>JZKD02S2240468.1:26511-37394 GCA_000966675.3 Picea glauca
ATTTTTGTTTTTCATTTTTCCTCGTTTAGCTCCCCAATTTAAGTTCCAATATACCTTTTTATTATCTTCCTCTATCAATACATTTTTCCTTGAAAATTAATGTACTCCTCCAAATCAATTGACTGCCTCTTTCATCTTCCTCACAAACCCTAAAATGCTAGGTTACATTTTCTAGCATGGATTCCTTATAAAATATTCATTTTTAATAAATTTTAGGTGGTAATTTTTTTAAAGGTTACTTATGCTAGCATGGATTGGTTATGAAATATTCATATTTATTAGGATCTTCACATTATGAGGCTCTTCTTTCTATGTGGAAGTAGAGCTCCATCTTAATATGTAGGTGTTGATGCAAAGGTTGGACAGATCCCTTGTTGCACATAATTAATTTTGATTTAGCATTTTGTGGAACTCTTGACTTAGTAATTTGTGTCGTTTAAGCAGGGAGGTAGTTTGTGTAGTCTAAGCAGTGAGGTAAGCTTCAAATGAATAAGTTATTAAATGAAATATTTCAAATTTATTTCATTTTACAGTTTTCACAAAAGATAATATTTCAATACAATTTATTAATTAAGTTTAGTAAACATAATTTCAAATGAAACAATTTTTATTTAATAATAAAAAAAAATTAAGTTAAATAAATAAATTCAAATTATTATATAAAAAAGATTGATAATATGTTAAAAAATTAAATTCAATTTACAATTTACAATAAAAAAAAATTAAAATTAAAATGAGTAAACAAAACATGATCCACAACATGAAAATCAATGTAACCATGATCTAGGTATTTTTATTAATACATCAATTGACACAATGTATTGCTTGAATATCAATGAAGATGAAATTGTGGAAGAATTTTTTTCTGAATCAATAATGGTTAATGGGAGAAAAATTTTACTAAATAAATAATAATGGTCTGAAAATGTATTTTTTTTTTAAATTTCAATATGTTTAAATTATTTAATTTAAATAATAAATTTTCATTCAATTTTTAATTAGCCAAATCTCGTTATAATTTCCAATATGGTTCAAGAGACGCATTGATTTATCTTCGAAGTATGTTTCTGTAGTTTTCAAAACTCCCACCGTGGAATTCAGAGAAGTAAGGATGCGATAATGCGCTCCATGCAGAAATTCGTTTTGAAGGATTAACTTGCAACATTTTCTGCACATACAAAATAGCATTATTAAAGTTATAAAATTGATTTAAAAGGAATTACCTCTGAGCACAAAAGCTTACCCATAACAAATCAGAACCACATTCATCTAAATTTGGAACAGCATTACTCAAATCCCTAGGTCTAAACATAGGTAATCCTGTATTCCAGTGTGGAAATTTTGTCACTTCTGGCCATATATCGTCATTGGGAGTACCAAGTGTCCTGCACAACATGGCCAAATTATCAGCTTTTGTTTTTCAAAAACAGATTTAATAATTTTCTCTCTTATATGTATACCCAACTATATATACCCAAAGAATGAGAAACTCACTGGAATATTTCTAAGAGCTGACCCCATTCACAATCTCCTTCAAAGAAAGGACTCATTGTATGTAGTTCGGCTGCATCATTCATGAAGACAATTAGAAATTAACCTATTTAAACTTGTCAATTTTAACTAAAACTAACATCCAGATAAAACCCTAAACCTCTAATTAAAACAAATACATACCAAAAATGCACCCAATAGCCCAAATATCAATTGCAAAAGTATAAACCGTTCCTCCCAAAAGCAATTCAGGTGGCCTGTACCAAAGAGTTACCACCTGCACGTAACACAAAGAATATCTTAGAATTGTAATTTATTGAAAATGAAAATGTAGATAGACTTATGAGTAAGTGACAAATTGATATATATTTATATGTTTATTAGCAATAGGATTTTACAAATTTTATAAGAATTTAATAGAAATTTATAACTAGGATTAAGGTTGTATTATGATGTAAGTTTTGTCTTTAAAAAGAAATCAAAATTCTAAATCCATCAAAAGTCAGCTGAAGATAAGTTTGCTACGTCAACATTATTACTATGAGAAGGCTCAATATATAAAGATTACCTCATTGGTGTAGGGCTTGTAATTGGGACGTAGAACTCGACCAAGCCCCATATCTGCAATTTTTAATAATCCCTCACTCAAATTCACCAACAAATTCGCGGGCTTCAGGTCTCTGCAAACCCAAATTGATATACATAACACAGACACTTTACATATATATATATATATTAGGATCTCAAATAGCCCAAAAGAGAAGAGTAGACTAACCTGTGTATCACTCCATGCCTATGGCAATATTCGATTCCCAGAAGCAGCTGATACATCACGCTCTGCAATGCAAACATGCAGAGATATATACTCACAAATGACAATCCGCAACAGAATAATGTGAAAAAAAGGTCAAAATTACTGCATATATATGCATTACATTATACTATATTCAATGCAATGCATGAATGAATTTGTATTAAAATGACCTTGATGACCATGGGAGGTATGGGCACGTTGCAAGAGATATATCTGTAAATGAAATCGAGAAGATCACAGTCCATAAATTCAAACACCATGTACACGGCCAACTTTCCATTTTCTTTCTCCTCAGTCTCCACGCCCAACAGTCTGTAGAATATAAGCAAACACACAGAGCAATTATATTCCTCAGTAATTCAGCAGATCAGAGAATACATGATATGATATGAAAACATGACGTTCATTCGTTCTTACTTGACAATGTGTTCAGAGCGAGAGAGCAACTTGAGACTTGCGATTTCTCTGAGAGTACTGGTAGGAATTCCTTCCATGGGATCTTGAACACGGGTTTCCTTCAGAGCCACCCTCTGGCCTGTTGCTTTCACTCTTCCCTTGAAAACTCTCCCGTATGATCCTTGTCCAATTTCCTCTAGTATGTCGTACTTATCGATGGACCTGCTAATTTTCTCTTTCTGTTCGTCTGAGAGAAGAACACGGGTTTTCTTCAGAGCCGCCGTCTGGCCTCTTGTTTTCATTCTACCCTTCAAAACTGTCCCGTATGATATTTCTCCAGTTTCCTCTGGTACGTCGTAGTTATCCATTTGCCCTGCTAATTGTCTCTTTCTCTTCGTCTGAGAAAATAACGGTTGACTAGAAGAGAGACAGATCTCCAGACAAAATATATTTTCAAAATGAACTGCAAAAGGTTGTGCATATGATCTCCCTTCCGAGGGAAACTACAACTCATTTATAATGATATGATACGACTCGACCCTTCCCTTCCGTCGCTCTGTTTATGAATATAAATGCCTTAATAAAAAATTTATAATTATGGAAGGTTAAGTAAAGTGATAATATATATATATATATATTAATTATCAAGACAATTTAGTTTATATTAAGGGTTATTGTAATTAACAAAAAAAATTGTTTGTTAATTTGTTCGTGATATGTGGAACTAACTTGTGATTAAGAAACTCTTAATATGATTGGATTTTTTTGTTCCTTAACAATACATTCTTGGACTCTCGGACTAGACTATTACAATTAATAATTAAAACTAAAAAACATTTTGAAATAATAATAATTTATTTTCGCCTAATAAATTTATTCATACTTAATGAATTTATTTGATGATTATTTTAAATATAATATAATATTTTTTTCATTATTATTATGATTAATTTTTTAAAAACATTTTAAATTAATAATAATAATTTATTTTCACGTGGTAAATTTGTATTCATACTTGATGAATTTGTTTGGTTATTTTAAATATAATATAATATTATTTTCATTATTATGATTAATTTTCTAAAAACATTTCATTTTAAAGATTTCAATTTTTTTTTTAAATTTATTATGTCATTTCTTTATTTGTGAAGAATTGAATTATAAATAGTCTCATTCCTTATAATGCAACAATCAGTTATTTTTTATTTAGTTTCCAAATTTTGATCTTTGGAGAACTTTGTTAAAACCCCATTTATATTCATTCAAACAATTCTACAAAATGGACTCGTTACACTTTACCCATTATGTTTTGACTTTAGTTTTCATAAGAGGCACTGTAAGGGACCAATTTAATTAAGTTTTCATAACCAAAAGACTACAAGTGACCAGTTACTTTGTAAATAACCAGGATGCAAATGCACACAGAAACATAAAGAAGAAAAACATATTAGCCAGCTATTTTTATAAACTTGATAATACTACCTCAAAAGAGGTAAAAAATAGCTCCATTAAAAGAGAATGGCGATCTTCTTGTGCAAAGACCCAACTTCTCTTCATAGGTTAAAAATAGCTCCATTAAAAGAGAATGGTGATCTTTCTGTGCAAAGACCCAACTTCTCTTCATGCATATTTCTCTTCAAAATTATAGTCACAATTGGTTTAATTTTTCATACATTATAATTCTTATAATTCTGAAAACTAAAAATTAAAACTATTCCATTTTTAACAAAAATAAAGTTGATTTATTTAAGAATTTAAATAATGAATTAAAGTTGTTATAAAATAAGAATAATGTTGAAGATATCTATCATAATATCACAACAATACTTTCTATTTTTATTAACAATTTTCTATTAAAATGTATGTCTTTTAAAAATGAATATAGAACTGTTAATTATTGGTATGATAAAGAGTGTAAGATTGCTAGAAGTATTGTGTAAAAAAAATAGATAACTCAACCCTTGGTATGATAAAGTGTAAAATTTCTAGAAAATCCATTAAGGATCCTTAATCCCTAAAATGTAACAAGATAAATAGGTATAAAGCCCTAATTTAAAAAAAAATACTATATTAATAGAAAATAAAAGAATCTTTCACACCTCTGTAAGCTTGATCCTAAGAAATTCTAGAGTCAAACTATAATATGATGTCATTGATGGATTGAAATTCCTACCTTAAGAAGCTTAATGAATCCCCTGATGTAGTGGAACATTCAAGCCATTTTTACAGAGCAAAAAGTTTTCTCTTTAGAAGAAACACAGGGAAAGCTAAGAACATTGAAGGCTACCAAACTTATATCTAAAAATTGGAGGGTATATCCTCATCCCTCACATTTGCAAGCTTCATTTGAGTATTTAAGGAGGGTTTGCCTAAATCATGGACTCAAAACCTCATTGTTCCTATTTTTAAAAGTGGGGATAAAAACAACCCCTCCACCTTGTTATGGTTAGCATCATTGCATAGGAGTGTCATGATAATAAAACAAATCCCCTTTGTTTCTTTGTTGACTTTAGAAGAATTTGACACAATACCTATAACTAACCTTTGGAATGGGCTAGAAGAGAAAAATGTTCCTTTCAAGTTCACAGTTGCAGTGATAAAAAAATATGTTCATTGTAATAATGGAGTTAAGCAAGGTTGGCCCCTATCCCCTACCATTTTTGGCATATACATTTGACAAGTTATAGGGTTGATTGGAAGAAGCATGGTGTAACACCGTGACTTTAGCTGGAATATTCATCATCCTTCCTCTTTATGTTGGTGATAGTGTTCTTATGGTGAGGTGTCCTTACAATCTCAACAAACACCTAAGGGTTCTCAAGGATTTAAACTCTAGTACAATTATGATATTAACATTAACAAGTCAAAGGTTATGATAATCAAATACAAAAATATTACTTATGGTATGTATGACAACAAAATATTGGATTAAGTGACTTCATACAAATATGTCACAGTCAATCTAAATCACAATCTTAACTCGAACTGTAGCATTAAGAAAAGGATAAATGGAGGGTGGAAAGATTATTATTATAAATTGGTAGACCTTTGGCTATGGGATAGAAAGAAACTCATATTTGATATGCTCATTGATTTTGTTATATTATATTGTTGTGAATTTTAAGTATGCACCATCTATAGAAATTCAAGGAGAAAGGTCAAGCAAATCCAAACGTGTTTTATAACTTATATAATATTAAAATTAAAGACAACACACCATATCCTATCCTCCTCATAGAAACGGTTTTTTCCCCATTCATGAGAGCATGGATAACTATGTACCTAATGTAAAAGAACAAGATGAACAACATGGAAGAAAAAATGATTTCTAAGATTACCTCAAACTCCAATCAAAATCACCTATGGCTCAAATGAGGTTGGCATAAAGACCTAAAGTATTGGCTAAGTAATTGGGGAATAAAGGAAGATGTCATTACAAAATATCCATAGTATTAAAATATGATTATATCTAAATTTAAAGAGAAAATGTGGTGCGATAAAGAATTAGAAAATAAGAGAAAATTAAGATGCTATAAGGAGACTTGATTAACCATATTCTAAAAGATCAAAAATATCTATTTGTTTTAACTAGGGTAAAGAAGAAAATTAACATTGCTAAAATAAGAACAAACTATCGTGAGCTCCTTAGTGAAATAGGGCATTGGACAATTCCTAAAATGTTGTGGATCGAAATAATTTGTCATATTTGTGGCACTAAGAGGGTTGAAGATGAAAACCATTTTCTCTTAGAATGTCCTACATACACCCACATTAGATTTCAATTCTAGAATATATGTTACAATACTAACCTTCCTACTCTTTTAACACATCAAAGCTATAAGGATTTAGGAATGCTTATCTTCAATCTTTTCAATCACAGAAAGAAAATCTAAAGTAAACCAAGTAATGTAACAACCCTGGTTAAATAGATGCATAGGGATGATTAATTATAATTAATTTGATAATCTGACTGTCCTAATATGTTTAGTTAAACAATAATTATTTCTTAATAATATTAATTAATTAATTAWTTATTAATTACTTGTTCATATCTRTCAATGATTAATTAATTAATTAATTGACTCATTAATTAATTGAGTAATGAATTAAAGGGGTTAATAATTTTTAGTTTATTTAATTAAAGACTTACGTATGAGGGGGGGAAAGAAACATTAAATGGAGGGGATAAGATAATAAATAAGGGGATAAGGTAATAAAGGAGGAGATAAGGAAATTAATGAGAGGGAGGAGAGTTTGTGAAGGGGAAGATATGACGGGGAAAGAGTCCGATGGAAAGGCATTATGAGAATAGGGGGAAGGAAGAATTATGGGGGGAGGGGAGACTGTAGTTTTGGTTTGGGATTTTATGGTTTTGTTGTTGGGTTCTGCAGTTTTTGGTGAACCATTGCAGGGGGCACCGGGTTGCTGGGGGTTTTGGGCACGGGGGACAGGATTCCTATCGGTTTCCTAGAGCTAGGGAGTCGGAGAGGCTACTCCTAGTTGGCTAGGAGGTTAGTCGGTTTGGGCAGAGTTGGTCAATGCATCAAGCTAGGAAAGGCAGCAGGGAAATGACAACCATATCGACGGGAATTAGCATCAGAAGCAGGTATTTTATTTATGAATTGCTGAGTTATTTTCATGTTGTAGATAAATGTTAAATCTGTTGAAATATTATATGCTTATTTGAAGCTCAATGAATTATTTATGCACTAAAAGAATTCTATGTTTGAAATTAAAATTCTATGTTAGAAATGTTATGTGTAGTTGTATGGATTTATTTTTTTAGGCTTGTTTATTTTTGGGTCTCTACACATGGTATCAGAGCTATTTGTTTGAAATCTGGGCCTGAGGGCCAAGATCCAGGCTCCAACTCCACCTCTACCTAACCTGCAAGCCAAGCACATAATATTTTTTTTACACAGATAAAAATATAAAAAAAAAGACTATAGAAAAAGTAATAAAAGCAGGCCACACAAGAATGTGATAATGCGATATACGAAGGGTTTAACAAGTACAAGCTTTGGGTTTCATGGATGAAGATAAATGTAATGTAGATTAGGTGAGAGGATTCCTTTGGGCCATCGGACCCATGGCCTCTCGCCTGGTAAACCCATTAACCATCAACGTCCTTTATGCTCATCCTTCACCCCTTCTTCCAAATATTTGTGGCCGCTGTGGTTGCCATTCGAAAGCATGTCTTCATTCAAGTCTCCATTCCATACAAGTCTCTTACTGTCAAACCCTTCGAAACGACCAATAAGTTTGGCTTCGAGACGGAACCCCGCATTTCATCCTCTGAGGAGGCTCAAACCTTGGCACTACTCGACTCAAGGACTCTTGGAGAGAATAATGGAGGCAGTCGAGGCGATGCATTTGACTAAAAAACAAATCCGTCCTACTGGCAGGTACCTATTTTCTGCTTAGTTTTCATTGAATGCGCTTGTAATAGCTGAAAATTCACGGCAGACACTACACAAAGCATCAAAATTCACAGGTTCTGGTCAAATTATAATAAATTTAACCTAAACAGAAACAGAATGTAGTATGAAACGATGGATTTCTAGTACAGAATCCATGTTAATTGATCAGCAATTAACATTATGCACAATTTATCTTAATTTTTCTAGTACAGAATTTCATTATGCACAACGTTCTATTAGAAAATTTTGTATAGGATGAAGGCAATTAACCTTAACATGCAAAATTTAGTCGATTCCTAAAGTACCTCACAATCAATTTTGAAACTCCAGCTAGGGGAACAACTCAGCTAGACCCGACTATATTTAAAAATATTCAGCGGAGTTTATTTTACTTAATTTATTCAAACATCTTAGAAATGTAAAACAGTGTGAACCGACCTTTTGTAGAAATGTAATTCCTTAAATTCCCATTTATATACTTCAAGAGCACTAAAATCTGTATGATTTAGTTAGTCTTTAGTTGACTTCAACCTTAACAGAAAGTATTAACAGAGTGTCATTTGAATTTAAAAATGAATAAAATCTGATTGGAATATTTTTTCAATCTATCTCTCTGTTCAAAGTGACCATTAATCTCCTCAGGCATGGAATGGGCCAAACACTCACATTAGTAGTGGAGGAGATGATCAGTGAGCATGCGAGCTATGATTATACACTTGGAGAGTTAGTTATATAGATTTTTGCAACTAATATTATTGTTCCTCGTTTTTGGAGAGAACTTCATCAAATTGTTGTTTTATCCAACATTTTGAGAAAAACTTTTGCAAGCATGAGGAAATAATTACGTCGTTGTCATTGAAAGTGTTGTGATCCAAGCTATCAAAAATAGCCAGAGAATGAGTCAAGTATAGATGGATGGCACACATGTTACATGTTACATAATCCCATCCGTCATTGCAAGCATTACAATCCCTTGAACCTCCTCTCAATCGTTACATTGCCATAAATAATGTATGATGATGGGTTTGTCGGGAATTGAAATGTGGACATATAGATACAAGCATCATTTAAAACCTTTTACAGTAAACATGTCTTAGCAAAACTCGTGGTAAAATTGGGGAATTGTGCAAACTGAAGGAAAAATAACTCTTCAAAATTGGCAATGGCAGTGGCTCGGAGCTCCAACTACTATTCAACCACCAAGTTGTGAGGTTTACTTGCTAAATTAGAGGAGAGGAAACCAAAACTGAGATCGCTCACGATAAAATAAATGAAAATAAAATGAAATGAATTGAAGGGATTCCATGAAGAATGTTTTATGTTGATGCTCGTATCATTCCTGATGACCCTACATGACCAGTAATTTTTAAAGAAGATAATCGACTACAGTTAAAAAGAGAATTTGATTCAACTCAAGAGAAACATAAGAGCTCAATCATCTAAAGACTTGACCAAACCCTAGTGAGATGATAACAAAGATGTACCTTAACATAAGAGCTCACGGCTATTGTTTTCTGAAGAATCGAATAAATAAAAGATTATCATCCTGAGTGCAGACAATTGTGGGAAAGTATTTAGTGATAACGGTGAGGCAGATATCTCTCTGTCTCTCCCACGAATTCAGTCCATTTGTCGATTTGTTGCCGTGAAAATTCAAAGCCATTATAGTGAGGGAGATGCTCATCCTTGTCCACCTCTTCTCACTCACAGCATCAAATGATTGAAATAAAAAAATGTTGCGCCTGAGTATGTGTATGCATATGCGGGGATTTAAAGGAATTCTAACACTCGCAGACTAAAAATTCAGGTTCCAAATGCGCAGATGCCATAGTTATGCACGAATATACAACCACAATCCATAACAATGTACAAATCAAAGCCAAGTCACATAGAGGAGGAGGTCATGAGAGGGGCCCAAAAGGGGTGCACTACGCGCCCATGATCCAAACAACAGGCATTGCACGCATGCCAAACCAAGCCACGAGCCAAGTGGGGGAGATTCCATGAGGGTTTGAGTACACAACACGTCATAGCCACAAGTTTCACGTAGCCTAACAGCCAAGCACCTGTCGCACAACTCTAACACAACACCCAGCCACGGAGCCGTGCCTACACAAACACAAAACAAAAAAAATTTAATAAACAAAAAAAAACCTAGCTCACAAGTGCTAAGCACCAAACCGAACCTGCAAGGGGAAAGCTATGAGATATTTTATATTTTCATTCTAATCCAAGTCACGAATAAACACTCAAATCCCAACACCGAGTTCCTTACCTCTTACCACACCTCACAGTTGTGTTGCGCATCCACAACCTAAACACCATGTGCAAGCCAAGGGAGAAGCCCACAACGGGCATCCTTTGCAAACTAGCACCCATGGACCAAAGTTATTCAGTACACGTCCACCTACACAATGTGACCTGCAACCTGCAACCGCATACAAGCAATCACCTGACAAACGAGGAGGAGAAACCTTGAGAGAAGGCCATGGCGGCTAACCGCGTAACTAGAACCTCGCAAGAAGAAATAATAAGGAAAAGAGGAATTAGGGTTAAGAAATAGATTAGGGTTTAGGTATGAATGGCTGGAGGAAACGAGGGTAGCACGTGGGCTTCATGCGTGCCCGCCCTTTGTTATAAAAAATTGTTGTTTTAAATTTTTTTTTATTATTATTGATCATCGTAAATTAATTATAAATATTATTTGTTTATATTTAATATATATATATATATATATATATATATATATATATATATATATA
>JZKD02S2240479.1:16154-37394 GCA_000966675.3 Picea glauca
ACACTTGTCTCAAGGGGAGGGGCATGTTAAGCCCTAAATAGTGGATCATTACCCCTTAATTGGGGCATATTACATTAGTAATGTTATTTTGTTTATGTCGGCTTTAGTCCATTAGTTGTAATTATACCTCCTAGTCTCCTATATATAGCAAGGAGGAATTTTCATTTGGAATCATCTAATATTTGGACATTTATGTGGGCATAAAGAGGTTGCCCCCTCGAAGAGGCTTATTATCTGAATTTCTTTCTTTTTCAAGGCGTTGAGTACTTATTCTGAGGTTTTTCTATGCTCTATTGATATTTGGATCCTAACATTTAGATTCATTTGTTATAGTGTATTTGGATGATATATTGGTTTATAGCTCTACCTGGAAAGAACACATCTCACATCTCATGTAGGTGTTAGATACTTTGAAAAATCACCAGTTGTTGGCTAACCTCAAGAAATGTGAGTTTTCTTAGCATTCATTGGTGTATTTAGGGTATGTGATTAGTGGAGGGAAGCTAGAGATGGATCCTGCAAAGATGGAGACCATCATAAAATCATCATTTCCTACTAATTTCACTAAAGTTAGGAGCTTTGTTGGGGTAGCACAATACCTATGGAATTTCATAGCATCATTTTTCAGTAGTAGTTGCACCATTCCATGTCATAACAACAAGCAGTAAGAGTTTCCAATGGGGAGAGAATCAACATAGAACTTTCAATGAACTTAAAGAAAATATTATTCAAGCACCAGTTCTCACATTTCCAAACGAGCAAAGGCCCTTCAAAGTGGAGACAAATGCAAGTGGGTATGTTATGGGAGTAATTTTGATGCAAGGAGGTAAGCTAGTATTCTATCATTTAGAGATGTTTCATGGGGGCGTTTTGAATAACCCTACATATGATAAGGAACTATATGCCTTGGTTTAATATTTCAAGAAGTGGAAACACTATCTGATGGGAAAGGAAACAATCATCCACATAAATCACCATCCACTGCAGTATTTATAGGCCCAGAGAAAGCTTCAACAAACTAGACATTACAAGTGGATGAGTTTTTGCAGCAATTTCAACTAGTCATCAAGTATAAGAAGGGAAACATTAATAAGTTGACAAAAATGTTTTCAAGACCACCCATATTGAAGATTACAACTTTCATAACTCTTATGCACATGGATCCTTTTACCCATGATGCATACATAGAAGATGAGGACTTCAATGAGGTGTTTCAATAGCTACATGGCCAAGTTGATGTAGAAGAAGGTGACAGTAAGGTTGAGTATCATCTCCAAATTGGGTTACTCTATAATCTAGATAAGCTCTATCTTCCTAAAAGTGAAATATTGCATCTTATAAGAGAGGCTCACACCTCCAAAGTTGTAGGACATTTTGGTGTTGGGAAGACAATTGCTAGCTTACAAAGGTATGTGTATTGACTTAGAATGAAAGAAGATGTAGCATGATATATTAGAGGATGTATACTTTGTTGTACCAACAAGCCCAGTAACAAAAATCAAGGTCTATACCATCCCTTACATATACCCAGTCGACCTTGGGAAAGCATTTCCATGGATTTTGTGGGAGGTTTACCAACAACCAAGAAGGGACACGACTATGTTTTTGTGATAGTTGACAGGTTCAACAATATGTGCATTCTTATGCCTTATAAAAATACCATCAAAGGAAAAGAAAAAATAAACATGTTCTTTGAACATGTTTAGGTGCATTTTGGGATACCAAGGAGAATCATCTCAGACATGGATACCAGATTTCTCAGTGCCTTTTGGACTAACTTTTGGAGAAGATGGAAACTAATTTGAAGATATCTATAAAATTCCATCCACAGATAGATGAGAAGAAATAAGTAGTCAACATGAATTTGGTATAGCTTTTGATGGGTTACAATCAAAATCATTTGAAGATGTAGGCTGAAAATATGATCTATATTCAACACTCTTATAACAGATCAGTTCATACTTCTGTTGGTAAGTCCCCCTTTTAAACTTGCTTTGGGAACTTTCCTCCTTCGGCCTTAGATATTACATATGAAAATAAAGGAGGAGTGAGGGAATACATCATAGGAGAAGCTTAGAGAGTAGAGAAATTTGTTGAAAATATTGGAAAGATAGATTTACAAGTATAGGAGATGTGGAAGAATCCTCAAGAATAGTACAAGGCACGACATGATCAACACAAAATAAAAAAATCATTCAAAGTTGGAGACATAGTTCAATTACAACTAAATAAAGAAATGCTACAAGGTCTTGGTAAGAATATCAAGTCTCTGCGGTATGGCCCTTTTGAGGTATTAGAGAAGGTGGGAGATAACACCTATAGACTCAGTCTACCCCCATACATGTACATTTACTTAGAAGTGAATATGGATAATTTGAAACTCTATGAGCCTTCCATGTTGGATCAAGAGGAGGAGCAAGTCCTACCTACCATGGAGGACTTAGCACCATATGCTCAATTACAATTGGTAGAAGAAATAATTTTGCAGAAGAAGTCTAGAACTACAAGACAAGGGCAGAATGACCTTTGGCAGTTTAGGTTGAAAGGACAACTTCCAAGAAAAGCAAAATGGTACTTCGGGGAGAAGGTAGAGGAAAAATTTACCCATCTCATTCAGTAAATATTTTGGGGACCAAAATCCTCTCTAAATGGGGAGGTATGATCTGGATTGGATCATTATATAATTTTTCATCTATCTTGGTACTTTTTGGGTGGAAAAAATTAGAGGAATAATATTGCAGAGTCATTTTAGCGGTAAGTCCCAATTTGGAAAATTGGGATCCAAAAAACTGTTCGAAAACTTCTGGAGCCATTTTGAGGCATCAAACAACATTGTTTTTGGTCCAAACCTACTTTGGTGTAAGATTCCAAATTCTACACATCGATACCTTTCCAATAGTGCAGTAATCTCCTCAATAAGAGTTCGTATGAGAAATTTATGCCTCTCACAAGTTGACCTACTATGTTTACCACCATGGTAGAGTGAATGCCATGTTATCCCCCATTACTCAAAACATGTGGGGCTAGACACCTATGGACTTTTAAGAATATTCTATAAGTTCCAAACCTTATCACTAATTGAGGGTTGAGTAAGTCAAAACGTAACTCTAGACAGCTATTGGGCTATGTTAAATACTAGGCCACTAAGAAGAGAAAGGGTTCCATTATTTTGTATTGTACTTGTTACATAGTTGAGCAGAGCATCCAAGGAGTGGTATTTTGAGAGAACATCGGAGGATATAGGAGATTATGTAGCAGCTGATTAGGCCATAGTGTTAAAGACAACTCCATCATGAATGCCTCTCTCTTTATACTTTCTTTCCATAACTAAAGAAAAGATATGAGAGCATAGGCCTCACTTTCTAGCTGGGTTTTATACCGTATTGGGTTTTGTAGGCTACATCTTCTGTTCAATTGTGTGGATGGTGTGTATATTTTTTCTTGTTCTTAAATTTTTGTATTTAGTTAATTTCATAAATCCAAGCAAAGTTAGTAATTAACTATTCTAGGATCTAAGGAAATAAATTGCAAAAATATAAGTTTTTAGAATAGTTTAAGATTTGTTGTGATGAATTATTCTAGTGGAATATCCACGACAGTGTACAGATCAATCAAATATTGACCAGAAGGTTGTAAGGAAGCATGGGAAATAAAGGGTTGTACTCCAAAGGAAAATGTCAATGTGAAATCAACCAATAACCCCAGGCTTTCGTCTTCCCCTCTTGTGGTATTATAGTCCCCTTATTGCTACCCCAATCAACCATTTTTTTGGATATGATATTGTTATGCATTTTTCTTTTTCATACATGCTTCTACATAACCATGAGCCTCTCATGGGAAATATACCCATGACATTGTAAACCTAGCTCCACCACTTGGACTCCTATACATTCACTAGTCAAGCCTTGGCTTTGAGCTCTACACTAGGAATATTTACAATACATTTCACATATTTACAAAATGGGATGATTATAACTCAACCCACATGGTTTTATTCTTGCCACATAAACTGCCTCAATAATACATTATTTATTACATTACAGTTTAGGGGTCAAAGATGGGGTATTCAATTCCCCTCCCCCTGGGAATAACAATGTTTTCTGTGTTCTTTTTTTTTCCCAACAATAAGACCATATCTCCATGCATTTTTTCTTCAACTACATTTTCAATGTCATCTGCTTCATTGCAGCTTGCATTCGATTCCTATCTAGGTCACAATGTCCCACAATTCTTTCACTTCCTTGAGATGCTTCCAAGGCCTCAACATTTTGGCATAAACCTACAACAATCATCAAGGAAAACATGCATATTGTATCCATTTCTATGCAACAATTATTCCCTCCATAAGAGTTCAATTCATAACTAAAGCACATATATTCATAACATAATATAAAGTATGAAAATTATCCCAAACATTACATGTATAGATATATTTCCTTCCTTCACATGGCTACCACAAGTGACGTTCAACTCACCATCCTTTCTGACACACCCAAAATACACAACGCCTTCCTGATTCGAGCTAACACATAACATGAATCTCTCACAACATATTCATTCAAGTTGCTTCTTCCTTGTCATGCTGGCCCTTTTAGGATCATGCATCCTCTTCTTTTCTAAATAGTCCCTTGGGCAATCCAAGGATTTCACATGTGAGAAGAGCACAAAATTAAAGAGTATTATTAATAGGGCATCCCACTAACAACCTCTAGTAAATAATGGATTAAGGTGATCAAGGCATATCATAGGGTGCCAGTGTCATCATAGTAGCATCCATCCCATGCTTTCTAGCTTACAATAGCCATCCTTTGTCCTTATTAGACAAATTTTTCATCTCATCTATACCATACACATATAGTTACTATGATATGTCATCATAAAAAATTTCAATCAAAAAATTAAAATCGGTTTCATACAAAAACTAGATTTCACAACTATGAGATCCTCCTCATGATGTTTGACCTTTGCATGTAGTAGCAACTAGTCTTCATTATGTGATTATTCTCATTGTCGTATCCAAGACAATCCACCTTGAAATATATCCTCTTTAGCAGATGTTTAAATGAACCAAATAAACTATGCGTATTTATGCATATAATCTTTCATTGCAACGCTCATAACAACCCATGAAATGATCTCTTAATTATAATATTTACCGAAATTCAATCATTCCCAGTTGTCAACATATTAAATGCAATGAAATATCACTCACTATATATGCATTACCAACACAACAAACATTCACACAATGCATTCAAGCATATGCGCCAATATGCTCATTCACTTAATGCTTCCTTGCATTGATTCAAGAATACCATATTTCCAACTCATGTGATCTACGAAGACAAGTTGGAGGGTTAGAAAAACATATTTAAACATACCCAACCACCTTCCCAACAATTTTTCAATCATATAGACACCTTTCTATTTATCCCAAACACAACACCAATAATATACCCTTTCTCTACTAAACAATACCTTAGGTGTACTAAAAGGACTTTCCTTTCTCTACTCAATGGTCCCTAGGGAAACCATTCCTCCTCTTAATATGCTCTTAGTGTTGGCAAGGAGGTTACAATCCACAATACTAACACAAACAAGGAGACCATTAGACACTTGTGCAGTGCCATAGCTTTCCCCAAATCTAACAATTGTTGCCTCACACATGGTTATCTCACACGACATCCATTTTCCAAACATGAGTATAATACTCATTCACCCTAGTTATTAACTCTTAACAATCTCAATCATGACATACTGACTACATACCCAAGGATTTGTGCCTTTACCTCAACTGAGTATCAATTACATGCATGTATTCAAGCTTTCTCCTTGTCGTATGGGAACTCACATGATCCCTTTATCAACCTCTTGACAAGCTATCTCCTTGTACTCTTTCCTTATGAAGTTAACAATCATAAAAAATTACATCATCAACATCTTAAACAATGTCCTCAACCATTCCTAGTTAAACAAAAAATCAACAACCATATTTAGTCATCATGTCTTACCCATTGCACATAAGAACATACCAATTTTAGTTAATATGCAACATCATATATGCTCAAGAATATCTATATGCACTCTATCAAATATTATTAATCAATATGCCTACTAGTGCATACACATTCTAGCTACTATATTCTTTTGCATTTACAAAATTCCCATGCCTTAAAACTATCTACATATAACATCATTATCAATCTAGAGAAATATAAACAATGTGGCAAGAGAAGAGTCAAGGAATCTCCCTTCATGATTCCTTTGCAGAGCATAGAATCACACAACATAACTAATCTACTCCATGGTCCTTCTGCCAATCACATAACAAATAATTAGCTGCAATATTTTCACCCAAGTAGAAATAATTAATTCATACTCATGAGATGTAGTTGCTACTTCAACAACATACAACTCTACCCTATAAACAAAATGGATTTTAGAGTGAGAAAATCTCCTCATTTCCATATCTTCCTTGTTGGACACCAATATATTTTACCATTACAACCAATTCTTGGCATTCTACAACATTCCTTAATGCTTTGGGATGCCTATGCATTATAAGTGTTGCTCCAATTTCCTAAAGTATTTCCAACGAAGATCAACTTGAAGGTTCCCTTTTTAGCATAAATGCATTCTTAATAGCCCAACTACTATCTCATTTCCCAGAGATTTACAGTGCCTACACCATCTTGACTACCTTCAAGATCATGCATCTTAGCCTTCATCTCAACTACCCTTACGATTTATCCAACTCTAGAATTTTCTTTACATTTCGTTGGATAATTCTGAGCGAGCTCCACTTTCTCTCATACTTTGTCTTACAAGACAATTCCACATAATGGAGTGTGTCATTCCCTTGATAACAAATCCTAAGTGAATTGAAGTTCATTATTCACTTCACATTCTTTACACGTAAGTTGTTGGTTCATATCCTATAACTCTTTCAAGCATACACACATTTTATCCAATATGATGGTTCACCCATCTCGTGCTTGAGGTACATTCCCTCATTGTCTTAGTAGATTCCCTCTACAACTAAAGCCTTCCAATGACCCTCTCCTTATGCCAACATGATTTCTTTCATGCTCTGCAACCCTCATTTTCCTAAATTCCTTTCTCTATCCCAATGGTTTTATGACTTACACACTTTTTTTTGTTCATACGGATATCATTCACTATAAACTAGTTTTTTACATACCTCTACTAGTCATTCTTTGGTTGCACACAATAAAAACTACAGAACCCAAGAGAACCACAACTCTTTTCTACCATTTATTCTTTGAAAATTAGATTTCACATGCTAATTATGTTCAATGCATTAAATGGATTCTTATTAAGGCACTAGTGTCCTTCAATCACATTTACAAGTCATCTCTTTCATTGATGACAATTAGCTTGCTTATTCAAATAAGCTAACACCCTTCCCTAGATTTTCTCTTACATAAGATATACAATCCTTTCTAGGCTCATTTATGTCTCATTATACATCTAATTCCATCACATAGCCCTTATTTCAAGTTCAAGGCACTTTGGAGAATATGCACAAAGATACTTGTTTTGTCCAATTAAGCTCAGAGGATATGTTATGATAATTTTATGGAACAACCAAAATCATATTTTGAAAAAAAAAATCTCTGTTATATTCTTCTTTATGATACCTTTCTAATGACAGTGCTCATGTTTAATTCTAAGCTCATAAACAAAATTTACAACTCCCATAAATTACCATTTCTGCCCTTTTTTATGCATTCTTCTCATTGGTGTAGTCAAGGTCGGAGAACTACTTATTCCACTCACGGAAGGAAATATAGTGAGATCCAATAAGACCTTTGTATTGAGAACTAATACAATTCGTGATTGACGTATTCAACAATATTCACCCTGGTGATTCAATGCTTCAACTAATTTATGCAAAAATATGGAATTGTCAACTTTGTGTTTTTTGCACTTTTTCTAGACTTGGAAAATTTGGCGAAAACTATTATCTTTCAAATGAAAACAAAATAGAAAATTTTCATTACGACATTGTCCATATTATTGATATTATCAAATGTCGATTTGGAAAAAAAAATCACAATTTTTTTTTCTTGGGTCACTTTTTATCCATTTACAAATTCTAAAATTGTCAAAAGTGTCCCAAAATAGTAGATTTTTCCTTATTTCTTTAGCTCCACCCCTAAACCTTTAGAATCTAGCCAAATTCTTAGCTTGGTTTCTTCATTCCTACTTATATTTTGCATTATCCAAATTTCATCATTAACCAAGTTGAAGTCAATGAGTACCATCACGTTCTTTAAAAACTATTAATTATCATGTTCTAGAATTCAGGAGATGAATTTGCAAACTAGCTTCACTGACACTTTTATAATTTGCATGACTGTTGACTTACATCTAACATTTCAACTCCATCTGAGTTTACATGCTCTTGATTGGCTAAAAGAAGATTTTGGCTCTAGATTTCTTTAATGTTTTTAACTCTTTTGTAAGTTGCTTTTGAGTCTCTCCCAATATTTACCATTGGGACCTTTCACAACTTCTTCTTTGAAACTATTAGACCCTTTACTAACTTCAATCTTTGGATTTAATAAAAAAATTTGGGGCCATTTCAAACATCGATCCTTCAAATCCACCAAAAATCCATTGAGACCTTTTCAAACATCAATCTTTCCATATCCATTAATACCATCATACCCTTTTCCAATATTAAACTTTTCTTAGGCACTGAAGCCATCAAAAAAATTTCAAATATCAAATTTCTTGAGGCACTGAATCCATCATAACCTTTTTAATTGAAACTTTCCTTAGACACATCCTAACTAAAGGACGTGACCCGTCAACCATTGTGACTAGTCAATGCTTTAAGTGCATCATCACTGACATTGTATATCATCTCTCACTCATTATTAAATACATTTATTACTTATCCTCTATGGATTTCAACATATTATCCTTTTCACATTGGATATTCACTAAATGAACTTTGTTCATATTTCAATAAATTAAATTTGTTCATTGCATTTTGGTATCAGAGCCAAGTTCTAATCCAGTCTTTAGCCACACCTTTTATTAGACCCTTTTTTATCCAACTTTTGACCATATTAATGTTTTTTAGAGCTTCTCTTATTTTTCAATCTTTGAGCACAACAAGGCCTTGACCACTTTTAATTTATAAAGTCCAATGAAAAAAATTCAATTTATTGCAAATTCAAGAAATCGGTAAAATTGTTAAAAGATTCATAAAGGAAGAGTCCCATGCTACCCAAATTATTCTCATATGAGCATATGTGTGTGACTGTTGCTAGAAATTAAAGGTTAAATTTAATCATCATGGGCACATGACTAGGAGAAGGTAGGTTCATTGCCATCAAGACACTGAGTTGAAACCTACTTACTACCACCAAGATACAATATCAAAGGTTATCGGTAGCTATCGTAAAATATGATTTAAAAAATTCATAAGAACACTACTACTGTGTGGGTAATTTCGTAAGAGGAAAAATCAAAATTACATTTTAATCTAGATGCATTCAACCACCTTATCTTCTCTTCTCACCATGTGGGTATTTCTATCAAGGGGAAAACCAAAATTACACTTGGTATTTGCTAAATAAAAGTTAAGTCACTTCATTGCTTAAATTGTCAACATCGTCACTCTGTTATGATCCAAGAGGAGCATATATAGGGTTAAATGTATATGAAATGACCCCAAGGGGAGACATATATGGGTCTAAATGTACATGTAATATGGTAGGCCTAATAGTAAAGGGACCTCATGTGCAAGTGTGAATAGTTATATGTAGAGATCATGTATTCATTATTGAAGACATGTGAATTGTGATGTATGGATGTATTTGGTTATGTGGAGGAAGTTCTCCTATTCTTTAAGGAGTTAGTGTGTAACTTATCTATCTTGGAGTTGTGCTCCACACTCACATTATGTACATGGTGTGTACTTCTGTTCTATTATGATATTTTAAGCATTTGGCTCATTACATTTGGCTCATTGTCAAGAAATATTTCAAGACAAGAAGATCAATATCCACATTATCAAAGAAGAAGATGGAATAATCATCAATATTCATGGAATATGACATCACAAAACTATTATTCAACAAGATATTATCATAGACCAACATCTACTACAAATTGGAGAAACTTCAACAATGATACATGGAATCAAGGGAAATAAAATTATGCAAGTACCAAACACCAAGAATTATGACCAAAAATAATTGATTTTGGATGGATGGATCATCATTAATGGAAGGAATAAAGCAGGAACATAAGAAAATCATATTACTTGGTTTCATCACATGTGAAGCCTTTAATTGCAAAGCTTTGAGGACAAAACGTTTTGAAGGAGGGTATTGTGTTATGACCCAAGGGGAGCATATATACGGCTAAATGCATATGATATGAACCTAAGGGGGGGCATATATGGGTCTAAATGTACATGTAATGTGTAAATATATATGTAATAAGGTAGGCCTAATAATAAAGGGACCTCATGTGCAAGTGTGAATAGGTATATATAGAAATCGTGTATTCATTATTGGAAACATGTGAATTGTGATGTATGGATGTATTTGGTTATGTAGATGAGATTTTCCTATTCTTTAAAGAATTATTGTGTAACTTATTTATCTTGGAGTTGTGCTCCATACTCACATTTTGTACATGATGTGTACTTTTGTTCTGTTATGATATTTTAAGCATTTAACTTATTACACATTTTCACAGGAAGAATATTCAAAATTAAAAGTAAAAATTGATATAAATTTTTGGACCAAAATTAAAAGTGGAAACTATAAATTTTGAAATTGCCACATAATTTTAAATAAAACAAGCATGACCCTTCAAATAAAAACATATACCTCTTTTTCTTTTTTTTTAATTGAATTTAAAATTGATTAAAAATTTAAATGACAAAATTAATTTATAAAAAAATAAATATATTAACTTTATAAAATTATATATAATAATAAAAATTAATGATAAGATATATTTTAATAATAAAAAAAACTCACTTAAAAGTTGCCGAAGATCAAAAGGAAATGAGAACTTAAAAGTTACCAAAGATCAAAAGGAAACGAGAAGTACTATGATCAAAAGGAAAATGGTACTATTATTATTTAAATACCATTTTCCTTTTGATAATAGTACTTATCATTTCCATTTGATATTTGGTAACTTTTAAGTGAGCCTTTTTTATTATTAAAATAAACTTTATTACTATTTTATTGTTATAATATATATAAAATAGCGATAAGATTTATTTTATTATTAATAATAAAAAATCTCACTTAAAATTGTACTCTTATAAAAAAATATATATATTTAAATATTAATTTTCTTTTGATAATAGTACTTCTCATTTCCTTTTGATTTGGTAAGAAGAATGGTATTTAAATATTATTTAAGAGTACTTCTCATTTCTTTTTTATCTTGGTAAAAAGTATTTAAAAACTACTTATAGTAAGACTTCTCATTTCCTTTTTGATCGTGGTAACTTTTTTTTATCTTTGTAAAAGTATTTAAATACTATTTTCTTTTTATAGTAATACTTCTCATTTCCTTTTTGATCTTGGTAACTCTGTGGTAATTTTTTTATTATTAAAATAAACCTTATTATTATTTTATTATTATATAATAAATTATCTCTATTTTTTTATTATATAATATTTTTTCTTAACTTTTTGGTAAATTATTATTATTAAAATATATTTTATCATTATTTTATTAGCATATAATAAAATTATAATAAAATAGTGATAAGGTAAGTATTATTATACGAAGGAAAATGGTACTTAAAATTCCACGTTATTAATTTTTAATTTTTATTTTTATCAAAATAATCCTTATTTCCAATTAAAAAGTTACAAGGGATCTTACTTAAAGTTTACTAAATTTCTATTCCCAAGAGTACTGAAAGAAGAATATCAAAGTCCTAAATTAAAAAGTTATAAGGGGTTTTACTTAAAGTTTCTTCAATTTCTCTTTTTCACAATAAAATTGTTCATTATATTTATATAATGTATGGTATTATCAAAATAGTTATATGACTCCTTTCCTGTAATGGAAGCTATATAACAGATTTAGTAATTACAACATCGATTGACTAGATGACATCGATTGACTAGATGTGTATTCAGACAGTTCATATTTGAAGCTTTTAATTCCCTTCTATTTGACTGTAAGTGCCTTTACAAGAGTGTTAGACATGAAACTTAGGATTGTATTCCACCCCTATGTAAATTCAAACTGTAGAGAAAATATGTTTGTTGTAATTTCTCTAATTGCCTCTAAAAAAGTTTTAAAAACAGTGTTGGTCCCTCTTGTCCATCTTTCCACTGATGGTATGTTATTTTCCCCTCCTGCTCCTGTAGAGCACTCTTGGAAAGTAGGTCAGCCTCCATGTTTAATTCCCGGTAAATGTGTGTGAAGTTGATTAGAGTATAACCCTTGATGAGTTCATTAATTTTGTTTTTCCAGCATTCTGGGGCAATGACTTGTAGTTTTCCTTTGTTGTTTAGCCAATCTATTATAATTCTGGAGTCTCCCAAGACTTGCATATCCATAATATGATGTCTGGTTGCCAAAGTGAGTGTTGCCCAGACTAGAAGGAGTTTTTCTTTTGTATTTGTGCTAGCTCCACAGTTATAGGTCCACTTAAAAATTGTGTGATCGACAGTCCTAATCAGACCTCCTGCTCCACATTGTTGACCAAAGTTTTGTGTTTCTCTGTGAAACCAGGTTGTAGTCCTGCCATGTTGTAAAGTAGGCTGTAAAAATATTTGAATTGGTTCTTTTTGTAACTTGACACACTCCAGTCCTCCCAGAATCTTGTAATAAATTGTATTGATAGAAGGATTGTTTTGTTCAAAAATTGGCTTATTGTGCTCTAACCAAATATGCCAACTGACTAGGGATGGGAGATGTGGATACATTGTCTCTTCCGTTGCCCAATCCTCTAAGCAATTGCTTAGGGAGGGTCCCACCCAAATAGTCCTAAGCTTCAAAATTGTTTTGATTCTGCTCCAAACCTGTTGAGTAAATGTAAAATTAACTGAAAGATGTGTAACGGATTCTAAGTCCAACTGACATAGGTGACAAATGTTCGGTCTTTCCCATCCACGATGTTGTAGGTTGTCCCAAGTTAGTATTTTGTTTGTCACTGCTATCCAAGTGAAGAGTTTGATTTTTTGTGGGATGTTCCATTTCCAAAAATTCTTCCTCCAACCAGTGCACTTCTGATTCCATATTTTTGATGCTAATGCCTCATATATATTTTTTATAGTAATTATCCTTGACATATCTCCCCCATCCCAATGTAGCTCATCATCCTGGTCCTGTAGTTGGATCCTCGCTCCAAGAAGTTCCTTGCAATATCATTTCCATTCCACTGCCAAGTTCCCTGAGAGGCAGAGATCTATGCTATCCTTCCACTAAGTGAAGATGGTCACCGGGACTGTAGTTCCCTTAGTCTGATAGAGGAAATATATTTTATGTTGTTTTAATACAACAAGGAGCTCTTGGGATAGGTAAGCAGAGGTCCCCATACCCAGTAATGCATCTCGACCTATGTGGACAGATTGGCCCGACCCTGGTTTCGAACAAAGCCAGTGTTGGATAATGTGTAATGATTTTAAAAGCATTTTCCAGAACTGGGAAGCATTAGGTGAGATGGAGCTTGTTTTCCTGAGCCAGGTTGAAACTGAACTATGTGGAAGATATTTTCCAATAATGACACGATGCCAAATCCCTTCTTTTCTCAGCACTCGCCAGAGAGTGTTAGTCGCTAGTGCTTTTCTAAATAGGAAGATGTTCCTCAATCCCCAACCACTTGAATGCTTCAGTCTAGCAATGGAGTCCCAACTACAAATATGTATGTGTTTTTTATCACTGCTTCCCAACCAAAGAAAAGTAAAGATCAACTGTCTAATCTTGTTGAGGAAAGTTACTGGAATGGCAGCCAGTGCCATCCAGTAAACTTCTTGGCTCTCTAAGATAGATTTTATCAGGACAAAGTGACCCCTGAGCGAAAGACACCTATTGCACCAGAACCCAATTCTTTTCTCAAATTTTATAAGTAACCACCTCCAATCCTCCACTTTATATTCTTTTGGTTTGAGGAAATATTCCAGATATTAGTGATCTCAATGAAGTTGTAAGGGAAAATGACTTTGTAGGTTTCTAAGTCCACCCCTAGAATCCCATAATAATGAAAAGTGGATTTTG
Source organism: Picea glauca (assembly GCA_000966675.3). Lineage (NCBI taxonomy): Eukaryota > Viridiplantae > Streptophyta > Pinopsida > Pinales > Pinaceae > Picea > Picea glauca. The sequence continues at coordinate 30,396 of JZKD02S2240479.1, forward strand.
TCAAGTTAATTTGGAGCCCCGATGCTAAGAAGAAAGTTTTTAAGATGGAATCAATCTTCCTCCATTCCATAATGTTTGCTTTTTTCATGAGTAGAACATTATCCACAAAGAATATGTGAAGGATATTAACTAGCCTTGATACTTTGATTCCAGTTAGTCTCCCTTTGTGCTGACTTTTCTTTAAGAGCAGGCTTAAGCCTTCCATTGTTGGGATGAACAATAAGGGAGAGAGAGGGCATCCCTGCCTCAATCATATTTCACTCTGGAAGAAAGGGGTTGCCTCCCCATTTACTATAACCGAAAAAGTAGCACTAGACACGCATCCCATTATCCACTTTGTGAAATGGATGCTAAAACCAGATTGTAGGAGGATCAATCTCAGGTAGTTCTAGTTAATATAATCAAAATCTTATTTGAGATCTAATTTCATAATTAGCGCCTGTAATTTTTTCTGTTTAATGTTGTGGAGGCATTCTTGTGCAGTGCCAATGGCATTGAGGATCTGTCGACCTTTAAGAAAAACCAATTTGTTCTCCAGATAAAGTCCTAGAAAGAAATGGCTTGATCCTATTTGCTAGGATTTTTGTTATAATCTTATAACACATATTGCATAATGTTATAGGCCTATAGTCTCCAAGGGTGGCCGGTTTGTTGGCTTTTGGAATGAGAGGAAATAAATTCAAGTTTATAGCTCTGTTAACTCCACCTATGATCCTGGAGTCTACAACCAAATCCCACAGATCATCACCTACAAGCTCGAAGAAGTGCAGCTAGAACTCAACAGTCCATCCGTCGGGTCTAGGGATTTTGTCCCTTGTAAATGATTTGAGGACATTCAAAATCTTGTCCTTAGTACAAGCTCTAAAGAGTTGTGCAACTTCCTCCTCACTAACAAGTCTGGGAAAATGACAGGTGATGGAAGCTTGATCGATATATTTTGTAAGGCCTGAATCACAGTAGGAGATATTGTAAAAACTATGGGCCTCTGTAATAATATTTTCTTGTCTCGAAATGACCACGTCATCTTCTATCTTAAGTTCCCAAATGTGTTTGTGATTTCTCTTATAGCTGGAAAAATGGTGGAAATATTTTGTATTTTGATCCCCGCTCTTTATCCAGGTTTCCCCACTCCTCTGTCGCCAGAGTTCTTCTTCAGCCAGTAAAAGTCTGTTATGCTCTTCCTCTAGAGTGTTTAAGGTGTTTTCCATCTTGGGGGGCTGAGTCCCCGATGAGTACTCTAAAATCAATGTTTGAATCTCTTCTTCCAGCTATGCTAATCTAAAAGTTTTCTTAATCCTCTGTTGTTTAGCCTAGCTTTTGGCCCTTTGTTTTAAGAGTTTCAATTTCCATGCTAACCTTCTATGTATGTCTATTTCTTGAAGAAATTTATGATCTATTCAAACCTATTTGACTAACTATGAAAAATATGGGTCTTGTAGCCACGTCAAATTGAACTTGAATGGGTAAGACGACCGATGAACAGAAGTGTCAAGCTGCAAGAAGACAGGGGCATGGTCCGAGAGGAAGGGGTAAGCTACCCAGGACTTGTACCTTCCCGAGTATTGTAAGAGCTCTTTGGAGATGAATACTCTATCCAACTTCTTTGAGATTCTCTCCAAACCCACTCTATCGTTCCTCCAAGTTGGAACTATGACCATCTGTAAGATATCCACCAGGTTGTTTCTAAGGAAGATCACTTTTAAATGTGTAGCCACCTAATCTTGTAATGTTGTACCCCCCACACCTCATCTACATTTAGAGTGAATTTAAAGACGCCTACAACAATAAGGTTCTTTCCAGCTAGTAAACCAAGAGAACAAAGACTTTGTCCCAGAATGTGATTCTGTCCGTGCAGGGGCCATATACATTGAGTAGAGTAAGTTGTGTTTTGTTTTCGCAACAAGTACTGATCAGAAATATACTTCCACAACTTAGGAAAGGTTCCAGATCAAATTTTGAGGGATCCCAGGGTGCCAATGAGCCTCCCGACTTGCCAACCGAGTTTACAACACAAACAAACCACGAGGGGCTTAAGGTACTTAGGAAAACCCAAGCTCTCTTCTTGTTGACTAGAGTTTCTTGTAGGAAAATAATGTCGGGTAAAGTTCTATCTAAAAGTCACCTCAGGGAAGCCTTCTTGAGGGCACCTCCCACCCCTCTGATGTTAAGGGAAAGTAGGATCATGATCTTGACTTGGCTAGGGATTTAATGCCTCTAAGAGCGCCAAGATCAGATGAGTAAGATGTATAAGTATTTGGGAGAGTAATTGTAGAGGTAGCTTTTTTTCTGTTCACTATGAGTTTTGATGGGAGAGCTCTCTAGCCCCAATCCCCGTGACCAGAAAAAGTATTTCCCAGATGCATCACCAGAGTTATCACAGGGGGTTGAAGAGGATGCCAAGTTTACTCTGTGGATGAGAGACCTTCCTTGAAATGTGGGTAAAGGCATAGGTAGAAACGTCTCTTTTTAGGAAGGTACCAATGTGTTGGGAATGGTACCCAAGGTGGTATCTCCAGGAGCAGAGTCCCTAGTGTCAGATAAAACAACCCCAACCATCACAGAATCAATGCGGTGAAATCCTGCAGAACAGGAGGTAGAACGTCTCAAGGAGGAGGTTAGACTTGAAGGTTCAGTAGAAGCCCCACCAGGTTCCAAAGAGGGGTCCCTACAACGTCGGGGGATAGTCAGTGATGACAGAGACTGTGCCAATGATTGTGCACCTGCCCGTTCCAAAGGAGATAAAACTGAAGCAGTTGGTAGTACCAGTGAAGGTTCAGTAGTAGTACCCTGAGAAAGCCCCAATCCTAGAGTGACATAAGTTTCCAAGGAATCTCGTTCCCAAGCAGACAGAGTGAAGTATAGATAAGGATAAAGAAGCTTTAGCTTACCCGTTAATGTGTCCCATGTAGAAGTCGACAAGTCCCCTCCTTTCAAGTTGTATCCAACAACAACGTCGAGTGAGTCTACGTCGAGAGAGTCTTCGCAGATGTCCAGTCCCATGGAAAATGGACCAATAGAATGGAATACTGAGATAATCTAAGCATTGGGTCAGAGTGTGGCCTCTTCAGTTGATCTCCAGAGACTCTAGAAGTCCCAAGTGTATGCCAATCTCCACTAAAATATTTTTTATATTTTTATCCAGGCCCTTTAGAGAGCTATTGTCCAAGATAATGAATCACCCAAGTTCATTACCTATGGATATCAATGCCTTCTCGGTCCAGAGTTGTAAAGGCAGACCAGACAGCAAGACCCACAAATGGCGAAAACATAGGTATTATGTAGATGGGTCAAAAATGACCCACCACCTTTTGAGCATCAGTCTGCACCACAAATTTCCCACAGAGTGTCCAAAATATGCTTTGTGTCCTCCGACAACTTGAATAGAAAGACAAACTAGCCATGAGATAGGTAAATTATTTCCAGGACATAGCCCAACAAGGAATACCAGACACTCGAAATCAAGGCCAGGAGAGAGCATTTGCAGAGTGAGCAATAGGAAAGCCTACCCACTAGTGTGCATAGTGAAAAGCGAACACTTTCCTCCAATCCAACATCGGACCCCATGACTAGTTTTCGCTTAGATTTGTTAGGTTTCCACACTCTCCTAAAGTTGGGGTCTCTGGGTAGCCACTTCTTTTATGGGAAGCGTCCAATCTATTTCCCCACGATAGGGCCTCCACTTCGGTGATTATCAGTATATGAGTGCATGTGGGAGGAAACTAAACCAGGTAGGAAGTCAGGAGGAGACTAGGAGAGGGAGTCTGTAGGTTCAACAGAAACCAAGGGAGAAAAGGAGCTGCATCTGACCGGGGGAGGTAGCGTTCCAGGTAAGACAATACCAACACTGAGCTCGTTAGTCGAGTAAAATAGCTCGATGCTCTTCCAGAGGGCCTCGTCAACTGCACCCATAAGTGCATTGACCTCAACCTCCATCTAGAAGCTGCAATAAACACTAACTAACGAATGCCACCTCACTCCACTGCACCTACTCCAAACCGTTGACAAGACCTCCACCCAACTAATAGTTAATGAAAGGGTCTCTATGTTATGTCGGAACCTACCTAATAATTGCGTCCTTTCTAGGTGTCTCATCAACCAGGGTAAAGGGCAGGGAGGGTCATGTTCCACCTAATTGCCAGCCAAGAGAGCTTGCTCGCCATATTCCATCTTTGGAAGATTGAGACTCTGATAGAGTTTCTCCAAAAAAATCTTCCTCAATTTCTATTCCCAAGTGTAGGGAAAGAAGAATATTGAAGTCTAAAATTAAGTCTCACAAAACATATAAGTGGTAGTGGGATCTTCGCATTTCATGTGTTCATTTATTACGAATGCTATATAAAAGTTATGTAATCATGGTATTTGATGAAAATAAAATGAAGCTTAATAATGAAGAAAATAAAATATTCCCTAACACTTATATAAAATATATTATTGCTTTATTAAAATTTAAAGGTTCTATTCAATGAAAGTATCAACATTTCTATTTGTTTAGTTCAAGAGAAAAATTATATTGATATTGACTTGACAAATCAATTACTAATCCCCAAATCAAGTATAATTGAAAATAAGTTTTTTGTCAATCCAAAAATAAATAATCCATCATTGCAAATTGATGACTATAATTTTGTATCCCAATTCAATGTTACTTCTATATTTGTACAAGTCATTGACATAATGATAGGTTCAACCTATTTGGAAACACTGGGTACCTTCATCTTAGACATTAATAAAAAAAAATTGACTTTCTCCTACAAGAGGAAGATAATATTGCATGACATTACAATGAAGTCATACTTAGTAGTGCCCTCTAAGAGGACTAGAAGGGTGTATAAAAAATGATCCTTCAAGATAGTCAGAAGTCAATAAAAAAGGTGCAGGATCACCATAATGAATTTGAGAAGGTTATCACTGAAAAAGACAAATAACTTTCTTACCTTAAGAATTATAGTCAAAACTTGGTCACAAAGATTAAGAAATTAAAAAGTGAAAAGAAGTCACAATGAGAAACTTTGGTGCAACTTACCAATAAAGAATCAATGGTTGATAACAAAATAATGACCGATCCCATTGAAATATATGATTCATTAGATGTTAAAATATAGACCTTGGAAAAATGAACCAATACATATACAATCTACATTATGAATAAAAAAAAGATGCTTATATGAAAATCTTATCAACCAATAAATCTTTGAAAGTAACAAAAGATGAAGTTTCCCAAAATAAGACATAAGATACAAGGGTGCCTTATCATCATCCTAATTATAATAATCATTGTATTATTCAACAAACTAACCAAAGATTTTTTATTCTACCGAAGAGAAGTTCAAATGTGGAATCTTATTATTTCATAAATCATAGAAGTTGTCACCACATAGTGTTGTAGAAAATTGAATTAGGGCGATCTAACTCTTTCACAATAAGACAATTATGCTTCACACTTTGTAACTCATATAATCTCATATTGTCAACCATCACAACGTTAATAATGAAGAATCATAAGAATATATTACAAGACAAAACAAAGATGCAAATCTTTTTCCATAAAATGCTTCAAGCACAAGGCATCTTTGAAGGGATAGACAATATAATGAACATAAATATATAAATAAGCATCAAATACTAATAATAAATAATACAATAAATAAAGTGACACATCTAACTAAATGACATGACCTTATCAAGGGACATGACCTATCAATCATTATGATTAGTCATTTCTATAAGTACACCATCACATGGCATTGCATATCATCTCTCATTCATTTTTAAATATATTTATTACTTATCCTATATGGATATTAACCTATTATCCTTTTTACATTGGATATTTATCAATTGAACTTTGTTCATATTTCTGTAAGTGAACTTTGTTCATTTTAGACACCAAATCCACCAAAGCTTTACTCTTATTTTGAAAAGTGTTGCTACTAGTAGCACCTTTTTTTTTGTTCAGGGTTAAAATTACCACCTTTTGCAACCATAAACTTAATAGTGTTGTAATGTTACCTTAAAATCCACCTCAGAATCGAAAAGTGGCGCCACCAACAACACCATTTTTTTCGAGGTTAAAATTGCAACTTCTTTGACACCACAGACTCAACAGTCAGTACCGTTGTAACCACAATCTTAAAATCAACAATTGAATTAAAAAGGGACGCTTTGATAAAACCTCAACTTTTTTGAGAGGTAAAAAATTACAACTTTTTCGAAATTATGACCCTGACAACGAATATACTTGCAACCAAAATCATAAAATCAACCCCTGCATTGAAAAAATGAGCTATCAATAACAACCTCTTTTTTTCTAGACTTAAAAAAACAATTTTTTTAATCCATGGATAAAAGGAAAAAAAAAAAAAAACCAAAAAACTTTTTTTTTTTTTTAAAAAAAATTTAAAATTAAAAAAAAATAAAAAAAAAAAAAACACTTTTTTATTAAAAAAATAAAAAAAAAAAAATAAAAAACAAATTTAAAAAAAAAAAAATAAAAAATAAAATTAAAAAAAAAAAAATTAAATAAAAATAATATATTGATAAAAAAACATATAAATACAATTTAAAAAAAATAAAAATAGAAAAGTAAAAACAAATTTAAAAAAATGAAACAACATGGGAATTTTTTTTTTTAAAGGATTTTTTGAAGGATGGGGAGTGATTCCAAAAATCTCCCCCTTCCCTTTGCCCACCCTTGACCATGCCCCCTCTCCTACCTTCCCTTTCGCCCCCTTGGCCTGGTGGCCCTTGCAAAGGCCATCACCACTCATTTTGCCAGTTACTCTTGTAAGAGCACTAGGTTGGGGTTTGGGGTGGGCATTGCATAAGAGAGGGAATGGGCTCGGGGATGGAGGGCAAGGGGGTGGTGCGATTCCGGAAATGTTCGTCCCCCAACCCATTTTTCTCCATTTTTAAAAATTTTCTCATGTTTTTTCTTCTTTATTTTTAATTTAATTTATTTATTATAAATTGTGCTTTTTAAAAATAAATAATAGTTTGTTT
>JZKD02S2240490.1:0-14633 GCA_000966675.3 Picea glauca
AGTCACCCTGTGACCAATGCAATTTATGGTTGGAACGATACTACACCAATGTTCCCATACTCCAATCGAAAATCCAATCATTGGAAAATCAAGTTGCAGTATTGACCAGTCAGAGAGACAGGCTCCAAGCAACTGATAGGAAGTAGAAGACAACTGGCTCCATCGTTTTCAAGAATATTGAATCAGCCACAGCCGTTGTCAACTTCAAATTGTCATGATTAAGCTATCTGCTCGCCATACAGGTATGATTTTCGATATCGTTTTAGTTTTGTCAATGACCAGGATTAATATGCTGATTTGAATTTGGTCTTCGAATAGCTCTGTTTATATTTCGAAATGGCTCTGTCATAATGTGTTCATCCTAAAAATAAATGAAATTTCATTTTGGATACATGATTTGATCATTCCCAGTTTAGACASTGATAGATTTTTATCGGATTTGATTGGTCTTCGTTTGGATTTGATTTGTTCGTTTGTCTGATTGAGTTAACGAAATTGACATTTTGCTTTCAATTGAATTTGTTTTGTATCTACTCTGAACAGGAAGTTTTTTATGCTCAACTTAGAATACGATCATGTTTGGATTTGATTTCATTATGGTTCGTATGCTGTGATTGGTAAACGATTTCATTGAGTTTGGTTGTTACGATCTTTTAATATATGCTCTGTCATGTAATCTTCCAAAAAAAGGAATACAACTCTGTTCGGTTTCAATTTGGAAAAGAATGACTCTGTTTCGTATGAAAACAATGCTCTCATTTAAGCCTATGCAAGTGCACCCGAATTGTGGAATGGTTTTGATTCATAATAACTATGTTAAAACTCCAAGTTGTTTGATTCACTTGATTAGATTGTTATGTATCTTCAGTTAGTATGGTCATTCTCATGAGTTGGATTCGTATCATAAATGTTGCTCTGTTTGATTTTAAATTTGCAAAACGAATTAGTCGACCTAGGTAATCTCTATCAAATCCAGATATAATTCGTTTGAATGGAACAATTTTGATCAAAGTCAATCGATCTTGTTTGCCCAATTTTCAATAACAAACGATCAGATAATTCTTACGAATTCTGTTACCAATTAATTGATCCTATTATGATTTTATTTGAGTTGATTCTCGCACCAGTTTGAGTTAACCCACTCGCGGCAAGAATAATTTGCTATGACAATACAGTTATAACGATTTGAAAAGGATCTTGTTTGGATGTTATCGTATCTCCTATTGGTAAGGCATCATAACAATTGTCTACGATTTGTTTTGATTATATCGGTTTCAATTTGATATCAAACGATTTCACAACTATTGATTATGATTCTGTTCATTCGATTTTGTGATAACAAAAGAAACAAAGTACGTGTATCTCTGTAACCATTTGATTGATCTTGATCCTGTTTGATTTCGAATGTTGTAACAATTTCAAATTGATTGATTCGTTTTCAAATAGCTATTGGATGTTAATTGAATTTAATTCTTTAAAAGATTCTCAATCGATTTTAATGCTGATTCTGTTTCTTATTTAGACCAGCTATAGAATCGCAAGATTTTGTGTCTTATTTAGACCAGCTATAGAATCGCAAGATTCTGTAGCTAGTCTATAGAATTATATCTTTATCATTTTATTAATAAAAGACCCTTCTAACTTGTCCATTTTTTACCCTTTTCAGGTAAATTCAAATTGCATGAGATATGATGGACAGTCTGGGGGATATTTGTGTGTTTAGTTTTATTGTAGGTTCCTAGTTTAAGTTTAACTTGGGATATCTTCCCAGATTTTATGTAAACAGTTTTGATAACTTCCACAGGGAGGTTTTACCCTGTGGAAAACCTTTAAATACTTATTATTTTTTGTAATAAGGGGCATCCTCACTTGTGGGAGAACTAGGCTATGGATTTTTAATACAAACTGAGACAGAAGTTGATGTTCTGCTACAGCTTTTGCTTTCATAATATCAATCTTTTGTTTCAAGTTTATGCATGTCATTTGTAATCGATTATAGACTACTTTAGCTATCATAGTCTATTGCAGAATGATCTGATATAATTAATGTGATCCATGTCTGATTTCTTTCATTACTTTAAAAAATACAGCAATTACTTTGTTCAGTTAATGAATGACAGATTTCTCTTCTTCATCAATTGAATTATTTCGTATAAGTCTTTGCATACAGGTTTATCTAACTGTGAAGATTTATATATCATAAGATTGTTGTAAATTTTATGTCTTGTTTGTCCTGTAATCATATTTCAAGATCACTTCAGCTTATCATTTATGACAAGTTTCTGGATAATTCAGTGCGGGTTTCCTCCCTCCGATCAGCTGAGAAAATCATCATACAAGGGACAAACCTGGAGCGTTTTTCTAGGTCAGTTTGTAATTTATTTTTGTTAGTTTGTTTAGTATAATATTAGTAGTTTAGTTAGATATATATTAGTTAGATGTGTAGTTAGAATTAGTATATTAGTTGTTTAGTTTAGTTAATTTTATATGTTTTATTTTTGTTCATAAAATTATAGAATCAACAAAAATATCTTTCTCTGTCTTAGGGTAGAATGCAAATGAGTTTTTCAGGTTTTATTCAAATCTGTAAATTGTAGATATTATACATTTTGTGAATAAGTTTTATTTCCATTAGTAGTTATATAGTTAATTAGTTAGAGCTAGTATAGTAGTAGTTAGTAGATTGTATATAATAGTTAGTTTAGTTTATTAGTTTATTTATTTTTAGTTAGATTAGTTTAGTTTGTTTTAATTGTTAGTTTTAGTTAGATTAGTTTAGTTTTTATTGTTAGTTAGATTAGTTATTGTAGATTAGTTTTCTTTTTGTTTCTTAGGACCTTAGATCAACTAACAGAGCCGCTAAACCCATCAGGGTGGTTCATCCCAAACGACTTGGGTTATTAGACAACCCCGGACCGATTCCACTCTTCTAGTTGACGGATGGTCAATTTAACCCATCAACACCTCCCAGACAATGGATCTTCAACTCTCAAAGCTGGGGAAACTCTTGAGGTCCCTACTAGAACCTCCACAAAACAAATCCATAGGCCTTGCATGAAACCTCACCTACGATAACTAGAGGTGGGCACAAGCTTCCTCTACGTGACCAACGGCTATGACCATGTGCCTATCCAAAAGGCATTTCAGGAATTCACGTATGGATGTTTTGATATGAGTCACCCTCAAATATCTCTATCCCTAAAATCTAAAATAAGAGTCTACCACACGCTACCTCTTCTCTTAACTTCCACTAGCGTGACCTCTAGCTATGACCTGGGGCCCAACTTCCGAGTGCTACGGGACTTTACCCTTCATGAACTTCAAGGATTAGCTCTCCTCCTTTCTCCTGAGGTATGAACTCCCGAACTCCATTCTCCTCAGATCAACGGTCCACAACTTTATGGCTTTTGACAGTCCAGATCAATTCCTCGCAAATCAACAATTCGCATTTTGGGGTTTCAAAAACTAGTTCCCCTTTTTTCTTCCAATCTCTAGTTTTCCGCAATCCATGTGAGTCAGATCCAACGACTCACAGCTCCTCATAATCCAACAGTGTAGATCCTTTCTCATGAATCGGTACTTCATGGTTCATGAAATCAGAAAACAATTCTCTTCCCCTTTCCAAATTCTGACTTCATGAAATTCAATTGCATCAGATCAACGACTCACACTCACCGTGATTCAATGGTATAGATCTCTCCTCGCGAATCAGATGTTCGCATTTCAAGATTTTTGAGAGAAAATTATTTCATTCTCCCAACTTCGGATTTTTGTTTTCATGATGAAAGGAATCAACGGTTCAATTTTCCTTGAGATCGATGGTTCGCTACCTCTCCTACGCTTTCTAGTGCTGAATGACTCTCGGCCTTATCCTCCTCATAGTTTCTTTTGATCTAATGATGCACGACTATCGACGCTTCTCCCTCCAAGGATTCCTACCATCCGTTTAGGTTCTCAATGAATTATTTCCAAATATCTTGGTGTCAATTATTCTAGACTTGAATTCCTCCCTAAATTGAAGTATTTTGAATATTTTGAAGGCTTCGATGGTGTTTTCCCTCTTGATCTTCTGTTAATGAAATTTTAACTTCACCTTGGTGCACACTTGTGCTCTGTGTGAGAACTTGCACTATTTCTCCCTGAGCTTTCAGATTGCTCAGTCTCTAAGGGACTCAACTCTTCTATGTCTTCCAAAAGACTTATGATTCCCACCTGGCATGTTCTGCACTCAACCTCCTAATATTTTGAACTTGAAACAAGTTCCCTCTACGCACACTCCTTGCACTATCTCTTCTAATCTTTAGTATTTAGAATGAGTCCATCTACCACACAATCCTTATGTTATATATTATGAGCTTTTTTATTTACTTAGTCTCCTAAGGGTCTCAGCCCTTTTGTTTCCTTTCAAAGGAAAATTGTGTTCCCTCCTAGAAACCTTCTGCTCAAAGAACACCTTATTAAGCGTTTTCTACATAGTGTTCAACAATACATACTAAGTATCTTCCTCTGATACTCTTCTCCCTAAACTAGAAAAATATTTCTCTCTGTGCACACTTGCACTCGCTTGATGCTTGTCTGGAAGAGCCCTACATAGTTCTTAGTGACTCTATCTCTCTTTGAACTCAACATAGAGTTCTTCATGTGCATTCCTTGCACTTCTTTTGATGAAGGTTCAACAATATCTCTCTTCAGATTCTTTGAGGTTAACTTACCTCTTTAAATTCACTCCTAGCAGACAATGTGCACTCCTTGCACTTGAAAACAAAAAGAAGAGAAATAATTGAAACTTATTCAATACTTCACCAGTTTACACATTCAAACTAGTTAATCTCTGAACATTCCCATGTCATCTTTTTTGACATAATTACGTCACATCACTTACATTTTCCAATTGCAAGGGCATGCGGTAGCAGTTTGTATTATCCTGCTTTTGATCCCAAAATTATTCCGACGCTGACACGTAACCCCTCGGTGAAGCCACGGTTTGGATTGTGGGACCTTCTTGGAGAATTAAATCCCATGCAACTTGGTTCCCCGCAATGCCTCCTGGTCATTGATCTTGGTGTATCATGATCAACACCATTGCGGGTTCTCTGACCTTTAACTTCATTATGTAACCCTGGGTCCCACTAACTATGCTCATACAAAGTACCACATGGAAGAATACTAGCGGCTGACTCATGGCCTAATCAGATGGGTGTCACATGTCACGTTCCATATGGAATTTAAAAATTCTACGTGATCAAAACCCACTGACACATGGTGCACAACCCATGTGTCCATGTCAAACCAAGTGACATCATCATGAATCACTACTTCAGCTCTTCAGGAGCTTTCTCCCTTCACTACTGCATTTGAACTTTTAACATTGGCTTGATCTAATGGTCGAGCTCTCCTCTCCAGATCTATGGTGTAGACCCACTTCAGAGCTTCTAGCTTCAGCCCTTATCTTGTTTCTGACATTAGACTTCATTGAAGTCATGAAGTCGGAAGGGATTCCGGGTTAACTCCTCTACACCTTCCCCATATCTGATGGTCATAAGGGATTTCCATTCCTTCCGAACAGATCCTACGGCGCAGAAAAAAATTTGTTACTCTATGGATTTCCAAAGGAATTCATGGCTAACTACCTCGCAACACTACCATATCTTACGGTCATGAAGGATTCTGCTTCTCTCGAACATATCCTAAGGTCCACATTACTCTGCGGCCCAACACGACTTTTGTCATGGTTTTATGACACCGATACTCGTCTCAAGCTTCCTAACATGACCAAGGTAACCTCTTGGCACTCAGGAACATTCTAAGGTTATAAATTGGTTTCTCCAAAAATAATTTCCACCTTAAAAATTGGGTCCAATGACCACTTATCTAGCCCATCCAAGCTTAGTGTTGAAACCATGTGTCAGAACTTGAATTTTGTCTACCTCGACAATAATTCTTTCCAAAAATTTTTCTTCAACTTCCACTAACATGGTCCATCCAGGTTCAGTGTTGTAACCATGGATCTGATACCAATTTGTAACATCCGCATCCATCAACTAGTCTGGGCAATGCCACTACTCATCTCTGACTTAGTTGTGATACCAAACTATAACATCCCAGGCCCTCCACGGAGACTGGGTAAGGCTACCACTACAGAATATTCACATATATATATATAACATGAATTTTAATCTAAATAAAACACATAACACAAAGTTACTATTACCATTTAGATTCAAACAAGATTAACAGTAAATCCACATGCAACATAACACATGATAACATTCAAGCATCAATAGAAAAAACATGCATAACATATAAATTAAGCACAGACTAATACTTATCTTATAGTTGGAGTAAATCCACCAACTAAGTGCATACCTTCCACAAACCTCCCAGCCATAGACCACACTTCTCATCATGCTCAATAGTGGGTCACTCTTGAGCTGGGACTAAGTTCCACCTAGGCAAGGGAATCCTAGACTAGGCTGAGGTCATAGGAAACTGAACAGTGCAACTGGAAGGGTTCTCTCCAAGAGCCTTCTTACACCCACCACTCACGAAATCTCATTCCCCACATGCCTATTCCACCCAGGAGTATACACCTTCACAAGCACAATCCATCGGTGCTTCACCTCCCTCTCTAGGTCTTGGCAATAAGATGGATCAAGAATTATCAAAGCTTCGTAGCTAGTGTTGGACTCTCTCTAGGATAAAACCACTTCTGAGTAGACTCTCTCACCTGGAGAGAGCTTCTCACAGGCCTGAAAACCTACCTCTTCAACCAAGGGCTTGAAAAATCGGTTCTTCTATCACTTTTGACTCAATTTCCACAAGGTGAGGACAACAACCACTGGTCAATACAACTCAAGAAAATAGAAGGAAGAAAGCCACACTCAATCCATGAAATACATGGTCACAACCGCCAACAGTTATGACACACACATGACACAGACATATATGGGATGCTCAGGATTCACAAAATACGTGGCTTATTCCATAGGGTTTCCACTGGTTTCAATGTGCACGACTAGAGAACAAAACACAGAGGTCATGTGCAGAGGAAAAACAGGTTCAGATGGGCATCCTAGTGAACTCAGGTCGAGGATGGAAGAATGACCCACGAACCCCCAACACAGCTGATGCTTCAGCTTTTAACTGCATGCACCCAGGTTGAAACTTGTCTTCTTGGAGCTGCATGCATTCCCTTTTGCACATGTTCCATTTCAAAGAACTTAGGAAAACACTTGGTCATTTGTCTAACTTATCCTTTAGGAAATAATAATAAATTCATATCCTCTTTAGAGGTAAGCCCCTTAGCTTAGCCCCTANAGTCACCCTGTGACCAATGCAATTTATGGTTGGAACGATACTACACCAATGTTCCCATACTCCAATCGAAAATCCAATCATTGGAAAATCAAGTTGCAGTATTGACCAGTCAGAGAGACAGGCTCCAAGCAACTGATAGGAAGTAGAAGACAACTGGCTCCATCGTTTTCAAGAATATTGAATCAGCCACAGCCGTTGTCAACTTCAAATTGTCATGATTAAGCTATCTGCTCGCCATACAGGTATGATTTTCGATATCGTTTTAGTTTTGTCAATGACCAGGATTAATATGCTGATTTGAATTTGGTCTTCGAATAGCTCTGTTTATATTTCGAAATGGCTCTGTCATAATGTGTTCATCCTAAAAATAAATGAAATTTCATTTTGGATACATGATTTGATCATTCCCAGTTTAGACAGTGATAGATTTTTATCGGATTTGATTGGTCTTCGTTTGGATTTGATTTGTTCGTTTGTCTGATTGAGTTAACGAAATTGACATTTTGCTTTCAATTGAATTTGTTTTGTATCTACTCTGAACAAGAAGTTTTTTATGCTCAACTTAGAATACGATCATGTTTGGATTTGATTTCATTATGGTTCGTATGCTATGATTGGTAAACGATTTCATTGAGTTTGGTTGTTACGATCTTTTAATATATGCTCTATCATGTAATCTTCCAAAAACAGGAATACAACTCTGTTAGGTTTCAATTTGGAAACGAATGACTCTGTTTCGTATGAAAACAATGCTCTCATTTAAGCCTGTGCAAGTGCGCCCGAATTGTGGAATGGTTTTGATTCATAATAACTATGTTAAAAATCCAAGTTGTTTGATTCACTTGATTAGATTGCTATGTATCTTCAGTTAGTATGGTCATTCTCATGAGTTGGATTCGTATCATAAATGCTGCTCTATTTGATTTTAAATTTGCAAAACGAATTAGTCGACCTAGGTAATCTCTATCAAATCCAGATATAATTCGTTTGAATGGAACGATTTTGATCAAAGTCAATCGATCTTGTTTGCCCAATTTTCAATAACAAATGATCAGATAATTCTTACGAATTCTGTTACCAATTAATTGATCCTGTTATGATTTTATTTGAGTTGATTCTCGCACCAGTTTGAGTTAACCCACTCGTGGCAAGAATCGTTTGCTATGACAATACAGTTATAATGATTTGAAAAGGATCTTGTTTGGATGTTATCGTATCTCCTATTGGTAAGGCAACATAACAATTGTCTACGATTTGTTTTGATTATATTGGTTTCAATTTGATATCAAACGATTTCACAACTGTTGATTATGATTCTGTTCATTCGATTTTGTGATAACAAAAGAAACAAAGTACGTGTATCTTTGTAACCATTTGATTGATCTTGATCATGTTTGATTTCGAATGGTGTAACAATTTCAAATTGATTGATTCGTTTTCAAATAGCTATTGGATGTTAATTGAATTTAGTTCTTTAAAAGATTCTCAATCGATTTTAATGCTGATTCTGTTTCTTATTTAGACCAGCTATAGAATCGCAAGATTCTGTGTCTTATTTAGACCAGCTATAGAATCGCAAGATTCTGTAGCTAGTCTATAGAATTATATCGTTATCATTTTATTAATAAAAGACCCTTCTAACTTGTCCATTTTTTACCCTTTTCAGGTAAATTCGAATTGCATGAGATATGATGGACAGTCTGGGGGATATTTGTGTGTTTAGTTTTATTGTAGGTTCCTAGTTTAAGTTTAACTTGGGATATCTTCCCAAATTTTATGTAAACAGTTTTGATAACTTCCACAGGGAGGTTTTACCCTGTGGAAAACCTTTAAATACTTATTATTTTTTGTAATAAGGGGCATCCTCACTTGTGGGAGAACTAGGCTATGGATTTTTAATACAAACTGAGACAGAAGTTGATGTTCTGCTACAGCTTTTGCTTTCATAATATCAATCTTTTGTTTCAAGTTTATGCATGTCATTTGTAATCGATTATAGACTACTTTAGCTATCATAGTCTATTGCAGAATGATCTGATATAATTAATGTGATCCATGTCTGATTTCTTTCATTACTTTAAAAAATACATCAATTACTTTGTTTAGTTAATGAATGACAGATTTCTCTTCTTCATCAATTGAATTATTTCGTATAAGTCTTTGCATACAGGTTTATCTAACTGTGAAGATTTATATATCATAAGATTGTTGTAAATTTTATGTCTTGTTTGTCCTGTAATCATATTTCAAGAGCACTGCAGCTTATCGTTTACGACAAGTTTCTGGATAATTCAGTGCGGGTTTCCTCCCTCCGATCAGCTGAGAAAATCATCATACAGAGGACAAACCTGGAGCGTTTTTCTAGGTCAGTTTGTAATTTATTTTCATTAGTTTGTTTAGTATAATATTAGTAGTTTAGTTAGATATATCTTAGTTAGATGTGTAGTTAGAATTAGTATATTAGTTGTTTAGTTTAGTTAATTTTTTATGTTTTATTTCTGTTCATAAAATTATAGAATCAACAAAAATATCTTTCTCTGTCTTAGGGAAGAATGCAAATGAGTTTTCCAGGTTTTATTCAAATCTGTAAATTGTAGATATTATACATTTTGTGAATAAGTTTTATTTCCATTAGTAGTTAGATAGTTAATTAGTTAGAGCTAGTATAGTAGTAGTTAGTAGATTGTATATAATAGTTAGTTTAGTTTATTAGTTTAATTTTTTTTAGTTAGATTAGTTTTGTTTGTTTTAATTGTTAGTTTTAGTTAGATTAGTTTAGTTTTTATTGTTAGTTAGACTAGTTATTGTAGATTAGTTTTCTTTTTGTTTGTTAGGACCTTAGATCAACTAACAGAGCCGCTAAACCCATCAGGGTGGTTCATCCCAAACGACTTGGGTTATTAGACAACCCCGGACCGGTTCCACTCTTCCAGTTGACGGACGGTCAATTTCACTCGTCAACACCTCCCAGACAATGGATCTTCAACTCTCAGAGCTGGGGCAACTCTTGAGGTCCCTACTAGAACCTACACAAAACAAATCCATAGGCCTTGCATGAAACCTCACCTATGATAACTAGCGGTGGGCACAAGCTTCCTCTATGTGACCAACGGCTATGACCATGTGCCTATCCAAAAGGCATTTCAGGAATTCACGTATGGATGTTTCGATATGAGTCACCCTCAAATCTCTCTATCCCTGAAATCTAAAATAAGAGTCTACCACACGCTATCTCTTCTCTTAACTTCCACTGGCGTGACCTCTAGCTATGACCTGGGGCCCAACTTCCGAGTGCTACGGGACTTTACCCTTCATGAACTTCAAGGATTATCTCTCCTCCTTTCTCCTGAGGTCTGAACTCCCGAACTCCATTCTCCACAGATCAACGGTCCACAACTTTATGGCTTTTGATAGTCCAGATCAATTCCTCGCAAATCAACAATTCTCATTTTGGGGTTTCAAAAACTAGTTCCCCTTTTTTCTTCCAATCTCTAGTTTTCTGCAATCCATGTGAGTCAGATCCAACGACTCACAACTCCTCATAATCCAACAGTGTAGATCCTTTCTCATGAATCGGTACTTCATGGTTCATGAAATCATAAAACAATTCTCTTCCCCTTTCCAAATTTTGACTTCATGAAATTCAATTGCATCAGATCAACGACTCACACTCACCGTGATTCAATGGTATAGATCTCTCCTCGCGAATCAGATGTTCGCATTTCAGGATTTTTGACAGAAAATTATTTCGTTCTCCCAACTTCGGATTTCTGTTTTCATGATGAAAGGAATCAACGATTCAATTTTCCTTGAGATCGATGGTTCGCTACCTCTCCTACGCTTTCTTGTGTTGAATGACTCTCGGCCTTATCCTCCTCATAGTTTCTTTTGATCTAATGATGCACGACTATCGATGCTTCTCCCTCCAAGGATTTCTACCATCCGTTCAGGTTCTCAATGACTTCTTTCCAAATATCTTGGTGTCAATTATTCTAGACTTGAATTCTTCCCTAAATCGAAGTATTTTGAATATTTTGAAGGCTTCGATGGTGTTTTCCCTCTTGATCTTCTGTTAATGAAATTTTAACTTCACCTTGGTGCACACTTGTGCTCTGTGTGAGAACTTGCACTGTTTCTCCCTGATCTTTCAGATTGCTCAGTCTCTAAGGGACTTAGCTCTTCTACGTCTTCCAAAAGACTTATGATTCCCACCTGGCATGTTCTGCACTCAACCTCCTAATATTTTGAACTTGAAACAAGTTCCCTCTACGCACACTCCTTGCACTATCTCTTCTAATCTTTAGTATTTAGAATGAGTCCATCTACCACACAATCCTTATGTTATATATTATGAGCTTTTTTATTTACTTAGTCTCCTAAGGGTCTCAGCCCTTTTGTTTCCTTTCAAAGGAAAATTGTGTTCCCTCCTAGAAACCTTCTGCTCAAAGAACACCTTATTAAGCGTTTTCTACATAGTGTTCAACAATACATACTAAGTATCTTCCTCTGATACTCTTCTCCCTAAACTAGAAAAATATTTCTCTCTGTGCACACTTGCACTCGCTTGATGCTTGTCTGGAAGAGCCCTACATAGTTCTTAGTGACTCTATCTCTCTTTGAACTCAACATAGAGTTCTTCATGTGCATTCCTTGCACTTCTTTTGATGAAGGTTCAACAATATCTCTCTTCAGATTCTTTGAGGTTAACTTACCTCTTTAAATTCACTCCTAGCAGACAATGTGCACTCCTTGCACTTGAAAACAAAAAGAAGAGAAATAATTGAAACTTATTCAATACTTCACCAGTTTACACATTCAAACTAGTTAATCTCTGAACATTCCCATGTCATCTTTTTTGACATAATTACGTCACATCACTTACATTTTCCAATTGCAAGGGCATGCGGTAGCAGTTTGTATTATCCTGCTTTTGATCCCAAAATTATTCCGACGCTGACACGTAACCCCTCGGTGAAGCCACGGTTTGGATTGTGGGACCTTCTTGGAGAATTAAATCCCATGCAACTTGGTTCCCCGCAATGCCTCCTGGTCATTGATCTTGGTGTATCATGATCAACACCATTGCGGGTTCTCTGACCTTTAACTTCATTATGTAACCCTGGGTCCCACTAACTATGCTCATACAAAGTACCACATGGAAGAATACTAGCGGCTGACTCATGGCCTAATCAGATGGGTGTCACATGTCACGTTCCATATGGAATTTAAAAATTCTACGTGATCAAAACCCACTGACACATGGTGCACAACCCATGTGTCCATGTCAAACCAAGTGACATCATCATGAATCACTACTTCAGCTCTTCAGGAGCTTTCTCCCTTCACTACTGCATTTGAACTTTTAACATTGGCTTGATCTAATGGTCGAGCTCTCCTCTCCAGATCTATGGTGTAGACCCACTTCAGAGCTTCTAGCTTCAGCCCTTATCTTGTTTCTGACATTAGACTTCATTGAAGTCATGAAGTCGGAAGGGATTCCGGGTTAACTCCTCTACACCTTCCCCATATCTGATGGTCATAAGGGATTTCCATTCCTTCCGAACAGATCCTACGGCGCAGAAAAAAATTTGTTACTCTATGGATTTCCAAAGGAATTCATGGCTAACTACCTCGCAACACTACCATATCTTACGGTCATGAAGGATTCTGCTTCTCTCGAACATATCCTAAGGTCCACATTACTCTGCGGCCCAACACGACTTTTGTCATGGTTTTATGACACCGATACTCGTCTCAAGCTTCCTAACATGACCAAGGTAACCTCTTGGCACTCAGGAACATTCTAAGGTTATAAATTGGTTTCTCCAAAAATAATTTCCACCTTAAAAATTGGGTCCAATGACCACTTATCTAGCCCATCCAAGCTTAGTGTTGAAACCATGTGTCAGAACTTGAATTTTGTCTACCTCGACAATAATTCTTTCCAAAAATTTTTCTTCAACTTCCACTAACATGGTCCATCCAGGTTCAGTGTTGTAACCATGGATCTGATACCAATTTGTAACATCCGCATCCATCAACTAGTCTGGGCAATGCCACTACTCATCTCTGACTTAGTTGTGATACCAAACTATAACATCCCAGGCCCTCCACGGAGACTGGGTAAGGCTACCACTACAGAATATTCACATATATATATATAACATGAATTTTAATCTAAATAAAACACATAACACAAAGTTACTATTACCATTTAGATTCAAACAAGATTAACAGTAAATCCACATGCAACATAACACATGATAACATTCAAGCATCAATAGAAAAAACATGCATAACATATAAATTAAGCACAGACTAATACTTATCTTATAGTTGGAGTAAATCCACCAACTAAGTGCATACCTTCCACAAACCTCCCAGCCATAGACCACACTTCTCATCATGCTCAATAGTGGGTCACTCTTGAGCTGGGACTAAGTTCCACCTAGGCAAGGGAATCCTAGACTAGGCTGAGGTCATAGGAAACTGAACAGTGCAACTGGAAGGGTTCTCTCCAAGAGCCTTCTTACACCCACCACTCACGAAATCTCATTCCCCACATGCCTATTCCACCCAGGAGTATACACCTTCACAAGCACAATCCATCGGTGCTTCACCTCCCTCTCTAGGTCTTGGCAATAAGATGGATCAAGAATTATCAAAGCTTCGTAGCTAGTGTTGGACTCTCTCTAGGATAAAACCACTTCTGAGTAGACTCTCTCACCTGGAGAGAGCTTCTCACAGGCCTGAAAACCTACCTCTTCAACCAAGGGCTTGAAAAATCGGTTCTTCTATCACTTTTGACTCAATTTCCACAAGGTGAGGACAACAACCACTGGTCAATACAACTCAAGAAAATAGAAGGAAGAAAGCCACACTCAATCCATGAAATACATGGTCACAACCGCCAACAGTTATGACACACACATGACACAGACATATATGGGATGCTCAGGATTCACAAAATACGTGGCTTATTCCATAGGGTTTCCACTGGTTTCAATGTGCACGACTAGAGAACAAAACACAGAGGTCATGTGCAGAGGAAAAACAGGTTCAGATGGGCATCCTAGTGAACTCAGGTCGAGGATGGAAGAATGACCCACGAACCCCCAACACAGCTGATGCTTCAGCTTTTAACTGCATGCACCCAGGTTGAAACTTGTCTTCTTGGAGCTGCATGCATTCCCTTTTGCACATGTTCCATTTCAAAGAACTTAGGAAAACACTTGGTCATTTGTCTAACTTATCCTTTAGGAAATAATAATAAATTCATATCCTCTTTAGAGGTAAGCCCCTTAGCTTAGCCCCTA
>JZKD02S2240501.1:0-17493 GCA_000966675.3 Picea glauca
GCACGGGCCTTCCTTGGAAGCACATGTGAAGTGCCCTCCGAAGCGCGCTTCAGAAATTTGGAAGCGGAGGGGGACGCTTCGGAAATGGCAGGAAGCGTGCTCAAGAGCCCCGAAGCGTGCTTCCAAAATTTTGAAGCGTGCTTCAGCCCGAGCTTCCTGGACGCACCCGCCCGGATTGAGCTTCGGGGCTTAGAAGCCGGGGGGGGGGAGCTTCTGGTAACACTGATCTGAACACACATAAGTGAACTGAAAAATATGAACAACAAACTAAAAGAAACTCAGAACAGCAGACTGTATGTACTCATTCTGCATAAACAGTGATCTGAAAATTATGACCGCAAACATATTTCTGCATTTAGTCACACATTAAGTGTCTATTTCTTCCAACAGAAAAAATACAAGGCAAACTGCTCAAAACTTATTTCTAACCCAATATTATAGTGGTGCAGCATGTCTCTCTTTTATAAAGTAGGAGGGAGCATGAGATACAATGAAGTTTAGACCACCTAGTGGTACACCCTCCTACATGAGTTCTCTGCCTAGAATAGCATCCTTGACTGGAGAAGACCGAGTCTCCATGCATGCTTGCATCTTCTGCCTTGGAAACAGTGCCAGTTCTAAAAATGGAACTCCCTCATGCCAGCCCCTAATCTAAAGCTGAAACTGCACTAGACTGATGTAAACTGAACCTTCTAAATCTGTCTAAGGACAGCACATGCAGTGTGCTGTACAACCACTCAATGCCTACCATACTATTGCACCTGCTGAAGATGAATATTGCCATTAAATAAGCGAGTCTTAAGCTGGCACATGTGCCTGCTGAAGATGAATACTGCCTCTAAATAAAGCGAGTCTTAAGCCGGCACACGCATGCATGTGCCTCTATCACTGTCACATGCCCAGCCCCCTCTACCACTGTCACATAGATTCTGTGTGCCTCCAAGAGGCTTCTTCTGCTGCGCCCTCATCCATGGATCTTCCTTGCTGCACTGTAAAGGAGACCATACAGACTTCTGAATGCATTGTCCCGCTGAAGTAGAATCTGCTGTGTAAAGCTACGCTGAAGGAGAACACAATCTGAGCAATAGGTAAAGCTAACAATATATGTGTAAATGTGTATGCCTTGCTTGTATTTTTGTGTGTATCCGTCTATATGGATATGCTTGTATGTATGTTTTTTTTTGTAAATGATTGATATTCATGTTCTTGGAGTTCATTTTGATAAAATTTGTTTTTGAATACTTTCTCTGACGTCTCAGATTATGTTCATAGGCATTAAGTTTTATAATGTGGAGAACAATGGTTTTATCTTTTTCTTATAGCAGTCTGCCTGCAATTCCTCAATTCTCTATATGTCTCTGATTATAATTTGGATTCCTCAAAACTCTGACAATTGGAAGGTTGATGGGCATAGGCTCATGAAAATTGAATTGTTGAGCTGTCATTCATCACCACAGGAAGAGAAAGTGTGCAAGCTAAATTGAAATTGCCGGCCTTAGAATGAAGTCTTCGCCTTTAGAATTGATTCTGTATTGACTCACCCCCCTTATATTGGCATTAAACTAGCTTAAATACTCTGCTATCTAAATATATCATCTTATTTTTCATTATTTAACTGTATCATAAAACTCACCACTTTTTTATTCAACCCTCAAGATGATTCTTTCAAAATTTAATCTACATAGTTCCATTTGATATTGCTCTCCTTTCAATCTATCTTATTCCCTTTCAAATTCCTCCCTATCAGTCAACTCCCTCCACTTCCAAATTGTCTGAGTTGTTCATAATTCTCCAAATCTTGGTGTGAATTCATGCAGGTTTCCTACCAAGATTTCAAGTTTGTGTTTTTTTTTGGGTAGAATTTCGTTGAAGTCTTTATACTCCTGAACTGACTTCTAATTCTACAGTGACGGATGAATCTTCTTTGTTTTTGGTGCAGGAAATTAGGCAACTATGCACACATCTTCTAGAACTCAAGAAGGCATCTGCTGAAGAAATGCGCAAAAGTGTATATGCTAATTATTCTGCATTTATCCGGTAAACCACTTTATTAATATTTTCTTCAAGTTTGTGGATCCGTGGGCTCACCTTTACATATGATTTTACAGATTTTTTGAGTAGTATCTGACAAATTTATTACCTATGTATCTTTTCATTTCCAACCTCTACTTAGTTCTCTTTTGTTGCATGGATTCATTTATGATGCAAGGTTTGTTCTTTCCATATATCTAGTCTCTTGAGCCTTGACTCTCTTGATAGATGAAGCAATGCTTTTGTTTCCTGTACTCTAGGCAAGTGGGAAGCTCTGAAGGACCTCATATTAAAGATTTAGAAACAAATTTTTGCTGTCTGACACACACCTTTATTTTCCTGGTTTCAAGTTTATAATCCAGGCCAGAGGCTTGTTGCATGGAGCTAGCTAAATGGTTTTCTCTGGGCATTATTATTCATCCATTTGACAACTGGCTACATTATTGCAATTTAATTGTTGTCCATGAATAGCTTGTAGGATTATTTCGATTAGTAGTATACACGGTCTAAAGGCACCATATGAGATTCGAACATCCATCCACCTCATTAAAATGATTGCTGCTCAGCACTTGAACTAACCCTGAGGAGGCTTAGACCGGTGAAGTTTGACTCGGCCAAGACTTGCGAATCTTCCTGAGTCTTAGCTGGGCTGAGTACCTGCCTCATACTCGGCCAAAACTCACCCTTACTTGCCAAGAGTCACCTTTACTATATTTTGAGTTTTTTTGTATTTGCTGAGTCTTTCCTGAGTCATAGAGTCTTGCAGAGTCCCAGGTCAGCTGAGTCTTTTCTGAGTTCAAGTGTGACAACTTTGGCTTAGACATCCTTATAACCACAATGTCTTGTTGGAAGGTCAATTTTGCTTATTGATAGATTGAAAATTTGGATGCCTAAACTGTGTGAATCAACTGATTAGGTGCAAGGCAAAGCAATTGTTGGTTATGACACTCAGAAAGTGCACAGAAGGCAATTCAAGCATATACAAGGATTGCCTGTAAAGGGGAATGAGAAACAAGGCAGTGCTAAAGGGATAATGAATAAAATAACAATGCAGGATAGTGAAGATTTGACAGTTTGCTAATAAGAACTTGACTCTACCTTATCAAAAGAAAAATTCCCATTTGTTGAGTTGTAATATAATAACAATACGTGGAAATCCACAGGCATGACTCCTTTTAGAGCCATTCATGGATTATGATCCTTTAATTCCGGTGGATTTGTATCAGAAAGAATTATAAGATAAAAATGCAAGTTTTGTTGGAAATGTTTGAGAAAATGTAAGAGGAAATGAGGGAGTCTTGGTGAAATATTGAAAGAACCCAAGTAAGGGCAACATCATAGCACCACACTCATGTCTACTCATGTCTTTCTATGTTAGAACCAAAGTTAATTTGATTGTGAAGTCCAATAGTCTTTTGTCTAATGAAAGATGCACTGAACTGTCACCAAGGTACTATGGACCATAGTTGAAAACATCGCTAAAATTTCTAAAATATCACAAAAAATTGTGAGTTGAAGGCCAAAACGAAAAATTGCCTGTTTTGCAAAAAATAAAAAAATCGTGATTTTTAGGAAACATCTCAATTTTTTCTAAAAAATCACCAAAATTTTTGCCAAAGTTGTAAAAAAAGGCCAATATAAGCCCGGAATTTGATTTTCTGAGGTCTTTTTTTTGACTTTATTTTCTGTTGGAAGCCTAAACTGGAAATNCCAATATAAGCCCGGAATTTGATTTCTGAGGTCTTTTTTTTGACTTTATTTTCTGTTGGAAGCCTAAACTGGAAATATTGAATTCTCAAGAAAGGTCAATTAAAGGACCACGATGATTATGGTAATGCCATGTATGCAATTGATGTAGTCACTATTGCAAATGGAATTTTGTCATGGAATTATAGGCAGTGAAGCCATTATCATGTTTAACATCCAAACTGTTATGATATCTTGTCATAGATGCTAATGTAATGGCATTTGCTACCCACCAAATATATGTAAGTGATAAGTATGTAGTGGAGTACATGATAGTAACATGGCGTAGAATAAGATATAGCGAACTTCATATGAAGAAAGTAGCATTTCATATCCCATTCACAATTTAGTCGAATTAACAATTTTTAGGATTTCAACATTTTTGGATTGGTGGGATTGCAAGATTTCTACACTGGACTCTATGATGTATGAGGGTATGGGATTGGCATTTAATCAAGAGCACCAAGCCCTCTATTTACCCTGTTGTTGGTGGTGTTCATTGTTGAACTCATCTGTCATGACCTTAGTAAAAATATACCCTTTGCTCAAGCCAAAACCATTGATTAAGCATGTTACGCTTTCTGTCTCATTTTAACGCTTGGATTAGCCAATTTCATCAAAATTGAAGGGTGTCGAGTTGAGCAACAATAGGGTGAATGGACTTGGATTCACAAGTAGCACCTAGTACTAGTTCTGATGTCATTGGAGGATCGAGGCATAGGCCAGAGGAGGAGGTGGAGGGTGCTACTGATGATGAGGATCACAATATAAGGGATGATTTTGAATATATGTGGTTATTTGTGATAACATCATGTTTTTTGAACTTTGGAGGCCATTTAGAACCTAGATGTTAATTTTTTTTTTTCAAATATGTATTGCACTTACTGTCATTTTTCTATATTCACCCTTACATGCTATATACATAAACTTTGCATATATATATATATATATATTTGCATGGGGGAGGGTGGACATTGAGAGGCCTATTATGGAGGAAGCACTTGTGTTGTTACATGAGGAGGAGCAGGGGCAAGGGGTAGGGGAGGATGACCCATAACCATTAGTGGGGGAGGAGGGGAGTAAGAATGAGGAGGTTGATGTGCAAGCATCAACACCACCTTCTACATAGAGTTAGACACTCACCAATGGCCATTCGTCTTCAGCCACAGGTCTTCTCCTATGAGGGGATGAGCCATTACCTTTTCTTGTAAAAGGTGTAGATAAGATAAGATAAGTTATTTTTTTAATATCCGACTAATGACCACAAAAGTAGGTCAAAGGGACTGCCGAGTACAATGATGTTATTACAAAGTAGGAGTACTGAAAGGTCTCCTATAAAGGAAAGATGCATACAGTAAAATGAAAATACAATAAGGTAAGGTGAAGCTGTAGAGGGTGAGATCTATGCTGTCGAGACATGAAGAACCCTCGATCCTGAGCCCAAAGACCTGCTCAAAGATCTCTCCTACCATCCGAGGCCGAGTGAAGAAAACCGAGTATAGTAGGATGTCCAGAGGGGGAATTGGTGGGATGCATGAATCGTCCACAACATTGCTGACTGGAAGAGGTAGTACCCCGACGAGGCCTGGGGGATCTCATCCGTGTCCTAGAAAGGGATCTGGTTGGGTCATGTCGATGAAATCTCGTGGGATGGAGGAAGGTCCCGCCGATTCGTGTTGATTTGGAGTTTGGAGCTCTGCTAGTGTCGGTTTGTCTCTTAGTGCCCCTACCAAAAGTAGCACTGTGAAGAAGGAGGTGATCCGCCGAATAGGGTTTGATCTCGTGGGAGGCTGAAGAGTATGGACTCGGAACCTGACAGCCTCCTGTATGTATAAAGTTAAGCACCGCTAATCAAGATAGCTGAAAAAGCTAGTGAGGGTTTGAGCCCCCCCTGAATAAGAAATGAAACCGCCCCCTGATCTCGTAGTAGATGAGGCAGCGGAAGATGAAGTGCTCCTCAGTCTCGACCTCTTGTAGCTGGTTGAGGGAATGAATAGCTCGCTGCTAAATTAATCATTGTAGATGACTCATGATGATGAGATACATTTATTATATATTTGATGTAATTTTGTATTTATTAGTCTTGAATGGAGAATGATCAAGATTCAATATTGACATTGATGTATCATTTATTTGGCATCCACTACATCATATATATCGATGTTTTTTTCCTATTTATGTGCCAATGTGCTTATTTGATGTTTTCCTCTACCAACCTCTCCATCCTCACTAAATCTAGCCCTATCATAAAAATACACTGGGTTTAAAAAGTACCCAGCAGCATGTAAAGGGGAATGCAATTGCATGTCCCAATGCTCATCAATAATATCCCTAAGAGGAATATAGTTGGCCTCCGCATACATACATCTTCTTTTGATGGCCTCCTTGGCGAGGTCCATTGACTCATAAATGTAACCCATAGTGGGTTTTTCACCATCAACCATCCTGAAAGATCAAAGTGAATTGTCAAACATTTGATATTTGATATAAAGTTGAAACAAAATTTGAAAACGAAATGAAGTTTGACTTCGAAGTTGAACCAGTGAACATTGAAAAAGTTTAAGAATTAAGTACCTAAGCATTTTGACAAGTGACTCCGTTACAGCAATAATCTCTTCAGCATCTTTCCAAAAACCATCATTAAACACAAGAGCAACAATTTCAATGCCTTCAAGGGTTTTTCCATGTTTAGATGCCATCCACTCGGGCCCCAAAAGCATCCTATTGAGATTGACCTTTTGCTCAACCATGGATTGCAAAGAGATGAAATTTGTTGCAAATCTGGTCACTGCAGGAAAAACAAATTCCTTGCCTTTAGTGTAAATTCTCATGGCGTGGAGGACATTTGTGTCATTGTAAATATATTTGGTTATAGATTTCGTCTTATCCACAGCCCATCTTGTATCCAGGCAAGTTTACCAATGTCCTCAAGCATTAAATCTATGCAATGTGCAGCACAAGAGCTCCAAAATATGGTTGGGTGCCTAAGCTTAAAAAGTCTATCAGCAGCCATATAATTAGCTGCATGGTCGGCAACAATTTGTATAATATTTTCTTCTCCTACTTCTTGAACAATTTCCTCCATCATTTTGCAAATCAGTTGGGCACTCTTAACTTTGCCCGACGCATCCACTGACATTGTTCCCTTTGGACAAGATACAAGGAATTTTATCAAATTTCTGTTCCTCTGATCTGCCCATCCATCACTCATGATGGTGCACCCTGTTTCTGCCCATGAGGAACGAAACTCAGCAAGTATAAGATTAATATCATTGACGCTTTTTAACAGCAAATCTGTCTGAAGGCTCTCAGATGTAGGGGCTTTGAACCCTGGATCTGCAATAGCAACTGCATCAATCATAGATTGCCAATAAGGGCTTTTGGCACAGTTGAAGGGGATGTCACTATAGTACCAAAAATTAGCAATGGCCTTTCTTGCTTGACTATGGACATTTTTTTCCAACCCATGCCATCCAAGCTAGGCTGGGCACTGGGTTGTAATCAATGGCCAATCTGGTTTTGTGTTTAACATCTTGGGGAACACTTTTGCGAGGGCCAATGTCATGGCTAGAAATCTTGGAAAGGTGATATTTGAATCTGAAAATGACACCATTACAGGGATCTTTGCAAAATTTACACAAAAGCTTAACTGAATCTGGAATCTTTTCTCACTAAGCCCAAGCAAAGTCCTTTGCCCTTCGCATTTTCATTGTTTGCTGCTCGCTCTGTTTATGCCCAAGGGTTTAAAGGCTTAAGCCCCCTAGGGTTTTAAAGGCTGCTGTATACGCTGCTGTTTAGGGCCTAGGCTGCAATGTGAATGAAGGCTAGGCTACGGCCTGTTTATAAATTTTTAACCCCTCCAAAAAATAAAATAACAAAACAAAATCTAAGTAACTCAAATAAAACCCCTAAAAAATTCCTAAATAATAACCAGAAGTCAAGAAATTATGAAAAAAGCTGGTAGGGTTACCTCCAAAGTTGAAAAAGATGCCAAAACTGGCCTATAATAGTCACTTGCTAAGTAAAACCTTGCTGTTTTTGATGCCCAAGTTGTCCAGCAGCATCAGTGGATAGCCTTAGATGGATGAGTTTGTCCTCCTGTAGCACTGTTGGTCACTGTTCCTCACTTGGAGAGGAGAAACTAGCTCAAACAGACAGCAGAAAATGACAAAAAACCCAGGAAAAATCCCCTTTATACACAAACTGGGCCTGCAGAGGTTTAGCTTGCAATTTTTACTCACCAAGCCAATTCAAACTCACGATTTTGACTTGGTCAACTGAGTCAAACTCGGTCAATGCGATTAAAACTTGGCCAGATTCCAATCGCTATTTCTGTGTGCCGTTCTGAGTTAGAATCGCAATCTGGCAATGTAAATCACGATTCCTGTGACTATGATCTACATTCTTATTACTTTGTTTTCTTGTTCGTGCTTATTGTTTGGAATAGATTTAGGGTTTTCTTGCTCTTCAAATTTGTATTGTTCCTTTGGCTGTCCACATACATTAAGGGAAATGAATTCATCTAGGGATTGATTATAAACATGACCACTGGGGTTTTGAAACTCTTGGTCTAAAGTGGCATCAGTGTGAGAGTGATTGTAGCGTGACTTATTGATTTTCTTGCTGATCTTTGTTTTCTAGATCTAGGACTGTATATGCTCTATGCGTGCATTTAGTGTGTGTTCTCATCTCTACCCCACATAATCTACTAAATATGAGAGACAAAACTGTTGTTGTGATTATCCCCTATTACAAATCATACCACACAGTATTCTGACATACACTGCATATGTGATATTTTTCATGGTCTGAATGTCAAATGAATAAGTGAATATTTGTTTTTGGAGTTGGTGTCACATGGGTGCCAGTTTGGTTCAAGGAAGTCCAGACTCCAACCGTTCCTGAAACATGATACACAAATAGAAGTTAATTCATGTTTACGTGGTAAATGTTGTATTTGGAAGATTTGATGAAAAAGAAAAAGGTTTAATCAAATGAAGGTGTCCCTGTTACAGACATTAGAATTTAGGACAGAGTCAGTGGCTCCCTTGGCGTTTGGGGATGTGGGGATTTATATAACTCCATGTCAGTTGGGTGCATTATAGGGTAATTTAGCTAAAACATGTACCTGCTAAAGTAGTATAAATACCCCAATTTCTCATTTTATCATCAATGTATAATTCATGTACCAGAAAAGAGCTACTAGTGCATTGTACTTGACTGTTTGAGCATCATTAAGAAGGGCAATTTGAGGTGACTAAGGTTGCATTCAGAAGGTATGATTGTGTGTGTCCCTGTTACAGACATTAGGACAGAGTCAGTGGATCCCTTGGGGTTTGGGGGTGGCGGATTTATATAACTCCATGTCAGTTGGGTGCATTATAGGTAATTTAGCTAAAACATGTACCTGGTAAAGTAGTATAAATACACCATTTCTCATCTTATCATCAATGCATAATTCACGTGCCAGAACAGAGCTACTAGTGCATTGTACTTGACTGTTTGGGCATCATTAAGAAGGGCAATTTGAGGTGACTGAGGTTGCATTCGGAAGGTATGATTGTGCTGTTTAGGTTTTCTAACCAAATTTCGGTGGGCTATCGATACCTATTACTTCTACAGCACCAGTAATCTGTATAATGTTTGAAAGGAAAAGGTGGGTGATTTGCATTTGAAGAACTGTGATATATTTGAGGGGCAACAATCTGGACTGGAGTTGCATCCCACTGGGCTTTTGTTTGACAAAGTTTAGAAAAWTTGTGCCTTGTGGTGAGACTTGGAAGTTTTCTGTTGCCTGTTCAGATTCAATGGTCATTTGGAGGGGTGGTCTGCAGTAGGGCAAAGCCAAACTAATGYGGAGTGGTGCCCAGACCAGAACCTTAACGTTTCAGTTTTCGTTTGCATTTCAGTACGAGTTAGTCGTCATGAAGAGTGTGGTCTGAGTATTTTGGAAATTTACGTATTGTCTATAACTTTATTGTTAAGTTTGATTATCTTGTCTAATTTTAATGCCCTCGTTTATGACTGTGAACGTAATGATTATGTGGCATAATGCTGGTAAGCTTAGGACTACTCAGAATTTTATACGTTCTATGTGTTTATGCATCATAATATGCCATAGTTGAAATGGACTAGGGTGATCTATTAAATCTGGAATGCATCGTGGGCATGGATGGTCAATCGGGTCCAACCTAATCACATCAATCACCTAGCTGGTGAAAATTGATACATCTCTATTATCTGCTTATTGGTATTTGTTTACATGACGTAAGTTTAACATTATTGTTGGAGTGCCTAGAGTGCATATTATGATTATTTCCTTGCCTGGATTTGCCGGGTTGGCTGTAATATAATCCTGGTTGATATCTGTTTCCTCTTAGCAATGATGCTTTCCAGGCTTTCTGTCTATTCATATAGGTGGCAGAAACTAAAGAGAGAGGCAACCCTTGCAGGGTCGAGCAACAGTGGGTTTAAACTTTAAAATGCTTTTCGGTTTACTTCTAAATCAATCAAATACATATTGCTGACGTATAATTGGATGTTTACATGAGCATTGGGAACAAAATATGCTAAATAAACTCAAGTTTTGAGCATCCTTTAGTTTTTACATATCCTGCAGTCTTTAGCCATGGCCATTCTATTGCCATCTAGCATTCACTGTCTTTTCATAATTGAATCTTGCATAATGACGATGCTTGCTGACTTTTATATATTTATAATTTATTAACTGCAAAATTATACTGTGCTGCTTATTTTCTGCTGCATGTAGAACTGGAACTTTCTTACTCATGTTAAAAATTGTTTGTTCTCAGCACTTCAAAAGAGATATCAGATCTTGAGGGAGAACTCCTTTCAATTAGAAATTTGCTTTCTACTCAGGCTACACTAATTCATGGACTGGCAGAGGGTGTTCATATGGATTCGTTATCCAGTAATACTGGAGTTTCCTCAGTTCAGGACTCTTCTGTTTCTGAAGATCATGAACCTTCAGACTTCGAGAAATGGGCCCTTGACTTTCCTGATATTCTGGATGTTCTTTTAGCAGAACGAAGAGTGGATGAGACATTAACTGCACTAGATGAAGGTGAACAAGTGGCTACGGAAGCACAACAGAAGGGGAGTTTGAATGCATCTGCATTCTCCTCATTGCAAAATACTATTTCTGATTGTAGAAGTCAGCTAGCTGAGCAGCTTGCTGAAGCTGCTCACCAACCATCAACTCGTGGCGCTGAACTTCGTGCAGCAATTTCTGCACTCAAAAGACTTGGTGATGGCCCTCGTGCGCACACACTGCTACTTAATGCTCATTACCAACGTTTTCAGTACAATATGCAAAGTTTGCGGCCATCCAACACTTCATATGGTGGGGCATACACTGCAGCCCTTTCACAACTTGTCTTTTCTGCTATTGCACAAGCTGCAAGTGATTCTGTGGCTGTTTTTGGGGAGGAATCAGCTTATGCATCAGAGCTTGTAATGTGGTCTACCAAGCAGACTGAGGACTTCGCACTTCTTGTGAAGAGACATGCACTAGCTTCTTCAGCAGCTGCTGGAGGACTTCGGGCTGCTGCAGAATGTGTCCAAATAGCTTTAGGTCATTGCTCTTTGCTAGAAGCTCGGGGTCTGGCACTCTGTCCTGTTCTATTAAAACTGTTTAGACCCAGTGTAGAACAAGCATTGGAGGCCAATTTAAAACGAATTGAGGAGAGCACTGCTGCCCTTGCTGCTGCTGATGATTGGGTGCTAACTCATTCACCTGCTACTACACGATTATTCGGTCGAGCTTCAAATACTTCGACTGGTGGTATTGGATTCCAGCTGAAGCTTTCAAGCAGTGCACACAGGTTCAATTCCATGGTTCAGGTGCAGTACTCAGTTATTCTTTGAAGTCTTTCCATCCAATAGTTGTGTTGCCTTTACACTTATTCAGGTGTATTTGTCGGTCAGGCTTAAATTTAAATAATTTACCAATAGCTGGAAGTATTGTTAGTCATTGACTGCTGACTCATCTTTATTAGAATGTTTCTTGTTTGTTTGTTTTATAAGCAAATTTCACCCAAGAACTTGAATTCCTAAAAATGCCTTTAAATCAGGTCAATTGGTTGAATAGTTAACTGTCACGTAGTTCTTATTCTCTAGTTTGTGAAGATCTCCAATAACAAATTCTAGCTATCAGTTTTAATTGTATTGAAAAATGTGGCAAACTGTAAACGTGGCGTTTCTTTCACCTTTTGAATTTAAGTAGCTTCAATATTTTGCAAAATGGTACTTCTAAGGAGTCATAATGATGGCCCTTAATAGCTACTCTATTTTTAAGGAAGTTGGTGGAGAATCCATTGCTTGTATATGATCACCTTTAGGAACAAAGTTGTTGTCTTGACTTATCTGGTCAGGTGTATTATTGTCTAATTTGTTGTTGTAAAGCTATCTAAAACAACATATGGTGGGCATTATGTGTTATTCCTTATTTCTCCTGAATTTTGTTTTCTCAGTCTAGCCGATAGCATGCATCATTTATTGCCTAGTGTTTTCATATCAGTTAGTAATCTGTAAGAGTAATGCTTTCCCTTGAATTTCAACAAAGATACTCATGTATGCTATCATGATTTATGTCGTGTAAGATGTGCTGCTATTGAAGAACATTATTCTTGCAGGAGTTTTTTGAAGATGTAGCACCACTTTTAAGCATGCAACTTGGAGGACTAACCTTGGATGGTCTTGCACAAGTTTTCAATTCCTATGTTAGCTTGCTAATCAAGGCTTTGCCAGGTTCAATTGAGGAGGATGGCAGCATGGAGGTATCGGGGAATAAAATTGTAAGACTAGCTGAAACTGAGACCCAACAGATTGCTCTCCTAGGAAATGCAGCAGCACTAGCAGATGAATTGCTACCACGTGCTGCTTTAAAACTTGCCCCTCCCCACCAAGCTAGTGGAAAAGAAGATCCTTGGAAGAGATCCTCTGAAAGGCAGAACCGTCTTCCTGAGCAGAGAGATTGGAGACGGCGTTTGCAGCGGACTGTGGAGAGATTACGTGATAATTTCTGCAGGCAACATGCTCTAGATTTGATATTTACTGAAGATGGTGATACACAGTTAAGTGCAGAGATGTATATCAATTTGGATGACAACACTGACAATTCAGACTGGCATCAAGATCCTTTCCCTTCCTTGATATTTCAGGTATGTTTTCTTAGATTTTAAATGGCATGTGCATGTTGTAGGATTACTTATTGTTTGTCTTTCTGATTTCCTGCAATATTTCTTTAATTTGTGCATCAATGATCATTATGATTGAATATCATACTGATCCTACTTGTATTATACTAGACTGACTCCATCTCTAAGTCACAGGAAATGCTATTTTTTTTGAAATCAGGATTTTGTGAACTGCAATTGGTGTAAAAATTATTTAGAAAATGCTTTTATCTTATGTCTTGGTGAACAGATGTAATTGTGGAAGGAAGGCTACTATCTGTCAAACAAACTTAGCTCATAATAGAAATGTTCCAAGTCAAAATCAATACTACAGTAAGCTGTGATAAAACCTTACTTTATACAAAAGGAAAAACTCCGACTTCTCTGTTTTAGATAGGATAAGATAAGATAATTTTATTAATGTCCACATGTCACCAAAAGAACAGGTCAATGGGACTAGAGAACACAAGTAGCGACAAACATAATGAGGGAATGCCAAGGCTGTCCTTGAAAGCTAAAATATAAAGAGATACAAGTGAAAATAGCAGAAAAGAGAGTAAGAATGAGTAACCCAAGAGGGTAAACACTAGAAAATTGAGAGAACCACTAGACTGAATTAGATATAGAGGTAGATGTACAGGAGGGGGCAGCAGCATCTCCATCTGCTTCAATCACTAAGAGGGTACCAATGCAATGCTTGGTAAGGTCCTTCAGGGAGTGGCCAAGGAGAGGAATTCATTGTAGTGCTTGATGAGGCTTAGTCTAGCGAATATTATCTCTGTGTTCGACATGTGGTTGGACCTCTCTGACTCCTACTTGTGGCCATAATTCTTTTAATTGGGGGAAATTTGAAATTGCTACAGACAAATAATAAGAAAACTGAGACACAAATAGGAAGGAGTAAAACCATGTATCATGGAAGAAATAACCAGTAATCTAGGAAACATGACACATCTTCCTAGCCCCATGTGTCACATGTCCACGTGTCAGACACATGGATATATGGCTATTCTTGGATGTGCAGTTCACTTCAATTTATCTTATCCATTCTAGTTCAGTTCATCTTCATTTACTCTAGTTCAATTTGATCTCATATAGTTCAGTACATGGTGGGAGAGGGCGTTCCATTTGAGGGTTGACTTGAGTTAGGTTATCCATTTGTCATTATTCTTAAATGAAAACCGCTATTCCTGTTTTAGGGGTTGTACAAGGGGTCTCTATATCATTGCTGTTAAGGTGCTTTGTATGATTGTAGTCTACTTTTTGTTGGGAAGACAATTTTCTAAAGCTGGTTAGTTTCTTATAGTTCATATCTGCAGCGTGGAAAAGTTTTTGATTTTTCTATAGAATGTAAGAATTTATATAAAATGTAAACTTCTATTCATGTTTTAGGAATCATACGTCGTGTGCCTATCTGATTGCTGCTTATAACTTCTTAGTTATACTTCTTTTTTCTGATCTTTAGGTTCTGGAATAGTTGAATTTATTTTGGATCAAATTTTCTCACCAGATAAGATAAGATAAAGATAATTTCATTTAGCGTCTGACAAATGACCACAGAAGTAGGTCAATGGGACTGAGAGATACATGCATTGTGAATACAATGTAGGAGTGCAAAAGCAGCTCCTGGGTAATGTTGAAATTAAGATAAAGACAGCAAAAGCAAAAGTGTATCCTAGATAACTGTCTCTACTGCCCAGAGTAAAGATAATCTGGACAATAGAGATGGCAGTGTTATAGTCATTAATTTTCTGTTTGGGTACTAGAGACTAAACGGTTACTCTTTGTTTTCTTAGCCCAGTAATTATTTTTGACAAATACTGGATAAGGTACAAAGGTGAAATAAAAAATATAGCTCTTTAAAACATTGAAGTGCTTTTATGCAGGAGCTATTTGCCAAATTGGACAGGTTGTTACACATTGCCACAGAGATGTTACCAGGCAGAGAAAGGGTCATCACATTATTTTTAATGAGGCTCACTGAGACAGTTATAATTTGGCTCTCTGATGACCAGACTTTCTGGGAGGACATTGAAGATGGTCCCAAGCCCTTGGGGCCTGTAGGTTTGCAGCAGGTACAGTGATTGTATTTGGGCATTGAAAATTTCCTGTAGTCATTCCGGGATATTGCACCATATATTGTCATTGACTTGATGTTTGCAATACTTTTGGGGTTCAGTTTGTGTTGGATATGCAGTTTGTTATTCAGTTTGCATCTCAAGGGCGCTACTTTTCAAGACACATGCATCAAGTAATTAAGGACATCATTCTGAGAGCCATGAATGCCTTTGCTAGCAGTGGGATGGATCCAAACAGGTATTCTTTGGCTGTATAGGTAGTTAAGGGTTTGTTTGGTTTACTTTATTTCTGATTCTTGCCTAAATTTCTCTAAACTGGTTTGTTTTTATCCTGAATCTGTCCATTCTACAGATTTTCTGGTGGTAATGTTTAGCAGTTACTCTCTTAAAAACATGAGAATGCTAATTTTCTTACACATTTGGACCACCACTGAGAGAACTGTTCAAACATTTCCAATTGCCGATTCTATTGTTTTGACATTTTGAAATTGTTTCCTTTCCTTGGAAGAAGTTCATTATTCATTTTGGTCTATTCTGTGTTGACTGTCTGACCTCTCCAGTGGCTGCCTCTCAGAAGAAGTGACCGAGTCTTTTGTTCTGCTTGTTTCTCCTGTCAATGTGTTGTCTGCTATTACATACTTTATAAACACAGAAGAGAAACAACAACTCACATTATTTGGAGCAAAATGGGGGATGACATGCAGATATTCATTGGAAGTTTGTATCTTGCTCCACAGTTAATGGAGTACTCCCTTAATCCTTGTTGCTGATGTCAACCTGCATGGTCTGATGTTTTCAACATAAATTTAAGCACGCAATGACAGACACTACATTAATAAAGCGGGGATATGCAGATGTTCATGGGAGTCACATATCTTGCCTAGTATTTTTAGTTTTTGTCTGAATGTTTGCACTTCAAGCTTTTGCTATGAGGAGGATCTTGGCTTCCTTTTGGGTTGCTATTTCAATCCCATAAAACAGACAAATTCCAACCTTCTGACATTTTGAGTAATCTGAAATGCTGTCTGTAGGTCACATTTGGGGTTTGATTGAGCACTTTTATCATTATACTCTGAGGTCATTGACATTAGATTCCGAAGACCACCTTCTTCTGTATAATGCTGGTCATTACCACAGTCCCTGGCCTTTAGATTAGTCATGCATATTTTTGGTTAGTGTATCTATTAGTTTCATTTTACCTTTCTTCTTGTTACCAAAAATGTGAAATACTGAAGACACATTTCTGTACTTTTTGAAAATAACTTT
Organism: Picea glauca; assembly: GCA_000966675.3. NCBI lineage: Eukaryota > Viridiplantae > Streptophyta > Pinopsida > Pinales > Pinaceae > Picea > Picea glauca. Next base: position 16,319 of record JZKD02S2240501.1, read on the forward strand.
TATATATATATAAACCCTCTGAATATAAAGCTATCTGAAATGTGGGTTGTAGGCTTTTGTAATTAACAGGATTGGAGATGCATCAAACTTGGTTTTGTTTTGTTCTTTTGGTCCCACAGGAAAAAACAGAATTACATTCCTCATATGCTTTTTAGCATGTCTTGATATTATTATTATAGTCCCAATAGCAGCATCCAGAATACACTACTCATATAAACCCTCCCCATCAAGAGGAATCCTGTGCATATTGGCCTTCAAAAGGGTTTCCCAAAAAGACATATCCCCATACATTCCCCAAATATCCACAATACATTCCTAGAAAACACCTTAGTATCAGTCCCAAAAGACAATTAATTATAAACTGTTCATCCATATACTGAGCTCACACAAGTGAACTTCTACTTCAATATACAAAAACATTATGTCACCACATTTGAAAGCCATAAACAGTCCTAATGGACTGAGATTACCACAGAAATTTCAGGAGAAAGGAATATGATCATATTCAGAGGACTGGCCATCCTCAGATTCCCAAATACACCATTGACCAGCATCCAGCAAGAAAACAGCCTTGGATAATCCATCTGCCAATTCATTTTGTTCCCTGTAAACATGATGAAAATAAATATGAATAAAGCTAGGAGAAGTATTTTGGATTTCTTTGATGATGGGCCTCAACAAGAAGTTTTCTAATGAAAATACCCCCCAAATCTAATTAATCACCACCAATGAGTCACCAAAGAATTGAATTTTAGGGACACCTTTTTCTGCTGCAAGCATAAGAATAAGCTTCAAATCCATAAGTTCTTCAAAGTTGTTAGAACCACTTGCAAGTCCACTTTAAACTTTAATACATGGGTGTCCCTCAAGAACATAACTCCACCTACTCGACTGACCTGTGGATCACCTTGAACAACACCATCAAAATAAGCCCAAGCTCCCAATCTATCGACTTCTTCCATATCAATTTGCCTTTGGGCCTTTTTATTTTTTATTTGTTTAAAACAGCTAAGAATATTCAGACTTTGAGATGCTAGAATTTAAGGGAAAACAGAAACAAAAATATCTTTTAACTTTTGTTTACTACTGTAGTTAGAATCAGCAATCAGCAATATCAATTTACAAATTCTGATGTAAATTCAATAACAGAAATAATTACTAAACATGAACAGATC
>JZKD02S2240512.1:4406-18737 GCA_000966675.3 Picea glauca
AGGATCAACAGTAAGGATCACAAAAGATAAAACATAACCCCCATGCAGTCCAATGAATCAATGTTTAGGCAAGTCATAAAATGCGAATCCAAAGGCTAAACGTCTTCAATAAAACCGGGTTATATAATCCATTGAAGTATGAAAAACCAATCAAAGGACATTGCCGATCATGTAAAGATCAATAAGAGATGGGCGTAATATGCATAATGACACAAAAGATATTGGTAGTTGAGAAAATGATCGAAATGTGACCTCGAAAGGAGAAATCTTCATGCTTACACTCATGAAGACTTAGCGAAGATAGGCGTGCGGAAAGGCGCAATGAATAAAATCATCGTTCATTTGAAAACTGCGATGAAAAATCAATGTTTGTGAAACATTGGTGTAGGCAGCTTATGAGACAATAAAAAATGTGAATTGGCTGCCAACACCAGCCTATACCCAGATTAGATCTCATTTTCAAAATATTTGTCACACTACCAACCTTAATAAGCTATTAACTCAACAAAACTATGGTGATATTGGAAAGCTTCTCTTAATGCTTTTTGAGCACAGAAACAAAATTCTAAAGAATCACAAGTAATTACTTATTCCCTTAAGGTCACCAATTCAGTCTTAGTGGATGTTTATCTTCATCATAATCATCATCAAATAATAATCACACATTAATATCTGTATTAAAATGCCCCGGATGGGATCACACATAGCACAACAATGCCACGCAGTGAGGATCCAGGCCAGGCCATAAATAAGGTAGGTCGGCTCCCATCCCCTCACCATTAAGGATGGGAGCAAGCCTTAATCACCAGCTTCATGCCATGAGACTTCTCCCTCGCATGAACAGTCTGGTGGCACAGGCAGTAAATGTTGGAGGAGAGATAATGGAACCTGTCTTGTCGCTCCTCCCTGTTATCATCCAGATTTTCCTTGGCTCCCTTCATTTCGACTTTGGCTTGCACCAGTCCAACAACTTCGAGCTGGTGCAGCCACCAGAACACCCCCTGTAACATAGTCATTCAAATTGTCATCCTAATGTCGAGGGATTCTTGTGACTAGGAAATCCCTCTACAGACTAGCACTTAGGGTTTTATCATGCATGCAGAAAAGACCTAAAGATTCCTGCTTTCTACCGTCATCCCGGACCTAATCCCCATTATTCTTAAGTAAATACGTAGTTAAGAAGATCAAGTGAGCATACCTTATTTCGAGCATTTGATATCGATCCTTCTTGACGCTTGGTCGCTCTTTGACTGCAGCTCTCCTCCCAAGGCTGACATGCATTCACACAAGACAAACAAATAAATCCACATGCATTTGATCTATAGATTAATGTGTTAGAGATTTAATCAACATGTATGCAATAAACCATGAAAACCTCATATGGTGGGACAGGAAAAGTACTGATTTATTATTAACTTCACTAAATCAACTTACAATGATGAAGCCGTCCAATGCTCCATGAACCTGGTCCTGGACTCCTCTTCAATTGTCCTCCAACTTCTTTGCTCTATACTTCTCTTTGCACAAGGATGGCTAAAGGTTGGGACAAAGGGAATGCGCAATCGGGCATAGTTTATTTACTATGATTCTCCTCTTCCAAATGGGACCCCTGACCCTTCTTTTATAGGCTAGAAGAAGCTAGGTATTTGGTCGAACTTTCGGCCATGCATGGCCGAAAGGTTTAGTTAACTTACCCAAAAATGTGTGTCCCTTCGGCCATGCATGGCCGAAAGGTTTAGTTAACTTACCCAAAAATGTGTGTCCCGTCAGCAACTTTCCTTTTTTCATGCTTTTGTAGGTACACGTGGGTTGTCTTGGGTCAGCTAGCATGTACACACGTGCAGTAATGGAGCACGATGTGTGGGCCTTTATAAAAGGGGTTTTTAAGAAGAGTTGTTCAGCATTTTTTTGGCAAAGAAGGAATCTGAGATGGCCTGATGCCAGGTGAGCATGTCTGATGAAAATTAGAGTTATAACAGATGCCCCCTAATGTGTGAGGTCAAAAGAGCATCTGATGGCCAAAATACATTAACAATCTTCACCGATGTGCCGAACAAGTGAGCCCAGGGACCAGAAATCATGAGGTGTCATCTGCAAAATAATAATTGTCTCACCAAGGTGGGAATACCCATGCTCGAGATAAAATCATGGATACTAATCAAATACATTGTAGATCCATGTCATATAACTATATAAATTGTATCCGCAAGCAATACAGAGCGGAGCTACATCTCGAAATCAAAAAGATATACATGTAGAGAAGCTGATAAGGCCTAATGGTTGGAGATGAGGTCTTCAGAGCTTGAGAAACAACTTCAAAATCTTCAAAACTCAGGTAGGAGTGTAATATGAGTGTACGACTTCACTACCCAGAGGTCTTCGATGGCTCGTCAGTCATGGACTAGAGAATCTTGATGATCAGACTAAGGGCTTTATTGATTTCGAGCAAAGACTTGATTGGACGTTCAGGATGGTGGGGTATGAGGGAAAGAGACAAACTGCAGAGGGGCCGACTTAGGCTTGGTAAAAAATTCCTTTGGACAATAGCATGACAAATGATGAGACTCAAGAAACATGGCATTAACATAAGTTTACGAGGTAGGAGGCAATGCAAACTCTCCATATGTTTGGAAGAATAACCAAACGGAGGAGGACACATATCTATGTAGTGAGAAAATATTCCTAAGGTTGTATTAAATCCTAGAGTTTCACGAACAAACGAACAGATGTGCTTTATCCAAGGGCGACTCATTATGCTACCAATAAAGAAAATACTTTTCCCTTCCTCTTTTTGGGGTATATTTGATTTTTTTGTCCTTTTCAATAATTTTGGAAAAAGAATAAAAGAATGTTACGTTACAAAGGAGGAACGAGTGTTGCAAACATACAAGTTCAAGGTGCAGGGACAAGACTGATTTTCAAAGTAAGGACACTCGAGAAAAATCCTCCAGGGGCCAAAGGTGTCAAGGCGCAGAGGCAAAGTACTACAGGGCTTGCGTATAAGGCATGCTTTAGATGGTTCAGTTGAGAGCAACATGGAGCCAGCATTAGGCCAAATATGCGGGTATGAAAATGTGATTAATAAGACACACAATGATAACGTCCTTCGATGTGAGTTTAACGAGCCCAAAGAAGGTAATCTTGGTGGTTTTTCATATTTAGAGAGTCTGAAAAACGTAAAAGGAGACTCCACTGGGGTACCTTTTTCGAAGGTATTCTAGTCGGTTCGAAAAAGGGGTAAACTAGCACCGACAAGATGTCTATTAAAAATCCATTTTAACGAGTGTGATAAAGACAAGATCACTTGGCCATTTTTTCATTTTTAAGGAGTTTGAAAAAAGCTTAACTATGGACTCCGTCAGGAATGTTCTTCTGGACCATTTTAACAAGTGTGAAAGAATAAGGTCACTCGGCGATCTTTTCAATTTTAGGGAGTCTGAAAAGAACTTAACTATGGACTCTGTGGGGGTTCCTTTTCGTACCTTTAGTCCCTTAGGCCCGAAAAAGGGTTAAAATGACACCGAGAGTACTCTTCTAGAGAACTAAATTTCCTTAGAGTATACCTTTGTTCGTACAGTTGACCGTCCGGACCGAAAAAGGGGTAAACTAATGTCGGACATACGTGACTTCAAATTTCAGTTTAATGAGCGTGAAAGGCCACAAGATCACTCGGAAATATTTTCATGTTTAGAGGGTCTGAAAAGGGCTTAAAAGAAGACCCGTTATGTTTTTTGGGAGTCCCGAGGGTGAGGTCAAGAGTGAAAAAGGAATCATGCAAATGAGGCTCAAACTTGTAATCAGGAAAAAAAACAACGACTCTCGAGCCTACATTCATTAGTGACATCATGTACACCATAACACAACCAGGATCTACCTAGGGTATCCATGTTCCGGTAAGATCTACCACCAAATTGTGACACTTCTAAGGCAGCAATGATGGTTATGTGTCACAACCTGATGGGATCGATCCTATAACAAAGGGATAAAGACAACGAGATACAAAAGTCGGGGTGGAAACCTAACCTACATGCTCAAGTTGATCATCTGAGGTTTTTCCCATGGACCGTCAAAAGTGACCAAAAAATCCAAAAAAATGTCTTGATACCCGATCATACCCTTCCAACGCCACTCCTGAATCACTCTAAATGGTTTTTAGTTTAAAGAAAATGATAAAGGGGGCCAAAAAAGTGACAAAAAGGGGCCAAAAAGTCTATAAATAGAAGCTAGCAACTCATTATCACCATTTCTCATTTGGAAATTGACTTTGGAGCAAAAAAAACCCTTTGATAAAAGTGGTGATTCTGGGAGCTACAGTGGATGAAACGACCATTCGTCTGGACCAAGTAAGTATAAACTCTCTCCTCTTGCAATTTAAATCTTTATTTATGCTTTTGGTTTTCAAGTTTTGGGGGGGCGTCGACCTTCAAAAGGCCGGCCCTAGGTCCACGCAGGTTGTCTTATGACAGGCCGCATGTACACTCGGGCAGAGGAAAAACTGCACACGTGTACATGTGATTGTCATCATTATAGCCCATGTGGACCCCCTTTATTTAATGAAAAAAAATTTTTAAAACAAGGGTTAACCCTCCTGAACTTGGTGTTTTGTAGGATGTATGTTCACTGGAGGGAAAGAGAGCATGAGGAGATTAGTGAGTTGGTCAGGGAAGACCCCAATGTTGTTGTTTCCTTAATGCAATGTGGGATGCTCAAGTTCTTCCTATGTCCTTTTATGCGGGCACAACCTAGGCTAATGAATTCCTTAGTTTATTATTGGCATCCTGACGCAGAGGCCTTTATGTTAGAGGGACAGTCATTGGTTCCTACTACAGAGAACATATATTTTTTAACTATCCTCTCCAGGAGAGGGGAACCAATCAATTTATGGACAATTCCTTCGGGGCCTCATAACATATCGGAATTGATAGGACTTTATTGTGAGGCCTGTACAGACCGATCGAGATCACAGGTGCCCATAAGAAATATCATAGACTTATCACTGCAGGTGATTATGTTTATTATTGGGCGGATGACTGGTTCTGCGGCTCTACATCAGGCGTCCCATGCACAGATGAACTGTGTAGTCCAGTGCTTAAATGCACAGATATTTGACTGGAGCACTACACTGCTAGATTGTATGAAGAGGCAACTGATAGATTTTTGGTCACGGACGCAGAGGACATTCAGTTTCAGGATGATTCTATTCTCTTTCATCTTTGAAAGAGTTCTGAGTTTCAGTCCTCGAGTGGTGGTATGAGTACATCTGGCCTCTCTTCAATGCGGTTTGTAGATGGGCAGTGTTACTACCACGATAGGGTGGTGGAAGGACCAATGAGTCCTTTGATGATGACTTTTTTGCTTGGTTGTCGCGACAGATCCCAATCATAGAGGATTACCCTTATGCTGGGATTGATTTCTCAAGATATCCTGAGATATCGGTACCTCCTAGCGAGGAGCGAGGAGAGATGGGTAAGTTTACATCATTGTTTTGTTTTTGTTTTTTCTTTGTGAAACATATGTAACTTTTATGTTGTTTTTTTTTATATATCATTTTTTAGAACCAGAGTATTTGACAGATATGTGTCTATTATGTGCAGATGTGGGACCAGTGAAACCTGCGTATTATGCGAGGAATAGGCGTCGTCCTCGGCTAGGGGCCGCACCTGTCGCCGCAGGGGGACCAACAGCAGCAGGAGAGCTTCCAACTGATGAGGCTGAGAGGTTTTTGAGACGAGTCGAGCGAAACTTTACCTCACTCAACCACACAGTCCCTATGGCAGAGATTGAAGATCTTCCACCATCTATGTAGCCTCATGTAGTGGGGGCACCACGGATGTGGGTCTGACTGTTTCGGCATTTGGAAAATTTTGTTGATCATTACAACAGGGCCCATAGGCCCTAACCTTAGATAGTCGATACTTTTCACGTGCCGAGAGCACTAATTGTATATATTGTTTGAGGGCATAAGCCCCATGAATCGTTACTGGTCATACTTTTGAGGCGCTTGCATCCACCTATGTACTCTGATGATTATGATATTATATATGGATTTTTATGTATTTTGTGTCTTATGGATCATATTTTCCTTTAAAAATGTATTTACATGTTTATGTGTATGTCTTTTTATATGTGTGTGAGATGCCAGTCTAAAATTTGATTAGCTAGAGTATCTGTAATTTGGTTTAATCTCCTAGGAACATGAAAATATGTAATATAATCAAAGCTTCATTCTAAGAGACGTACCCTAAGGAATCGTCAGTGTAAAGTTGGATCATGAACAAAGTAGACTCTATTTAACTAAGACACAACCAGTTGAGCATCTAAATAGACCCAAAGATGAGAGATACCAAATGACGGGGTGTCACGAAGCAACTCAATAACTGCACTGTACTTGGCGACATTGTTTGTGGTGTCACCTAAGCATATACCTCCAGAAGATAATAACTGGTCTCAAGGTGTAAAAAATACCCAAGATGCATAGGCAAGCCTCCGAGTGTGTCAGCTAGCACCGTCTGCATACCCAATGAACACCTCTGATTCACTTGACATCTGCCACAGTGATGAAATATAACATCAAAAATGACACGTCCATAATACTAAAAGAAACTAGAAAGTAATAGTACAAAGACTATACATATGTTACAAAAAGTTACCCAAGGTGACCTACCTATAAGTAATGCTTCTTGAGGTAGAGCCCATTTCTAGGCTCTGCCAAATCATTTCCCTCAAATTCGACCAGACGATAAGCGCCCTTTTTTAGAACCTCTTTTATGATGAAAGGTCCGAACCACATGGGTTTGAATTTCCTTGCCCCCAGGGGCTCCTTATCTTGGTCATAGACCAGGACAAGGTCACCTTTAGAGAAAATCTGAGGATGAACGGACCAATCATACTAACACTTGACTTTATGTTTGTGAGCCTCGTTGGCTAGGGCCGCATCACGACACTGCTCATTTATTCGCTCAAGATATAATAACCGTTCTTCAAGTGGAGAAGTGTCTGGAAATAACTGTACTGCCAACTTTAGGGACGGGATCTGACATTCGATAGGAAAGACTACTTCCATCCTGTAAATGAGTTGAAAAGGTGAGAAAATGGTTGCAGTCTTAACAGACATTTGGTAAGCCCATAATGTCGATTATAACATCAAATGCCAATTTGACTCGGCTGAGTTGATCGTTCGATGTAGGATGGTCTTAAGAGATTTATTTACAGCTTCCACCTAACCATTTTCTTGGGGGTAGTAGGGTGACGAATGTTCTTTCCACAACCCAAGCTTTGATGTTAACTCGGTCATCAACTGGTTCTGAAAGTGACTATCTTGGTCAGTGACAATCTCTCTTGGGAAGTCGAACCTTGCTATTATCTGGTTGAATAAAAAGAGAGTCGCAGTCTCTCCATCATATTTAAACGTTGGCATAGCTTCGACCCACTTCGTGAAGTAGTCTATGACTACAAGGATATAACGGTGCCCCCTTGCTGAAGGAGGGTTGCATGTAGTGTAATCAAACCCCCACTTGGTGAATGGACCAACTATGATGACAGGAAACATGGGAGTCGCATGTGCCCTCATCTTCTGAGAGAAGATCTAACATAGGTGGCAATTCTTGACCAATTTGATACAATCTTTGATTAGTGTCGGCCAAAAGTAACCTGGTCGTAAAATATTTTGGGTTGTTTCCAACCCAGAAAAATGACCGCCACATGCTCCGGTATGGAAATCGTTAAGCACGATAACTGCTTCTTCTTGAGTGAGACATCGACGCAGGATGCAGTCTACACCTCTTCAATACAACGTATCGTTGAGTATGAGATAATTCTTGGCCTGATGGCGTATACGGCGATGCTCATCACGAGAAGCAGAGGTGGGGCACTTTAAAGTCTGGAGACAGATAAGTATATCTCCATACCAGGGATCTGAATATGTGATCAAAAACATATCTCCTCTGATAGGAGACTCTTCAGGCACAACATCACCTGACTTAACCGAAAGTTTTGAAATAAGTTCTGCAAAGACCAGTGACTTTTTGAATTTTGGTGAAATGAAATCTAAGTCAAATTCCTGGAGGACGAATATCCATCTACTGATATTTCCGCCTATTACACGTCATGTCAACATTTACTGAAACGGATTCACAACAGCAATGACGGTGGTCTTGCGAAATAGAACATAATGACGGAACCGTTGAATAGCATGGATTGTTGCCAACGCAAGTTTTTCAATATGAGAATAATTGAGTTCCGGTCTGACTAGGCCTCAACTTAGGTAATAGATCACGTATTCTGAGAACAAATCATCTTCCTGAACTAAGACCATGCCGATGGTTGACTCTGCTGCAACCAAGTATAATAAGAAATCTTTGTTATAGTTAGGTGGTCGAAGCAGAGGAGCAGTTGTGAGGGCATGTTTCAATGCTTCGAAAGAGAATTGATCGGCATCGTCCCAATAAAAAGGAATGTCTTTCTTCATTAAGCGCATAAATCCATTTGTGATCTTGGCATAGTTAGCGATGAAATGCCTTAAAAAATTCACCTTGCCCTGTAGACTCTGAAGTTGAAGGATTGTGCGTGAGGGAGGCAACTGAATTATTGCCTCAACCTTGAGAGGATCGACCATGATCCTTGTTGTTCACACTATGAAACCTAACAAATGTCCTGATGTGACGCAAAATCTGCACTTGTTTGGATTCAAGTGAATCTAGAAGTAGTGACATCACTCAAAGATAAGTCGGAGGTGTGTGGGATGATCCATTCTCTTGCGAGATCGAGATGTTAAATCATCTAAATAGGCCTCGACTATATGCTTGAGATCATGGAAAGAAAAAGACATGGCCCGCTGAAAGGTCACTCCAGCATTTTTGAGATCAAAGGACATCTTATGATACACGAATGTACCCCATGGACAAATGAATGTCGTTTTGTGTTGGTCTTCGGGTTTGATTTGTATTTGATTATATCCCGAAAAATTGTCCATGAAAGAGAAGGCCTTGCAACCTGCACATTCATCAATTATATGGTCGATGAATGATTTGGGAAAATTATCTTTTAGATAGGCCTTGTTCAAATCACGGAAGTCCATACATACACGAATCGTGCCCTGTTTCTTATTGACCGACACAGGATTTGACACCCATTGGGTCAAATGGATAGGATAGATAAAACCAATTTTTAGCAGTTTCTCAACTTCAACCTTAATGGTTGCTTCTTTCCTAGGATTAACTGGACGAAGCTTCTGCCAAATAGGCTTGGAATATGGATAAGTTGTGATTTCATGTTCGACTATTTTTGGATCGATGTCTAGCATTTCCTCGTAAGACCAGGCAAAAACATCGCAGAATTCTTTAAATAGATCTTTGTAGATTTGAATCTCTCCGGGGGAGTAGTCAGCTCCGACAAAAACATTCTCCAAGACGCCAGGGGTTTTGGAGATATTGATCGGTATGGTTTCAACGATGGTTTCCATATTACCCTCGGCATAAACCTCATGTGTAGATAGGGGATTAATAGGACAGGACCTATCTCCAGTCATAGTCAAGGTGAATTCTCTAGCTTCGATTCTTCTTAACTCTAGGAGGAAGTATGATCTGTGATGGAGATCGTCCCAAGGTTTGTCTAGAATAGTCATTGCTTCAATTACTGCTTCGTCGGAGGGCAAGACTAAGTCTAACGAATCGGTGTCAGTGAGAGAACCTTGAGCCCAAATAGGCTCTAGAGGCAGATCTAACTCTTGTGCAGGAGCTGGATCTGTGTCGGTCGAAGCTTGCTGGACTAAAGAGTATTCTACTTCAGTTATGGACAAGGGCATGGACATGCCCGGGTGCCTTGTCCCTTCCATCGTGGTCGATGGGGAAGTATCCACGGATCATTGAAGTAAGTCATGCAAAACGACGAAACTTGGAAAATCTCAACCTTATGGTGGTCGAATATGAACTTGACATCGCCTTGAGGGGGCGGGTAATCGAAGGTACCCATCAAAGATGGTCACAAACCAACCCCTACGTTGACTATGCCTGGTTGGGGATTATCAATCAGCGGGACCGCGGATACCCCCAATGAAGGGTCAGGTCTGGAGAAACACAATTGATCAATGGTGACAATCTGGTCCTCATGTGGAAACAACAAGACCCAGAAAATTGTAGCAATCACTGCTTGCATGGTGTAAGTCCAACTCCTTCCTAACAAGAGATTGTATTCGAGGGACGCGTCGACTACTTCTACCTCAACGCACACGGTCTTCCCTCCTAACTGCACAGGGAAAGAGGGAATGATATCATGTGGTTGGAACGAACGATCGTCGAAAGAAGTGAGAAGAGTAGGTGACAGAGATAAAACGGGTTGGCCAATGGCCTTCCAACATGCCAACGACATAACGCATGTCAAGGCGCCCTCATCAACAACCGTGCGGAAAATATTTCAAGTAAAAGTTTTCATGGGGTGAGCCACTACTATCTAAAATGCTACGTGGTAAGGCAGATGAGGTTTAAGTCAGTTGTATCCAACATGATGGTACCTGGATGACAAGTCTCAGTAGATCCTAAAGAGGCTAACAAATCTTTCCTCTGGGAAGGGCAGCTTTGGAGGACCTCTAAAGTGGACATCGCACAAGGGGTTTGAGACAAATCCTCCACCACATAATAGTTATGGGCGGCCCTTGCATTTGGGTTGTGAGAAGATTTTTTGAATATGCCTTTTGGGATGTGTGTCATTATTTTGCCCAAATTCTTCTCGATCTGGAGAGGAAGAGATGGGAGTTCAGCTTCTTTTCCCTTCTCAGAAGTGCTTGGTTTACTGTATTCATGCGCTCTAGTCAATATAAAAGAATCACCTTTCATCACATACACATTCACAGATGCGGTATTGTTCGAAGACAGAGAGGGTCCTTGACTACCCCCTTCCACACTTGTAGAGGCTTGGGTAAGGTTTTTCCCATGTTGAAATGGATTGTTTAACACGGCAGGTTGTTGTTGTGTCACAAAATTTTGGGCCTCTGCAATTCGAGGACATTGGTGGGTCGGGTGGTCTTCCGCACGTAGGTTGCATGGATACCTCGCCTTTCGTTTCTCAGTGGTGCCCCCGCCAGCATTATTAGTGGGTTTCTTATCCCCCTTACCCTTCTTACGTTGTTTTTTCTTTCCTTCAGGTTGTTGGGTGGCCTTTGGATTTGTCTATTGCACTGTGTGTACATCTGATGTTTGGGTAGGGGGAGCAGCCAAAACAGTATTTTGGTTGGACGTTGTGTGTTGTATAGACAATTACTACAATTTCTTCGTCAATTGCTTAGAGGGCTTTGTTTGTGCTGAACCAACAATACCATCGGCATGTGGTCCAGCTTTCTGTCTAGTTTTATCAAGTATTGAGCATGGCACATCTGGAAAGATCTCGTATAATCAATCAGACTGAGAATAGATTAGATCAAGTTGTTGAGCTCTCATGATGGCGTCTTCTTCGGAAAACACTCCCGATGTCGCGACGTCTTTGGATAACTGTGGGACCAAAGACTTAAGAAACCACTCGAGCAGGAATGCTGGTGGGACTGGCACCTTAATTAAACTCTTTCGACATCTCCATTCTCAGATGTGATCAGAGATATGGTCTGCTTTTGTCTGTGCAAAATTGGCAAGCAATTTTGTGCCAGCGTCGTATCTCACAAGTAATTGGAAATGGTTTAGGAAATCCATTGCCAATTCACCGAAGGAAGAGTATCTTGAGTCATTGATCTCAATCTACCATTTCGCGGCACTCCCAATGAGATTATGTTGAAACAGTTGCAACTATACGGAGTCATATTTCAACGAGTTAGACGAGCACCAAAGATGGAAGGTGGTCACATGATCTCCTGGATCTTCGTTAGGCTTGGCCTCGAACATTGGTATGTCGGAAGGAAACTTCGTCGGCATAGGGGGCCAACGCGGATCATGATAGATAGGGTCATTCAACAACCTTTTCAAGTCTGGAAAATGAGAGGTTTCCAAGAAAGGTAGTTTGGGTTGTTGGAGATAACCATGGAAAAAGGGGCCTGGATTTTGATTGGCACCAGGTTGCTAGGAAAAGTTTGGTTGTTGGCCTGGGTTCTAGTAAAAACCATGGCCATGACCAGTGTACAGATTCTACATGTGAGAAGACATCATCGGTTGATTCCCAAAATAGGACGTAGATGGTTGGGCATGCATTACATTCGGAGGACTTTGGGAAGGGTTTCCCCATGCCGATCCCATGGGGATAGGCATAGTACCTTGTCCGAGGTTCCATTGGTTGTGAAAATAATTTCCCCAGATCGGCATTCCTGACAAGGGAACTGATCCCTGCCAAGAATTCCAAGGCCCTGATGCGAAACAAGTTCTTGGGTTCGCCCCCTGTGCAGGAATAGTACCCTGCATAGGAATAGTTTGTCAGTAACTGGGATTTCCCCCAGTCGAGAAATAAGCTAACGAGAAAGTGTTTTTACCAAATGCAATGAACAAATAAAACAGTGTCAAACCTACTGCCATATTATGCGAAGGTGGTCCTTGACTCCCTGCTCCAAATAAACTATGGTGTGTAGGTGGCTCGACGGATTGTTGGTGGGTGCCACCGAGAGAAGGGGACAAAGGAGGTATATGAACTCCCCTGTAAGGGAAAGCGTTAAAAGGAGATGAAGTGCCCCCCATGTGGCCTTGCAGAGGAGTGTTAGAGCTCCCTGCCCCCAGACCTAAAGTTTGTGAAGTGGAGTAGGAAAGTATAAGACTTGTACATGATCTAGGCATCCCATATGAGAATGGAGGCCCTGTCGCACTCGGTGTGAAAGGGGTTCTGGTTTCCGCCATAGACAGGATCAGACCACTGTGCGAGGTAGAGGCAGTCGAGACCATGGTGGCTCAGACCGGTGACGGTGGGTTAGGAGGTGGAAACTCTCCTGTGGTGACAACTGTAGTGGGAATTGAAGAATTCCTAGAAGGAGTGACAGCATTTGTTTCCATTGCTGCGCGTGACATTGTTTGGCGCTTGTAAGGGTGAATCGGTAAAATGATGCATGCCGAAAGATTAGTGGTTGGAGTTTCAGATGGACCAAGAGATTTTGCTCCAAAGTCTAAAATGGTTGTTTCCTCCGGATGTTGGTCGGGTACAATTTCTTGTGACCCGATTGCCTCAAAAGACCCTTGTTGGTCTAGCTTTCGCCTTAGTGTTGGCGGAGGTGGCTCCAGTGTAACCAATGATAGGCCCAAAAGCCTTCATGATCAGCTGAGCTCATGATCTTCCACTGTGTGAGAAGATCAAATACACCCTAGGCCTTTCTATTTGTTCAAAAAACAACACACACTAAAAAAAGTCCCTCCAAGATAAAACAAGCAAATACTAAACTAATTGGAAGAATAGTTAAAACAACCAACAGTAGAGAAACTTGCCGGTGCAAGTGCAACTCAAACACAGAAGCACCCTCCAAGTTTACTCTGAAAAGCGTGGCTCGATGTCTGTCCTAGGTACCGCGGTATACCCCCACAGTCACCTGTGTATGTCTCTAAAAAGATAGGCAACTAGGTTGCCAGTGCACGAATAGTCACCAGGCGAGTATAGTCGAAAGTCAGGTAGACCACAATGAGTAGGGTATCGAGCCTAAAACCTGTCAAGGGTATCGAAGGCAAGTGGTCTGGAAGAAAACTGAGGACCTCGAACGGATTCAAGACCCACAAAGCTCCGTGGCAAATGCAATCGACGGAATCCCAAGACAAGCCCTCTATATGTGTTCTCCACTACGATTGGTCCAGCTTTGGAGAGGTTATCTCCGCTACCTTTCTGCATGTGACCTCGTGTTTAGCCCATGTGTTAGAGGGGGGTCCCAAATAACTTTCACAATATTGGACTTTGACACTCCCTAACTCAGACTCCAATGTTTGATTTTAATGGCCTTGAAGAGTTTCCTCTCCAACCTAATTCAAGTCCCTAACCCTAAATTAGTTGGTTGACCCTACAAACATAAAAAGTCTAATGAATTTTAGATTTAGCGTTAGTTTTTATGGCTTGTCTTAATTCAAAGGTTATGAAAGTGAAACTAGTGATGTTTGAAAGACGAAAGCAAAATAAACAGAAAGCTGGAAACAAAATACCTTCACTTAACTCAAATCTTAAACAACTTTTCAAACTTAAAAATTTTCTAAGATCTTTGAACAACAAACTCAAAGCGGGATTTCACTCGACTATGAGCTACTTATGATCTAATTAAACCGTCAAGAACTTATGAAAGAAAAGACTTTTCCCTGGTTACTAATGCAAAACAACACTTTTTAACCAAACAAAGAAATAAAAGATTTTTTTTTTATTTGAATGCTCACAAAGAAAAAAGGAAAAATATCAACAAGT
>JZKD02S2240545.1:0-29419 GCA_000966675.3 Picea glauca
CCACTTTGACTACTTTGACCTTTTGGGGCTTCTAGATGACTCATGAGGGTTATCCAACTTCACATGGCCATAACTCTCTAACCATGAGGAGTTATGTGACGTTCCACATACCACCAGAAATGGAATGACATGTAATATCCATACAAAATAGTCTTACCTTAAAATATATTAAAAATCATACAATTATACATCAAACAAACTTGGTTCCATTACCTAAACCTTTGTGCTACCGAAATTCAGTACCGGACTTTCTTCAAGGGTTGACATCAATGAAAACCAACCCAAATAATAAACATAGGACATGATCCTAAACTCACTCATTATATTTGTATATAAAAGAGAGAGATCATTGTGAAATTTCATCATTGTGGCGTCATGGAGTTAGCATAAGTGAGTAAACACTTGTGCTAGGGAGCATGGCAATTTCAACAAGGAGGATTTTGCACCTAGTAAATATGGCCTACGGTTTCTAGATAACACGTGGGAAGTGAAGAAGGATTCACGTGCAAAGGAATCCATAGAGATTGAATCATATGGAAGTGTTCATAAATGTACACAGGTTGTAGTGGGAACAATCGCGTACATACGCGGGTTGTAGTGGGAATAGTCACGTATGTATGTGGGTTCCAATAAGGACAATCACGTATGTCCATATAGGGTTTCTGGGAAGGAGAAGGTTTGTACAGGATGATGGTAGCAACTATACAGGTGATGTCAGCAAGTCGTACAAGTGGTCTACACCAAACTTGTAAGTTGGGATTTGTCCCAAGTATTTTGTTGATTTGGATTTTGTCAAGAGGACTAGTTTTGTCCTCAGATTGACTGAATTTGTAAGTTGTAGAGATGATTGGTTTTGTCCTCATATTTGGTGATTTTGTGATAGCTAAGAGGGATGGATTTTCCTCCAGGAAAATACAAATTTGAAATTTACAGTACAAACATATTTATGTCTCATATGTGTTGATGATTCATCTTTGATCTTGTTGTTTCCACTACTATATTTTATGTCAATAATTTTCAGTGTAAAATTGTTCAGTGATAACAACTAGGGTTTACTTTGGCTCACTAGGAAACAATTTTCAGATCTGAAAATTAGCCACATAGAGTTGCATGTGAAAATTGACAAGAATTTTAGTGTGTATTGGAATAGTTTTTCCAACATCCTTTTCAAGGAAAGAAACTTGGAAAACCTTATGAATGTGTGAAGAAGAGAAATCTAACTCTTAAGCCACTTTTCTAATATTTGCGAATGAACTTGTAGGTTCCATAACATGTGAGATGGTTTTTTATTCTTCTCTTATTTGAGACTAGATTGCTTATATGGTTGGAGTTGCATATATATTCAAATCCCCACTTCAAATTGTATTTCATTGCAATATTGATTTGACTATTTCTTCATCTTGTTTTGGGTCATTTTAAGGATTTGTTTAATTATTTGCGAAGTTTCTAGTCTTTTGAATATGTGATTATATTACATGTACTTTGGAATTGTCTTGCAAATAAGATGTGATACTAGGAACTAGATATTCATACGGAGCTTGGAATGGAGACATCTTAGAAGTTATGTGATCAATTAGAGTATACCACCACTCATCTAGATGAAGCCACTTAACCCACTGTGATTGTTTGTCTCAATAATATCAACAAAACTATTTCTCTAAACATGTGTTCATTGTTTCCACTTGACCATTTGTTTGTGGATGATATGCTACATTCATGGCCAATGGTGTTCCTTTTATCTCTAACAATTCCTTCCAAACATTTCTTGTGAATTTTAGATCTTTATCACTTACTATTAGGAAATCCATAAAGCCTATGAGTTTCTTTCATGAAATTTTTCGTCACTTGTCTTGTAGTATATATACTTGAATTTAAAAGAAATTAACATATTTTGTGATTCTATCCATTACCAAAAGATGGCATCCCTTCCTTTTTATTTTTGTATTTCATCTATTTCAAATTTCTTCCCATCTTTTATTAGGTATGTGTAAGGGTTGAAGTGCACTGGAGCCTTGATGGTCTTTCATTTATTTCTTTGACATGCCTAACATTCTCTTACATAAATTTGAATATTTTTCTTCATTCCCTCCTCCCCAAGTTTTTTTTATCCTTTTATATGTTTTAAGGAAATCAAATGTGTCTCCATGTAAAGTTATGTAAAGAGACTCTCTTAATATTTGTTGTTTCAACATTGATTGTGGTCATATAAATATTCTATCCCTATACCAAAGGGTGTGTATTTTCCAATCCCAATGTTATTTAAATATGCTCCCTTAATATTTGTTGTTTCAACTTTAATGGAAGGCATATAAATATTCTATCCTTGTACCCAAGTGCATCTCTATTCCAATAACAATGTTCTATAGAGCTATTTCCTTATTTTAGACATTGCATTTTCCTATCTAGTACTATTGGGTTCTTTCCATTCTTGGCAAACTTTTTCCAACCATATAGGAATGGTAGATTCAATGACATATAAGGTGGATTCTTCTTCTATTATTGAGAGGACATTTTCTACCACATTATCTTTCCTTTTCTTGAATATTATTTCAAAATCAAACCCTTGCATATTATCTATCCATTTTTGTTTCTCTTCTGATGACAACCTTTTTCCCAAAAAGTACTTTAGGTTGTCATGCCCAATCTTGAATCTAAAATTCCTTCCATTAAGACATTGTTGTCATTTCTTCATTGCATGTAAATTATATGACATTTGTTTTCATAAGTAGATTTAAACAATTTTCCATGAGTTGAACCATTTATTAATCACATGTACAATATATGTCATTTCTTTTTCTTAAGTAGATTTCACCAAAATTTTCTATTGATTTGTTTTCTCTCAAAATCAAATGGTCTCCTTTTTGTATCAACATTGCTTCAATTCATTTTCTAGATGC
Source organism: Picea glauca (assembly GCA_000966675.3). Lineage (NCBI taxonomy): Eukaryota > Viridiplantae > Streptophyta > Pinopsida > Pinales > Pinaceae > Picea > Picea glauca. The sequence continues at coordinate 2,898 of JZKD02S2240545.1, forward strand.
ATCACATTACACTATTAATCCAAGTGGGTATTGATGACCACCTACCTCTTCCATTGACTTATTACAACTCTCCATCTTGGCAATTTTTGTTATGAGTTTCGGGTCCTAAACTTCTGAGGTTGTTTTGAGGTCCTAAACGATGTTTTTGGCCATTTAGGTGGCCTAGGGTTTCCATGACATGCCTTGGCCCTACTAATAATTGTACTTCTCGACTAGATCTTTCCAACAAGATACTAAATGCTCCAAATGGAGATGTATGAAAAAGTTGTGCCCTCAGGAAGTTGACGGATCAACTAACCACTTCAGAGCCCACAAACCTTTTGGGGCTTCACCTCCTAGGGTCAAGGTTTTGGTCCTTTAGGGTTCTTGATTTATGTTAAAAGGAAATTATTGCAGGCCATTGTATTATCTTTCTGTGAATGAGCATAGCTGAAATCTATTTCTCTTCAGAGATAAGCTACCACCATTCTAGCCAATTTGTGTTCTACAACATTTTGTTGTTTTATTCATTAATAGAAGTTGGGTTTCACTGTATTTATTTGTTCTCTTCTATAGTTTTGTTCTTATTTCATTTCGTTCTTAATGTAATCCAGATTAGTATGCTCCTTGTTATTTCTCGGTGCATGTCCCCGACGAGGTCAGAGTATAGAGAGTTGGGTCTCGAACTAGTTTCACTTGGGGAAGACTGCTCTCGATGGCCCAAGTAACCTCCCATGGTGGAAGACAATATATACTATGTAGTAGTATATCCTTTCAAAACATTTCTCAAGTTATCCCTCCCACGATAACAGAACGAGATGATAGATAACTTCATATAGATCCTTCGATGATTATTGACAGTAGGTGAGGAACCTTCAACAAGTAGCCATTTCATAGGTGGGACACCCTTCAAGGTACAAGTTAACTTTGAAATCCCATTATTTGAAGGATATATAGATGTAGATGCTTTGGAGAAATGGTTGAATCTATTAGAAGGGTATTACTCTGTTCAAAAAATTTCTGACACTGAAAATATCACTTTTACTCTCCTTAAATCCCTCTACCATGTCAAATATTGGTGGGAATGTTACTGGGAGAGACATAACGAAGAGAATTCTATGACATTCGATATAGGACCCACTTGGTTGGCCTTTGTTGATTCCCTCAAGGAGGAGTTCTATCCTGTCAGAAACTATAATGACCAGTACACGAGATGGATGACTCCGCGTCAGGAAAGAGACTAGATGGTGTCAAAGTACACTAACGTACTCCATACCTTACACTTAAATTTTGGTATCAGATACTTCGAACGACACCTTGATCTGAAGTACTGTAGTGGCATACATTGGTACAATAAAAAAAGATGGATTTCTTGGAAATCTCTTCACTGAGAGTTTCTTATCGATATGTTGTCAAAATCGAGAAGAAATTTAAGCAGTGTAATAAGATGGAGTTTGGGTATGCAAATGTGCAACGAAAGAAGCATGGAAAAGGTGGCCCTAAATCACAAAAAAAGGGACAGTGCAAGGAAGGCCAACTTCAATATAGTCAATCCAAGACATAAGCAAAGAAGAGTAACGAGAAGACAAAGAAGGACACTGGAAAACAGTGTGAGTTCCACAAAATCCCCAACACTAATGAATGCCACTCAAAATAGTCATTGTTGGTCGAGCTTAAATAAAACGAGTTGGACCTCAACTCTGACTCTGATTCAGAGTAGAATAAGGGAAAGAAGATCATCGATGTGAAACCTAGTTCTATCGTCACAATCACAAATATCCAACCAAACGAGTTAGAGGAGATTGAGGAAGAAGAGCACCTCTTTCATTCACATATGTGGGTGAAGGGAACCCCATTGAATTTCATTGTTGACAGTGGGAACCAAAAGAACTTGATCTTGGTTGAGGTCATCAAGATATTTGGACTGCCAACAATTCCACCCCCAGCCATACACCATCAATTTCTTGAACCAGGGACGATGCCTTCACATCAACCAACAATGTTTCCTTCCCTACAACATCAAGCCCTTCAAAGGTGAGGAACTATGCAATGTTTCCCCACTTGAATTTTTTGATGTTCTATTAGGACAACCATATATTTAGAAATTTCATGTTGTTTATGAGTCCCAAGACCATAGTGTCATTATCACTCTGGGGGGTACTTGAAATAGTTTTGATTACTACAATTTCATTGATATCGACAAAAAAATGCCAAAAATTGTTCTCACGGACTGCAAAGTTTGTCCTCTTCATGGCTCGATCAAAAGGGGAATGAAAGGCCAGTGCGACCACCAAAATTCAACATAGGGTCTCTCTACACTACAAAGATAGGTGGAAAATATCATAGAGGAATACATAGACCTCTTTGCTTCAACTGTAGGGGTTCCTTTGCATTGCCAGGTTAAACATCCCATTGATCTGACACTTGGTGCTCCCTTTCCCAATGGTCCAATATATAGATGCTCCATTTTGGAGAATCAGTAAATAAAGAGTCAAATTCCTGAGCTCATCCACAAGGGCCACATTCGACCAAGCACCTCACCTTGTGGGAGCCCAATTTTGTTGGTGAAAAATAAGGATGGAACNGTCCATATAGGGTTTCTGGGAAGGAGAAGGTTTGTACAGGATGATGGTAGCAACTATACAGGTGATGTCAGCAAGTCGTACAAGTGGTCTACACCAAACTTGTAAGTTGGGATTTGTCCCAAGTATTTTGTTGATTTGGATTTTGTCAAGAGGACTAGTTTTGTCCTCAGATTGACTGAATTTGTAAGTTGTAGAGATGATTGGTTTTGTCCTCATATTTGGTGATTTTGTGATAGCTAAGAGGGATGGATTTTCCTCCAGGAAAATACAAATTTGAAATTTACAGTACAAACATATTTATGTCTCATATGTGTTGATGATTCATCTTTGATCTTGTTGTTTCCACTACTATATTTTATGTCAATAATTTTCAGTGTAAAATTGTTCAGTGATAACAACTAGGGTTTACTTTGGCTCACTAGGAAACAATTTTCAGATCTGAAAATTAGCCACATAGAGTTGCATGTGAAAATTGACAAGAATTTTAGTGTGTATTGGAATAGTTTTTCCAACATCCTTTTCAAGGAAAGAAACTTGGAAAACCTTATGAATGTGTGAAGAAGAGAAATCTAACTCTTAAGCCACTTTTCTAATATTTGCGAATGAACTTGTAGGTTCCATAACATGTGAGATGGTTTTTTATTCTTCTCTTATTTGAGACTAGATTGCTTATATGGTTGGAGTTGCATATATATTCAAATCCCCACTTCAAATTGTATTTCATTGCAATATTGATTTGACTATTTCTTCATCTTGTTTTGGGTCATTTTAAGGATTTGTTTAATTATTTGCGAAGTTTCTAGTCTTTTGAATATGTGATTATATTACATGTACTTTGGAATTGTCTTGCAAATAAGATGTGATACTAGGAACTAGATATTCATACGGAGCTTGGAATGGAGACATCTTAGAAGTTATGTGATCAATTAGAGTATACCACCACTCATCTAGATGAAGCCACTTAACCCACTGTGATTGTTTGTCTCAATAATATCAACAAAACTATTTCTCTAAACATGTGTTCATTGTTTCCACTTGACCATTTGTTTGTGGATGATATGCTACATTCATGGCCAATGGTGTTCCTTTTATCTCTAACAATTCCTTCCAAACATTTCTTGTGAATTTTAGATCTTTATCACTTACTATTAGGAAATCCATAAAGCCTATGAGTTTCTTTCATGAAATTTTTCGTCACTTGTCTTGTAGTATATATACTTGAATTTAAAAGAAATTAACATATTTTGTGATTCTATCCATTACCAAAAGATGGCATCCCTTCCTTTTTATTTTTGTATTTCATCTATTTCAAATTTCTTCCCATCTTTTATTAGGTATGTGTAAGGGTTGAAGTGCACTGGAGCCTTGATGGTCTTTCATTTATTTCTTTGACATGCCTAACATTCTCTTACATAAATTTGAATATTTTTCTTCATTCCCTCCTCCCCAAGTTTTTTTTATCCTTTTATATGTTTTAAGGAAATCAAATGTGTCTCCATGTAAAGTTATGTAAAGAGACTCTCTTAATATTTGTTGTTTCAACATTGATTGTGGTCATATAAATATTCTATCCCTATACCAAAGGGTGTGTATTTTCCAATCCCAATGTTATTTAAATATGCTCCCTTAATATTTGTTGTTTCAACTTTAATGGAAGGCATATAAATATTCTATCCTTGTACCCAAGTGCATCTCTATTCCAATAACAATGTTCTATAGAGCTATTTCCTTATTTTAGACATTGCATTTTCCTATCTAGTACTATTGGGTTCTTTCCATTCTTGGCAAACTTTTTCCAACCATATAGGAATGGTAGATTCAATGACATATAAGGTGGATTCTTCTTCTATTATTGAGAGGACATTTTCTACCACATTATCTTTCCTTTTCTTGAATATTATTTCAAAATCAAACCCTTGCATATTATCTATCCATTTTTGTTTCTCTTCTGATGACAACCTTTTTCCCAAAAAGTACTTTAGGTTGTCATGCCCAATCTTGAATCTAAAATTCCTTCCATTAAGACATTGTTGTCATTTCTTCATTGCATGTAAATTATATGACATTTGTTTTCATAAGTAGATTTAAACAATTTTCCATGAGTTGAACCATTTATTAATCACATGTACAATATATGTCATTTCTTTTTCTTAAGTAGATTTCACCAAAATTTTCTATTGATTTGTTTTCTCTCAAAATCAAATGGTCTCCTTTTTGTATCAACATTGCTTCAATTCATTTTCTAGATGCATCACATTACACTATTAATCCAAGTGGGTATTGATGACCACCTACCTCTTCCATTGACTTATTACAACTCTCCATCTTGGCAATTTTTGTTATGAGTTTCGGGTCCTAAACTTCTGAGGTTGTTTTGAGGTCCTAAACGATGTTTTTGGCCATTTAGGTGGCCTAGGGTTTCCATGACATGCCTTGGCCCTACTAATAATTGTACTTCTCGACTAGATCTTTCCAACAAGATACTAAATGCTCCAAATGGAGATGTATGAAAAAGTTGTGCCCTCAGGAAGTTGACAGATCAACTAACCACTTCAGAGCCCACAAACCTTTTGGGGCTTCACCTCCTAGGGTCAAGGTTTTGGTCCTTTAGGGTTCTTGATTTATGTTAAAAGGAAATTCTTGCAGGCCATTGTATTATCTTTCTATGAATGAGCGTAGCTGAAATCTATTTCTCTTCAAAGATAAGCTACCACCATTCTAGCCAATTTGTGTTCTACAACATTTTGTTGTTTTATTCATTAATAAAAGTTGGGTTTCACTATATTTATTTGTTCTCTGGTATAGTTTTGTTCTTATTTCATTTCATTCTTAATGTAATCCAAATTAGTATGCTCCTTGTTATTTCTCGGTGCATGTCCCCGACGAGGTCAGAGTATAGAGAGTTGGGTCTCAAACTAGTTTCACTTGGGGAAGACTGCTCTCGACGGCCCAAGTAACCTCCCATGGTGGAAGACAATATATACTATGTAGTAGTATATCCTTTCAAAACGTTTCTCAAGTTATCCCTCCCATGATAACAGAACGAGATGATAGATAACTTCATATAGATCCTTCGATGATTATTGACAGTAGGTGAGGAACCTTCAACAAGTAGCCATTTCATAGGTGGGACACCGTTCAAGGTACAAGTTAACTTTGAAATCCCATTATTTGAAGGCTATATAGATGTAGATTCTTTGGAGAAATGGTTGAATCTATTAGAAGGGTATTACTCTGTTCAAAAAATTTCTGACACTGAAAATATCACTTTTACTCTCCTTAAATCCCTCTACCATGTCAAAGATTGGTGGGAATGTTATTGGGAGAGACATAACGAAGAGAATTATATGGCATTCGATATAGGACCCACTTGGTTGGCCTTTGTTGATTCCCTCAAGGAGGAGTTCTATCCTGTCAAAAACTATAATGACCAGTACATGAGATGGATGACTCCGCGTCAGGAAAGAGACTAGATGGTGTCAAAGTACACTAACGTACTCCATACCTTACACTTAAATTTTGGTATCAGATACTTCGAACGACACCTTGATCTGAAGTACTGTAGTGGCATACATTGGTACAATAAAAAAAGATGGATTTCTTGGAAATCTCTTCACTGAGAGTTTCTTATCGATATGTTGTCAAAATCGAGAAGAAATTTAAGCAGTGTAATAAGATGGAGTTTGGGTATGCAAATGTGCAACGAAAGAAGCATGGAAAAGGTGGCCCTAAATCACAAAAAAAGGGACAGTGCAAGGAAGGCCAACTTCAATATAGTCAATCCAAGACATAAGCAAAGAAGAGTAACGAGAAGACAAAGAAGGACACTGGAAAACAGTGTGAGTTCCACAAAATCCCCAACACTAATGAATGCCACTCAAAATAGTCATTGTTGGTCGAGCTTAAATAAAACGAGTTGGACCTCAACTCTGACTCTGATTCAGAGTAGAATAAGGGAAAGAAGATCATCGATGTGAAACCTAGTTCTATCGTCACAATCACAAATATCCAACCAAACGAGTTAGAGGAGATTGAGGAAGAAGAGCACCTCTTTCATTCACATATGTGGGTGAAGGGAACCCCATTGAATTTCATTGTTGACAGTGGGAACCAAAAGAACTTGATCTTGGTTGAGGTCATCAAGATATTTGGACTGCCAACAATTCCACCCCCAGCCATACACCATCAATTTCTTGAACCAGGGACGATGCCTTCACATCAACCAACAATGTTTCCTTCCCTACAACATCAAGCCCTTCAAAGGTGAGGAACTATGCAATGTTTCCCCACTTGAATTTTTTGATGTTCTATTAGGACAACCATATATTTAGAAATTTCATGTTGTTTATGAGTCCCAAGACCATAGTGTCATTATCACTCTGGGGGGTACTTGAAATAGTTTTGATTACTACAATTTCATTGATATCGACAAAAAAATGCCAAAAATTGTTCTCACGGACTGCAAAGTTTGTCCTCTTCATGGCTCGATCAAAAGGGGAATGAAAGGCCAGTGCGACCACCAAAATTCAACATAGGGTCTCTCTACACTACAAAGATAGGTGGAAAATATCATAGAGGAATACATAGACCTCTTTGCTTCAACTGTAGGGGTTCCTTTGCATTGCCAGGTTAAACATCCCATTGATCTGACACTTGGTGCTCCCTTTCCCAATGGTCCAATATATAGATGCTCCATTTTGGAGAATCAGTAAATAAAGAGTCAAATTCCTGAGCTCATCCACAAGGGCCACATTCGACCAAGCACCTCACCTTGTGGGAGCCCAATTTTGTTGGTGAAAAATAAGGATGGAACGTGGAGACTCTGTATTGATTATAGATCCTTAAATAAAATTACCATCAAGAATCAATACTCAATCCCTCTGATTGATTATTTTCTTGATCAACTCAAGGGTTCTAAGTTCTTCAACGAGATTGATATGAAGTCAAGATATCACCAAGTTTCGATAGAATCAACTTTTGTATGGAAGACAACCTTCAAATATAAGTAAGGCCTCTTTGAGTGGTTGGTCATGCCTTTTGGCCTGAATAATGATCCAATGACATTCATGAGGATGATGAATGATATCTTGTGACCATTCACAAAATATTTTGTGGTAGTCTATTTGGATGGAATCCTCATCTTCAACCAGACCTGGGAAGAGCACTTGCATCACATTCAACAGGTCATGAGCACCTTGAGACAACACAAATTATACATTAGCCTGGAGAAATGCTTGTTTGGCATGTAGAGAATCAAATACATAGGATACATCATGGATGAACATGAGGTGCATGTGGACACAACCAAGATCCAATTCATTTGCAATTGGATAGCCTTGATGACTCTGACATAGCTCCATATCTTCTTGGGCCTCACCAAATTCTATTGCAGGTTAATGTTGATTTTCTCTCATATAGATTGGCCCTTAAGTCAAGTGACCAAGGGGGGAGATAAAGCCATTTTTTCTTGGTATAAATCACAACAGAAATATTTCTAGGATCTGAAACACCACCTATATTTTGCACTAGTCCTCACAATGCCAGATCTACAACAGTCGTTCGATATCAAGACAAATGCATCTAACTATGCTATTGGTGTCGTCCTCACTCAATAGGTACATCTAGTTTCCTATCATAGTGAAACATTGTATGATGTTGTTTGTAGGTATCCCACCTATGACAAAGATATGTAATCCATTGTGCAGGAACGACGATAGTGGAAGCATTACATTTTGGGCAATGAAATGATCATCCACACTAATCAAAAGCCTCTGCAATTCATGCAGACATAAGGAAAGCTACATAATGACCACCATAAAAAATGGTCCACATACCTGGAACAATTCCACCTGAATATTAAGTACAAGAAGGGAAATTCCAACTATGTTGTTGACTTCCTCAGTCGTCCCCCGATTGTGGCCCTCACCACAATCCTTAACTACTATGGGCATGGGACCTTTAGGTGGCCACAATTATACAATAGTGACTATGAATTCACTGCTACTTATCATACCCTGAGTGTCAAGAAACAAGTTCTAGACTTCCACCTCCAGGATGCGTTGTTGTGTTGTCTCAACCATATTTTTGTTCCTTCAAGTGAGCATGCAAAATTATTTTGGGAGGCACATTACAGTTGGGTGGCAAGGCACTTCAGGGTGGAGAATATAGTAGAAGTACTTTAGAATCATTTCTAATGGCCCAAGCTTAGACATGACATCGACCAATACATCAGGTCGTGCGTTGCCTATGCCATCACTAAGTAGTCCATCAAGAAGCAAGGGTTGTTCACTCCTATCGCTATACCAGACAAGCCCTAGGAGTCTGTCTCCATGGATTACATGTCATTTTTTCCCTTCAAAAAACATGGTCATTATTGTGTTTTTTTGGTTATTGATCGATTCTCTAAGATGGCCATTTTGACACCCTGTAAAAAGAGTATCATAGCCAAGGCCACTACTAAACTCTTCTTTGTGCATGTTTGGGTTCATTTTGGGCAGCCATACACTATCATTGTAGATAGGGACAACAAGTTTCTCAAAGCCTTTTGGTATAGCCTATGGTCTCTGATGGACACCAAGTTGACCAAATCAACTATCTTTCATCCCCAAACAGATGGACAAATAGAGGTGGTCAATAGGATGATTGTGTATATGATACGCATGTACAAATCCAAGCATCCATGTACATGGGATGAGAGATTCCCATATGTTCAACATAGCTATAAAAGATCCCTCCATATATCTATTAGCCATAGCCCTTTTTAGGTGTTCTTGGGGTTCCAACAATTGGCCCCCATTGATGCAGCTTTGCTCGTTATAACTTCCCCAACATAGTTCTTCCATGCTAAAATTGAGGTAGACAAAGTATCCAAATTCATTAAATGGATCCAACATCTCCAATGATAGGTTCATGATATCCGAAGTCCAATGCCAAGTATAAGAAACAACATGACCAACATCGGGTTCCTCACAAGTTTCAAGTTGGTGACAAGGTGTGGTTGCATTTTAAAAAGAGCACCTCACAAGCCCCAATAGGAAGCTTAGAACACTCTTACACATGCCTTACACCATCACCAAGGATGTGGGTGGCAATTCTTTCAAATTGAGTATTACTCATTTCCTTGGCTTGCACCCAATGTTTAATGTGGAGCTGCTTCAACCATATTTCCAACCTCTACTAGACACCTTGGAGGTGGCTGAGAAATTGGCCCCTACATAACTCCATATCAAATGCATTTCATAGGCTCTAGTGTATCGAATCATGTACATCAGGATCAAGGGAACCCACCAGCAGAAAATACAACTCTATTGAGTTTTCAAAGTAGGACAACTACTTCAATAAGGAAAGTGGCTAACATATTGAAATATTGTAACTTCGAAGAATATTATAATTATATTTGATTTATTATCTTATATATCAAATCCCCTTTTGTGTATTGATCATGTCAGGTCTTGTATAATACCAAATCCCCTTTTGTGGATTGGTCAAACCATATTTACATGGTGGTATTTGTAAATTTGTCTCCTAAGGTTTATAAAGTGGTTTTAACCACTCTTGGAAGAATTCGGCCCAACTAAGTGAAGAGACATAACCCTAGCACCTCCTCAACTAGTATGTGGCACCTCATTTGTTCACTCACTCACTCACACTTCTAGTGCACATCTTTTGAAGGAAGTTGCAGTTATAAGAAGGGGAAGAGAGGTGCATGCTCAGTCCTAGTCTTTTCTTGGTGATTTGGTCTTAAGTCTTGGCATTGTATTGGCAATCTATTATTGAGGAAGTTTTTGCTAGGTTTTCTCCCCCATGAGGGTTTCCTAGGACAAAATATTATGTACCTTGTGATTGTGTTTCTTTCAATGATCCTACTTATGTTGTTATGCTCTAGTAAATTGAAAAGAACTTAATAACAACTTTGAATTTAACATGGCATCAAAGCTTGACTGAATAGAGAACCTTTCACTGAGTATCTAAAAACTTCACCGTTGTCGTACAAGAAAATTAGTTATTTTATTGGAGAATAATTTATGACTAAAAACCATCTAGGGAAGTGCTCCCTACACTAGCGCATCATTTGGAAGCTTGAAAACACCTTTTCAGTGGCCATAGCCTTCGAAAAGTCAAACCCTAGTTTTGACTAGTACAAAAAAACTAGGAAACTAGAACCAGTACCAAAAGTACCAGTCCATATTTTCATAGGTCAAGTTTCAAGGGGTAAAACTTGGAATTTTTGAAAACAAACAGCTCCCACCTACTCACCTCATCTCATCACATCTCCTGGTAAGTTCATATTTACTTTATGAGCACTTTCATTTTCTGGTCATTTTCCTAGCTCTAGGTCAAGATGTCTGCAAACACCAAGCTTCTTGACAAGTTAGAAGGTGTGGAAAACTTCTGTGCTTGGAAGTACAAAATTGGACTCATTCTTGAAGAGAATGACCTTGAAAAATTCATAAAATAAAATGTACCAGAACCCAAAGAAGATGCAACCAAAGAGAAGTATAAGAAGGATATGGTTAGGGCCAAAAGGATCATTACAAACTCCATTAAAGATCACTTGATCCCTCAAGTGTATTCTAATAATAATCCAAAAGAGATGTTTGATTCCCTAACCAGAATGTACAAAGGAAAGAACATCAATCAAAAGATGAAATTGAGAACCCAACTCAAGAATACAAAGATGCAGAAAGGAGAAATAGTCCAAGACTATTTCTCTAGGGTTACTCATTTCAAGAAACAATTAGAAGCAATTGGAGACAACTTGGATGAATATGAACTCATCATGAAAACTCTTGATGGTCTCACAAGACCTTGGGATGCCTTGATCCAAACTATCTGTGCAAGAAAAGATAAAATCCAATTTGACAGTCTATGGGAAGAATGTGTTCAAGAAGAAACAAGAGTAGCAAACTGAGAAGTACTACTACTAAGGGATGAAGAGAAAACCTCTAGGAGGCATGAAATCTCCTAGAAAGATTGCCTTGTTTCAGTAACAGAGAAGGAAGCTAGTCTAAAGGACTGGGATATGGATTTTTCCTTAAGACGAGAAAGGAAGTGAGTGGTGACTTCCAAGATTGATCTAATAGATCAAGCATGTTGCATATAACAGTGTAAAGATGTACAAAGCATGATTTATGTTCAAAGGATTCTCCCAGCAAGAGAGAGAATACTATTAAGAGACACTTGCTACAGTAATTGAAGAAATAGTTCCGATATTCATGAAGATAACCAGAAAAACCATGATTATGATATAGTATGAGATTCAGGGGGAGCAGTCCCTATATTTGAGATTGAGTTACCTCCATGAAAGAAGATAAGCTACCCTCAGTGTTAGTTATTGAGCCACTCCCAGTTTCAGATGAAGTTGTTTCCATGATAGAGTAGAGGAGTTACTCTCAGATTTCAGCAGCCACAGTGAGAATGGAGTAGTCATTTTCAGCTTCAGAGTAGCAACAAGTATAGAGTCCCAGTCCCAAAGGAATAGTTGCAGAGAGATTAGAGGGCATACTCTCATGTAGTGAGACAGGAAATGATTTGCAAAAATCACATAGATATAGCACATGATTGTGCATATTAAGTTGGAGCTAAGCAGTTGTACCAGGTTGGTACAATGTGATTTGAAAACTTGGTTTCGAAGTACAGGACAAGAAGACTCATGTATGGAAGTTGAAGCAAGCTCCAAGAGCTTGGTATGGTAGGATTGATAGTTTTCTGATGAGCTTGAGCTTTACCAAGATTAAAGTTGATCCCAATATTTACTTCAATATTGAGAATAATAAGCTAGTTATATTGTTATTGTATGTGGATGACTTATTCTTAATAGGAGAAGAAAATCTCATCACAGATTGTAAGAAGAATCTTGCTACAGAGTTTGAGATGGAAGACCTAGGCCTGATGCATTATTTCTTAGGTATTGAAGTTTGGTAGAGCCTTGAGAAAATATTCCTTAACCAAGGGAAGTATGCAGTTGAAATACTAAAGAGATTTGACATGTTGGAATATAAATCCATGAACACACCCATGGAAACAAAGTTGAAGATAATGGTTGATACTTTGTTAGCATTTGTTGATACTACTCTATATAGACAAATTATTGTCTTGTTGATGTATCTAACGAATGCCAGGCTAGATATATGCTTGGTTGTGAACAACTTGAGTCAGTATTTGGTAGAGCCCAGACATGTTCACCTTGTAGTTGCAAAGCATGTGATGAGATACCTTAAGGGTACATTGGATTATGGTCTTTGTTATACTGGAGATCATGACTTCATACTGTATGGTTATACTGATTCAGATTGGGATGGAAGTGTTTATGATAGAAATAACACTTTAGGATGTTGTTTCAGTCTGGGGTCAGCCATGACTTCATGGCAGAGCAGGAAGCAATCCAATATTTCTCTTAGCACGACATAAGTGGAATACATTGCAACATGTTCCACCAATTGTGAATCCATATGGCTTCAGAAGTTGTTGACATATCTATTCAATCTAGAGATGAAAGCCACCGTGATTCTATGTGATAACCAAAGTTGCATAAAGATGACATACAACCCATTGTTCCATGATAATTCGAAGCACATAGAGATCCAGTATCACTACATTCGTGATATGGTGTAGAGGGGAGATGTAAAGCTTCAATTTGTTGTCACAAATGAGTAGGTTGTAGATATATTGACCAAGCCTCTATCTCATGTGAAGTTTTATTACTTTCGAGACAATCTTGGTGTTATCCGAAAGGACCTCCCTCGAAAGGGGGAGTGATGTTGATGATACTATGGTATCCTGACCAACAAAAGGTAGCTCCGTTATGATTTTATATCCTAGGGGATTGATCATCCTTAGGATAATACCAAAGTTCTTGTAAGGATGGTATGTCAAAGTACCTGTGCATGTATATTCTAGTTGTGGTCAGTAGTGGTAGCTTTGTTAGGATTTTATATCCTAGGGAATCTTTTGATTCCTAAGAAGATATTGAAGGTATGGTAAGGATAGTCTTTCAGAGTACCGCATGGTAGATCCGTTAGGATTTTACATCCTAGGGAATATTATGATTCTTGGGAATATCCCGAAGGTCCGGTAAGGATGGTCTATTAGAGTACCACAAAATTTTGTTGTTACACCTACCTCATTATTGTGCCATATGATGATGGTGTTGTTATCTCATCCTTGTGTTGATGATGTTGTTGTTTCAACCTCGTGTTGTTGTTGATGTTGGTGTATCAACCTCGCGCTATTGTTGATGATGTTGTACCAGCCTCGTGTTATTGATGATGTTGTTGTATTAACCTCATGTTGTTGATTATGGTGTTGGTGATATTGTTTCCTTAGTGTTATGCTAATTGATGTTTATGTAGATGATGATGCTACTCTAGCTCCATGTTGTGAATGATGATGTTATTGATGATGTGAAAAACTTTCGATGATTTGTATATATGTCAGTCAATGTTCTAGATGTTGATGATGTTGTTGCACTCTCTCTCTCTCTCTCTCTCTCTCTCTCTCTCTCTCTCTCTCTCTCTCTCTCGATGTTGTTGTATTGGGTTATGTCAATAGAATACCCTTCTTGTTAAGGGGTAGTGTTGAAATATTGTAACTTCGAAGAATATTCTAACTATATTTGAGTTATTATATTATAGATCAAATCCCCTTTTGTGGATTGATCATGTTGGTTCTTGTATAAGACCAAATCCCCTTTTGTGGATTGGTCAAACCATATTTACATGGTGGTATTTGTAAAGTCGGTCCCTCGGGTTTATAATGTGGTTTTAACCACTCTTGGAAGACGTTGACCCTGCTAAGTGAAGAGACATAACCCTACCACCTCCTCGACTAGTATTTATAAGTGAGGATGGAACCTCACTTGTTCACTCACTCACTCACACTTCTAGTGCACATATTTTGAAGGAATTTGTAGTTGCAAGAAGGAGAAGAGAGGTACATGCTTAGTCCTAGTATTTTCTTGGTGGTTTGGTCTTAAGTCTTGGAATTGTATTGGAAATCTATTATTGAGGAAGTTTTTGCTGGGTTTTCTCCCCCATGAGGGTTTCCTAGGATAAAATTTTGTGTACTTTGTGATTGTGTTTCTTTCAGTGATCCTACTTATGTTGTTATGCTCTAGTAAATTGAAAAGAACTTAATAACAACTCTGAATTTAGCATAACCCAGGTTCATATTCAACGAAAGTTTCCCCATCTCCTAAAGGAACTTGATGAAATGGGTATTGTTACTTCCTAAGGGGGGAATAATGATCCAAGTGAATATTGGTGGTCACAAACCTCTTCCAATGACTCATTACGATTCTCCATCTTGGTCATTTTCTTATGATTTTTGGGTTCTAAACTTCTGGGGTTGTTTTGATTCCCTAAACAATGGTTTTTAGCCATTCGATGGGTTTATGATTGCCATGACATACCAAAACCATGCCAATAATTGTAATTCTTGATTATATCTTTCCAATGAGATACTATATGACCCAAACAGATATTGTATGCAAAGGTTGCACCCCCGAAAAATTGACTCAAAAAATAACCACCTTGGGGTCCACAAACCTTTTGGTGCTTCACCCCATAGAGTTAGGGTTTTGGACATTTAGGGTTCTTAATTTATGTTAAAGGGCCATTATTGTGGCCCATTGTATTATCTTTTTATGAATGAGCGTAGACTACATCTCTTTCTCTTTGGAGATAAACTACCACAATTCTAGCTAGTTTGTGTTCTATAGTTTTTTGTTATTTTATTCGTTAATAGACATTGGATTTCACTATATTTATGTATTCTCCACTATAGTTTACTTACATATCATTTCATTCTTAATATAATCCATATCAACTATGAAAGTTTTACTAAAATCAAATTTTTCCAACATTGGTGTAGAGGTCAAAGGATTCTTTAAGTTTAAAAACACTAAACTAGCCTCTTCCATGCAGATGCATTCTTCTTCAAGAAATATGCATAAATATGCATGCAAGTGGAGTTGCAATGTGTGCATATATCTTAACAAATTTCCTATAGATAGGATGTTAACTAACCTTGTACTTAAAGGGTCATGCATCCAAGGATATGAAACCTTCAATGCATATGAAAAATATGATATTGGCAATTGAATGTGAAGGTAGATATTGGAGTCACAAATTCATTTACATAGTCATCATGAAGGAGATGGCCAAAAATGGTTGTCTAATTCTATTCTTTTTATGATGGTAATTCTTGATTTGTGAAACCCTATCCCTCACGCTGCTATGGAGAACGAGTTTCCTTATTGGACAACAAATTAAAATCCCCAACCTCTTGTTGCCATGGAATGAGTGGCCTAGTTCGCCAAAAAATTAAAAAGATGTTTGGGATGTTGAGCAAGACTTAGGTGAATTCAAATATAGTGTAGAAAAAACAAAGAAGTTGTTTGTTTAAGGAGTCTATGAGTGGGAAGTGTGATCATGAGAAGTTGCAAAGGAAAATTGTTAGAGTTTAGGAGTAATTTTTTATTGTGCAAGTTCAAATCGTGTTTTACCATTCACTTTGGAACCCTCTCACTTGTGTCAAAAATGGTTTGTCAATAAATCAGGTTAGAAGTGAAAATATTTACAAGAAATTTCATTGTAATGCACATAAATATACATCGAAAAAAAATAATAAAAACACTAAACGAAAATGATAAGAACAATAAGAGGGGCCACCAATAACCAAAAACAATTGCATTCTAGCCATCGATTTATTGGAAGCAATAATTAATGAAACAACCATACAACAATTGGAAGTGATCCAAACTTACCCTAGAATCTTTTATGTGGAAGAAGGGAATAATATTTCTACACCAGTCAACTTATCTGAGGTGTTTTCCACTTTGAAATGATTTTTTGTTTCAAAAAGTCTTGGGCCTGATGGATGGATAGTTGAATTCTTCTTGGAATTTTTTGATCTTTTGGGACATAATCTATTGGATGTAGTGGAGGAATCCATAGTTAAGGGGAAGATAATTGGGGCTCTAAATACTACATTTGTAGAACTTATTCCTAAAAGCGTTAAACATGAATCCTTTGATGGATTTAGACCCATCTCTTTATGTAACTTGGTGTATAAGGTTATTTCAAAAATTATCACAGTCATAATCAAAGATTTTCTTTCGAAAGGTATTTCTAAACAGAAGTTTGGGTTCTTGGAGAACAGACAGATCAATGATGCTATAGGAATATCTCAAGAGGCTCTACATAGTATAGAGACAAAGAAATATAAAGCTATGATTTTAAATCTAGATACGATGAAATCTTATGATAGGGTTGACTGGAGTTTTTTAAGACTAGTCCTTCTGCAGATTGGGATCAGCTTGGAAGCAACTGACTGGATAATGGGTTGTGTCAGTTCAGAAAATTTCTTTGTGTTAATCTATGGAATCCCTTCTGGTTTCTTTATAAGTTCTAGAGGATTGAGATAAGGTTGTCCCCTTTCTCCTTTATTGTTTTTAATTATAGTTGAAGGCTTAGCAGAATACTAAGGAAGTTTGTTGAAGAAGGCAAAATACAAGGAGTTGCAGTAGTGAAAGGGATTATAATTACTCATATACTTTTTATAGATGATATTATTCTTTTTGGAAAAGGATCCTTGATATAATGGGGAATGTTAAAGGAGGCACTTGATTTGTTTAGCAATGAAACTGGAATGGCTTTCAATGCTCACAAGTCACAATTTTTGGAAGAAGGATGGTCTAGGGAGGGGTTAATACTTTTGAAAGAATTACTACCCTATGAGGTAAATCCATTAGATGATGGTTTTAAATACTTGGGGTTTTTTATTAAACCAAATTGTTACCTTATTAATGATTGGAGATGACTTCTTAAAAAAGTGGAGAAAAAATATCCAATTGGTGTCATAGATGGCTTATGTTGGGAGGTAGGTATATACTGGTAAATTCAATACTGGAAAACATTTATGTTTATTGGTTGTCTTTGTCAAATAATCCTAAAAGTATTTTGAACAAGATTAGAAGGCGTATGTTTAGTTTTTTGTGGTTTGGAAACAAAGAAATAGAAAGCTTTCATTTTGTAAATTGGAACAGGATTGCAAAACCTAAGAAGATTGGAGGATGGGGATTTAAAAATATTTTCTATTTTGGTAAAGCTGTAGCTGCAAAAATCTTGTGGAGGAGTCTTTTTGGCACTGGCCTATGGCACAAAGTGATTCTTAAAAAATATTTAAAACAATATTATGTTATTGAATGGCTTATAAAAGGGAGATTGAATGTGAAAGGTATGTCAAAATGTTGGAAAATGCCTATTGATGCCTATTGTCACTGACTGGTTATCCTGGAAGCCTGGAAATGGAAAGGAAATAAGGGTTGGTTTGGATCCCTTGATAGGTTCTCATTCTTACTAAAAATTGTCTAAGTGTTTGGTTTACACACTTCACTCAAACAATATTTTCAATCTAGATCAAACAACTTCTCTTGACACTGGATTTGCACATGGTTTTAACTGGAAAAATGCAGAATTTCTAGATATTATAGGGGAACAAAAGCTAGAATGGGAGAATTATGTGAGGGGAATGAAACACTTTGGGTTTTGTTTATCTGATGTAAGAGATAAAATTGTTTGGACCTGGGATAATAAATAAGGGAAAGTTTCTGCAAAACAAGCTTATGAGGTGAAATTTTGAGATAAAATGGATGTTGATCTAGAAGAATGGATGATTGATATATGGAATTGGTAGATCCCCTTGCGGATTAAATTATTTTGTTGGTCGATGATAGATAATAGAATTCTAACCTAGGATAACTTGATAAAAATAGGTTTTGTTGGTTCTAGTAGATGTTTTATGTGTGGTGAGGGGGATGAAACAATAAATCATTTAATGGTAAACTTCCCTTTCATAAGAGATGTCTGGAATTATATTTTAAAATTTCTTAAGTTTCAAAGAATTTGGGTTTGTGGACAGCTTAGTGAAAGTTTTCAGAATTGGAATAAGGTAAAGGATACTTGGTCGGAATTACCTTGTTATATATGTTGGGAAATTTGGAGGCAGAGAAACTTGATTATTTTTTAGAATCAAAATTTATCTCTTCTTAAGGTATTTAATCAAGTCTTACAAGATTTGGGTGAATACAACAAAAATTTGGATGTCCATTCTCAAAGAGTAGTTCATCCTCCTTTGCTGGAAGGGAAATTGGTTGTTGGATTTTTTTATGGTGCTTCTCAAAATGGAGGTGAAAAGTGTGGTGCAGGAGTTGTGCTAAAATGTCCAAAGGGGGGTATATATAACATTAAAATGAATTGTGGTACGAGAACAAATACTAGAGGGGAACTTTTGGCACTTTGTAGTCTTATGTTTTTTTCTCTACATAAATAAGTTACTTGTATATAGTTGATTGGAGATTCCAAAGTAATTGTTGACTGGTTTTCATACAAAAATAATTTACAGGGGATTTATTTACAGCCTTGGATGACCATAATTCGAGAGATGAGTGGAAGCTTCCAGAATTTAAAAATCCAACACATCTACGGGGAATTCAATAGGGAAGTAGATAAGCTTTCAAAGAAGGATTTTCTTATGGAGGAAGGCTATTTATATTTTTCCAAAGGATTGGGAGATCAAGTTGAAAGTTTCAAAAGAATTTCTGAATTATAAATTATGAGTTCTTGATTAAGTGATGATTGAAAAATGTAATAGAAAAATAAAGTTTTTGATTTTGATTTTGATTTTGGGAGAAGTTTTTGTGAAAAGATATTGAGGATAAGGAATTATGTTTTGTAAAAGGACAGCAAGGTTATCAATATCTGGGAAGACTTTTGTAAAGTTTATTTTGTATTTCTAATATAAGATATTTTTCTATTGTGAAAAAAAAACTTAGTCTCTGCCAAGTAAAGAATTAAGTTGCCATGCAATATTTATGAAAATTAAATAAGATAATAAAAATTACAATTAAAATTGTTATACATTAATATAAATATAAATGTTAATTACACTTACCTAGTCCTAGGTAATGATGCAATACTATATCTAWAATAAGTTTGAAAATGTTTGTGGTGATGTTGAGAGTGATGGTTGCTATATATTCAAAGTGCTAAAAAAATATAGTTTGAAGCATTGGCTTGAATGAAGACAAACATCGATTAGAGYAGAGTACACAAAATAATTACAATATACRCTMTGTGCATACAATTGCATATACATTACTCTGGTTTTAGTCAAAGTTMTTAGAAAAAAGATTATCAATTTAATATTTTAATTAATATTCCAAGMAAACTTTAATATTTGAAATTGTTATTAGTCTCCCTAGAAGCTATGATAATGTCTATGATAAATCTCCATTACATAAATCGTGTACTAAATCAATATTCCAAGCAAACTTTAATATTTGAAAGTGTTATCAGTCTCCCTACAAGCTATGATAGTGTCTATGATGAATCCTCGTTACAGAAATCGTGTTTCTTGTATCCTGGAAATCTAAAAACAAACACTTTGAATCTTAAGGGAAAAGATGTTAAATATAGATATATAACATCTTTCAATTTAAATAATGCTATATATAAAAAAACATTGTTTGAAAGATGTTATATATCTATGTGAGCATTTGTATTCTTTGAAAGTGAAAGTGTCTTATTTGGTTGACCTATAGAGTAATGTATAACAAATTATCCATGTTTTTATTGAAGTTATGTACAATCCAGGAAAGTTGAAGCTGATATATCATTTGTCCACAGTAAAGTAAGTTGATATATCATTTGTGCACACTAAAGTAACTTAACTTTTAGCTTTTTACTTGGTCACATATCCCATTACTATACATCTTGCGCACAGTAAAGTAACTTAACTTTTAGCTTTTTACTTGGTCACATATCTCATTACTATACATCTTGTAACTTAACTTTTAGCTTTTTACTTGGTCACATATCCCATACATCTTTTGAAAGAGGAAACATAGCAACTTGGAGATTCAAATACTTATAGAATGAAAATATAATTGCTAAGTTAATAGGTTACCAAAAAGGGTTGCGCCTCTTCAATGGAATTTGTGCCTCTTTAATGGAAGAAGTTTTGAATATTTATCCAAATATATTGGAAACATGTTTCAAATAAAAAAAAAAATTAGTATTCCCATAAAATGTATGTGTTTAACTGTTTAAAATGATTAAAATTATTAAAATGATTAAGACATTTATTATTGATAAAAAAATTATTGGCTAAGGCATTAGCTTACTTGTGATAAAACTCTAAGTTTATACAGGAGCATGTAAGATTATACGTGATAAAACTCTAAGCTTATACAAGAGCATGTAATATTATGTGTGTGAAGTTGTCCTTGATGATTGCCAATTGGCACTCACTCTTGCATGGTGACTTCTTTGCAGACTAAGCATGAAGAAAATATGCCTTCGTTGCAGTTAAATCCACATGCATGTTTTTTTGTAGTTAAATCCACATGCATGCTTTACAATGTCCATCTCTTCTCCTAGGACGTATGTACCCGTGTTAAATAAATTCACATGCATTTGTTTAATGTATGACATAATCACACATACTACGGAGGGGGATTTTTTTCCTTTCCCTTCTAAGCCATGGATATTGACAAACAAAATAATCATGGATAACCCTAATTAGGGATCATACCTGCTCTAAGGACCCTGACAATGAGTTTTTGTTTCCCTTGACACACTTATCTTGACTCCTGCTCTTGCACATGTTTAATCATTGAATTGCAACCAAAATTCAAATGAACTGACTCTTTAAACCATTCCAGACCTACATGCTCGAAGAAGAGACTTTCAAGCGCACAAATACACAATAAGTAAGACTCATGTCTAGAAGAGTGGGATTGTGAGCCTGACAAATTGGCAATTGGAAGGGAGGCTGAAACCTTAGCATAAGAGATTGAATCAAAAGGAAAAGTAGCAGAACCCCTACACTCATTATGTCTCTCAGAATCAATAGGAAATGACCCTTTCCTTGACAAATGGAAGGAAGAATCTACCCCTTTACATTTGAAATCATCATTACTAGAAGAGGAGGAAATTGAGTGTACATGAGAAAGTGACTTACCCATAGCTTGAAAATTTGATGTGCATGAAACCCAAATGGATTCCAATTTTCTACACTGTGGAGATGACAGGCCTAGGTCCTCGTTCAATTTGTCCAAAATTGTAGCCACATAATCCCCCTTCTCCCTTCATAGATTCCCTCGACGTTTTCATTCTTTTATTTTGGGAGGTAATCGTTCCTATCCACTTTCGGGGCCCCTCCCAAATCTTTAGCTAAGCCATTTGCATCCAAAATTAATGGAAACTTTTATTTTTATTCCCTGGAGGAATTACTACCATCTCCACTGAGTTTGGTTGGAAATCCTACTAAGATCACATTTGGAATGCACGTGTCTGACATGGTGGCACCACGCGTAATGAAACAACACATTTACATAATCGAGTTATTTTGTGTAGGTTCCAGAGACTCAAATAGGTCGAGTCTAGGATCAATGTACACAAGTATTTGTTCCATGGAGCAATAAATTTATGATTTGTGTCTATTATATGTAGTGATGTAAGACCCCAAAACCTCTCCAATTGCTTTGAATCCCTCCTTCAACCAAAATTCAAGAGAAAATTTTGGAAGTTGAATCCAAATTGGAAAGCTTGACAAATTCTCCTCCCTGGCATGGAATAAAGGAAGCCAAGTCTTAGAGAAGAACAAATTTCGGTCCTAGTACCATTTCGTAGCTAAAATAGCCTTTGCATCTGCCTTAGTCTTGAATATCACTCCTATCCACCCACAATATAGAATGTGGCAAATGGGGTTGTATCCCAAAAATGAGAACCATTCCTTATCCATCCACATTGAAACAATTTTAATCATCATCCTCCTACCGATGAACTTGCCAAAAATCGCACAACCTTCCATTTCTATGATTTGGGAAACCTTTAGATAATCCCAAAGCAATAATTCCACATTTCTTCCCTAGGATTTAATGGTATTTTTACGCTTCTTTTTAGAGTCTCTTTGGTTCACCTCTTTGAATCCTTCTCTCGACACTACAAAAGACAAGTTAACAGAGGCATCGACCCCATTCGCTAAATTTATTTTGTCTAGGAGAGTGACGCTTTGAAATTTCCACCCTATTCAATTCTTCTGCGTATGGGGATGGAAACTTTACACGAAACACCCAAAATAGTCCTCAATATAGGCTCCACAATGATCCAATCCTGCTCGAGTGAAACCATGTCATGAGCATGGAAAGATGGGTGTAAACCACCCTGACAACTTGAAGGCAGTGGGACCCTCAAAATGAAGCCTAACCCATGTGAAGCGTCCTCTCCATCCATGCAATGATCTCTTATTCTGACATTTTTTCCTTGAAGTAATCAACCAAATGGAAATAATCATCCATCCTGCATAGAGATTGACCCACTTCCCTTTGCTAGTCTTTCCTTGTTTTAATTTTGGAACCTCCTTAATGAGTGTTTCATTAAGGTCGCATATCTTAGATAGCTCACCACCCTTATTTTTGATATCTTTTTTTTCTTCTTTTAACTCATCTTTACTTTTATACATTTCCTCCATTTTTGTATCCCTAATCTATTTATTTGAGAAGAGTTCTTCAAATACTTCCCATGTGGTGCTTCGTTTAGTATCTTTATCAATACTCCTCCACCACTCTCTAGATTCACCATTCAAATAAAGACTTTCCCAAAGGGATTATTGCAATTTTTCTTTATCACCCTCAATTATTCCCCATGATTGATTTCACTTTTATCTATATTTCCACTAAAGTTAGTTATTTCCATTAGTTCTAATTAGGATCCAACCATAAACCTCAAATTACACCCTTAATATATTGACAACAATATTTAAAATGATTATTATTATTTTTCCAACATATTATCACGTGTTTCCTCTTTCCAACGAATTTTGAATCACCTCAATCAGACATCCCAATCAAAATTTTTGATAGTTTTAAGTGAACATACCTTTTAAAACCATGATTTGGAGTTTGTCCTTCTGGCCAACCTTCCTTCTAATGTAACTCTGAAATTTTTTCCCTTCTAAATCTAAACTTTCATCCTCTAGTACTCTAATATTTCTTTTATGCAATTCCACAGGTTTGAACAAAATTTGATGTGCCAAGTGAAAGTTACGATTCCTTTCCCAAAACTTGTTATTTTTGGACCTTTCTAGATAGCGAAATTTTGTGGCATGCCACATGTCTACTATTTAATATCTAATTCTGAAATTTTTACTTGAAATAATATTGTTTATATCCTTTCCAAGAGAACTAGTGACACTCAATTTGGAATTTCCAATATTTAGATATGTCACTTCTACCAAGAACACCTGTTTGAGTCTACTTTGAGGACTTGTCAAATAACCCTACTTCCCATAGTCCATATATCATAAATTAAAATGATCCAAAATATGATATTTTTATCACAGGTAATTCACTATGTCTCCTTAGGATCCTGAAAATATCATAGTTTGAAACTTCACCAAAAATCATTATAGCTAAATTGATCCAGATGGATCTCATTGGCCATCCACCTTTTCCACTAAATCACCATTTTGAGCCTCTGGTTTTGATAAACCATGACATTCACCCTTTTGACGGGGAATGGAATGTAATGTCATCTTCATTTGTTAATTACAAACATCATGTAATGGTTTTATGTATATGCCTACAGCATAGCATTAATGCATCGGATCCCATTAGAACTCCACAGTTAAGCGCGCTCGGTCTAGAGTAGTATTGAGATGGGTGACCACTCGGGAAGTACTAGTATTTTACATGCCTATGGAATTTTATAAACTTAGTCCAATTTATCCCACATGCATCATGGGAATTGTTCTCCTCTCACTCTCTCCTATATAATTGAGGTGAAGGAGGCCCTTTAAGAATGCAATGGAGTGTGATGTAAAGCTTCTTGTGAAGGAAGCGTAGCCAACATCTCTTTCTTTTTAGAGATAAGCTACCCCATTTTTCCAGTTTGTGTTCTACGGTGTTTTTCTATATTATTCAGCAATAGAAGTTGGGTTTCACTGTATTTTTGTGCTCTCTTCCATATTTTTTGTGTATTTCATTGTTATATCTCCGTTATATTTCTATCTTCATGTCGTTCTCAAAATAATCTAGATCAGTGGTATCAGAGCAGTCTGCTCTTTGTCATTTCTTAGAGCAGGTCCCCGATGAGGTTAGGGTATAGAGATTTGGGTCTCGAGATAGTTTTGCTTGAGGAAAACCACTCTTTCTAGCCCAAGAGACCTCCCATGGCGGAAGAAAAGAGAGATGACAGAGCAGGAGATCCTTTCAATACATTGCTCGAGGAAGCCCTTGTGCAACAAAGGAACGAGATGATGGAAAACTTCGCTCAGATCATTCAAAGACTACTGATGGCGAAAACTAAGGCATCTTCAACAAGAAACCATTTTGCAAGTGTGACACTCTTCAACGTACAAGTCAGTTTTGATATCCCCTTATTTGAAGGCCAAATAGATGCAGATGCTCTAGAAAAATGGTCGAATCTTCTAGAAGGTTATTACTTTGTCCAAAACAATTCCGACAGTGAAAACATCACCTTCACGCTCCTTAAAGCCCTTCCCCATGTCAGAGCTTGGTGGGAAGGTTACTGGGAGAGGTACACAACAGATGAATCTACACTTTTTGGGAGAGAACCCACTTGGGCAGCCTTTGTAGATGCCCTAAAGGAGGAGTTCTACCCTGTCGGAAACTATGATGACCAATACATGAGATGGACAACTCTACATAAAAAAAGAGCCCAGACGGTGTCGAAGTACACCGACATATTTCATACCTTGCGCTCAAAGTTGGGTATCAAAGACTCGGAGTGGCACTTGGTTTTAAAGTATCGTAGTGGTATACATAGGTACATCCAAATAGAGATGGATTTCTTGGACATCTCTTCACTGGGAGTTGCTTATCGATATGCAGTCAAAATTGAGCAGAAATTCAACCAACAGAGTAAGTGGGAGAAGCATGGACAAAGCAAGGAAGGCCAACCTCA
This sequence comes from Picea glauca, assembly GCA_000966675.3. Lineage (NCBI taxonomy): Eukaryota > Viridiplantae > Streptophyta > Pinopsida > Pinales > Pinaceae > Picea > Picea glauca. Next base: position 28,450 of record JZKD02S2240545.1, read on the forward strand.
AGAGAGCCAATCCCAGATGCAAGCAAAGAAGGGTAACGTGAAGTCTAAGAAAGACATCGGAAAGTGTTGTGAGTTTCACAATAGCCCTTGGCACAACACTGATGAATGTCGCTCAATACAGTCATTGGTGGCCGAGCTCAAAGACAAAGAGTCGAACCTCGAATTGGACCCTGATTCAAAAAATAATAAAAGGATATAGACCATTGATGTAGAACCCACTGCTACTGTCGCAACTACAACAATCCAACCAGAAGAGGATCCTGAGGAGGGGGAGCGACTCTTCCATTCACAGATGTGGGTGAAGGGGACCCCACTGCATTTTATTGTTGATAGCAGAAGCCAAAAGAACATCATCTCAATAGAGGTTGTCAAGTAGTTGGATTTGCCAACAACACCACACCCATGACCATACAACATTGGGTGGCTTCTCCAGGGTCAAGATCTTTGTGTCATCCAACAGTGTCGATTTTCATACGACATCCAGCCCTTCAAGGATGAGGTATTATGTGATGTTGCCCCGCTGGATGTCTATGATGTTCTCTTGGGCCAACCATATATGTGGAAGTGCCATGCTATCTATGAGTCTCGACCACGTAGTGTCATTGTTACTATGGGGGGTCATATCTATAGGATACCAGAGGTGGTTCCTTCTAATGTCCCACCTAAACAGTGCTGCAAGGTAGTATCTCATACTACAAAGTTTAGCTTCTTCACAATCTGTTCAAAAGGTGAACAAAAGGATACTACAACCACTACAGCCTTGGCCCAAGCACCTTCTATCCAACAAAAGCAGGTCAACAAGATTGAAACAAAGTGTAAATATTCCTTATACACACAACAATCTCATGTAGCTAGACTGGTTAAAAAGGTCCAATCCTTCCAGCCACAGGTTCATGACAACCTTCAAAAATATAAGAGGCGCAACTTCTCCAACAAGGAATGCAGCTCATCAAGATGTAGATTCTGCAAA
>JZKD02S2240556.1:18443-28712 GCA_000966675.3 Picea glauca
CGTGGAAGGCCTGCACTCGGTTGGTGATTTCTACAGCTGTTAAAAGATAAGTATTTGAATTATGCTTATGTATCATGTTTTCGCTGTGTAAATGAATTATTGTTGAATGCTATGAAATGTGTAAATTATAGCAGTAACGAGATATGTTTCACTCTGTAATTTACGTGTGTTTAATGATTAAATGCATGTGCTTATAATGTCTGTACAAATTATGTAAAATTCCATTTATAGAATGGTAACTGAGAGGTTTGTAAACCTCGGTAGTGAAAAGGTACACTACAAATTGGTATCATATCAATTGGCATGCTACAGGTAGAGTTTGTCCGTGTGGGAGAATAAAGAAAAAAAATTCTCATGTCCTAAAAGATGTAACATCCTTCCTCTCAAAATAGCATTGGACCTTCCAATAGCACTCAACGGTGGGGTCTGAAGCCATCGGAAGAGAAACTAGTGAAGGATGAAGAAATCAGTTATAATGAGGGGTAGAGGGTGCATATCTCGAAATAGCTAGCGATATCCCCAGTGGAGTCGCCAATTTGTTGTATCCTTTTCGTCACCTAAAGGAGAAAAAGAAGGACACTTGCAAGTTCAGTTGGGTTAGCTGAACATGACAGAAACGAATGCAAGAGTTAGAAACATCAAGAATAAGAAATAAAAAAACAACTAAGCTAATAACAAGGAAAGAAACTAAACTAAAGTGCATAAGGATATTAGAACCAAAATTAACCAAACAATTGACCAATACTTATGTCGCCAATGGATAGATTGTATTATTGGGAAAACACCAAAGAGAAATGGAGACTTATGGGTCCCCTCTTCCTCCAAGATAGGGCTCTTGAATCCCCAATGTGAGATCTCTTCTTACAAATGGCAAACTATAAGGAAATGGTGAAGAAATCCAAAGCTCATTCACTCAAGAGGTGATGTGAATAGATCAATGAAATGGTGCTTGTATGCTCCAATGAGGAAAGAGGTTCCTTGTAGGAGAATATATGCAACATAACAATACAAATAGATTCTTGGAAATATAGTGCACCCATGGCCTCTTTTTATAGCAAAGATTTTAGGCATTATCCAACCGGTCTTGAGTGTGAACAAGGAGCCCTTTAGGGTACCTTTAGGTCTTTGACTAGCCCCCCACTTAGATTCAACTCAGATTTGGGGTCGAATCGACTTGGGAGCTGAACCAGAAGTGGGTGGAAGGCTGACCGGAATCATAAATGCGTTGTTCTGAGATGTGCACGGCTTTTTGCGTCCACAGTCGTGCATCGGGCGCATGTGCACTTTTCTAGAGTTTTCAATTGGCGCATGTGCATGCACTTTCCTCATATTCTGAGTGCATGTTGATTTTATAGCCAGTTGTATAGTTTTGTGCCCTTCGGAAATGAATTTTTTGGGCCATGGATGAACTAATAGGTGTTTGGAGATGTTGGATTCCTATAACCATTTGCGGATGAAATTTCAGTGATAACACCTTTCTCTCTTAGTCGGTTGGCTTCTCTCTTGAGATCAAATGAGAAATGAGTCTCTCTAGCTATATTATAACCCTAACCTCTCTCTCATGCATTTATGGCCCTTATATGTTCTTCCCAAAATCTAGATTGGATGTTGGGGACTAAATCAAACATTGAGACAACTTAAGTCACATCCAACGACTGTGACTTAATCTCATGTTGACTGAAGTGATCCCCACCAATAAGGTGTTGTCTACTCATAAAGTGGGTCACTTCCACACTAATAGACACCCCTAGTGTGGAAGTACCTGCCTGAAGTACATAATCTAACAAATTGATGTCTTCTCTAGGCATACTTGGGTTTACTTCTTAAAACTTAAGAGTGAAGTTTTTGACAAGTTTTTGGCCTATAAGGCCATATAGAAAAATAATCTAGACATCAAGTTTAAAGGTTAAGAACAAATAATGGAGTTAATAGGGTTAATATAGTTAACTCTATTACCCTTAGAGTTGGAAGATGTCAAGTGGTTCTAAAGGAAGAACAGGCCATGCTATGTACCATAGTTTATACTATCTCACATGAACCAAATCTATTTAAAAAGGAAATTATATAAAATGATAAATTGTGATGATTAACATCATGTGTTTTCTTGAAATTTGGATGATGTTGTTGTGGCTCACTACTCTAATGTCTACAATAATAATAATTTAGGATTTGGAAGTAGCCCATAATATATGTCATCATAGTAGAGTTGAGTTTCATTTTCTAAACAAGTCATCTAGCAAAGTTGATTTTCATTTTCTAAACAAGTGCCTCTGCAGTGGTAGTTTGAATTACAACATTGTATGTAAGCATCTTGAAGAAGATGCTTATACCAATACCAAAACTACATTAGCCTAATTGCTCTACAATAATATAGCCTATTTTTTCTCCAGGAATATTGTAATTCAAATTTATACATGAATTCAAATATATAAACCAAAAAGTTTTCTACAAGGACATTGCCACTGCAATGGCACTTGTTATGATATGGGTGGATATAGGCTAAACTTGAGGATATGAAGTTGGATGAAAATAGAGCTATAATCATAAGTTTTCTTACTCAATTATTATAAACAATTATTAGTCACACTTGACATCATGATGATTATCAATTTTAGATGTTCTCTCTCTCTCTCTCTCTCTCTCTCTCTCTCTCTCTCTCTCTCTCTATATATATATATATGATTTGGGTAGATATTGGCTAAACTTTAGGATATGAGGTTGGATGAAATTAGAGCAAGAATCACAAGTTTTTTTACTCAGTTATCATAAACATAGACATCATGATGATTATYAGTTTTAGATGTTAAAAGTAAGTATGTGTGTGTRTGTGTGTGTGTGTGTGTGTGTGTGTGTGTGTGTCATTTTGTTAAGCCCTAAATAGTGGTACATTACCTCTTAATTGGGTCATATTACATTAGTAATTTTATTTTATTTATGTCGGCTTGGGTCCATTAGTTGTAATTGTACCTTCTAGTCTCCTATGTATATCAAGGAGACCTTTTCATTTGGAATCATCTTGTATTTGAAAATTTACGTGGCGTATAAGGAGGTTTCCCCCTTGGAGAGGCTTGTTATCTAGAATTCTCTCTTTTTCAAGGCGTTGAGTACTTATTTTGAGGTTTGTTTATTCTATTTTAATATTTGGTTCTTAACATTTGGTATCAGAGCTCAGGTTCTTGGAGTTTCGTTGTTTCATCTAAGACACCTTGGAATTTTCACTATAAATTATTTTCTATGACGTTTCATAAGGAACCCCTTGGATAATATTTAGTAGACGTATCAATATACGTGGGGTTAAAATTTTAGCTCCTAAGGCCTTATACTTTCGGAGATATAGACTTTGTAAGATAGGGTTCTTGAATCATTCTGAATTTAGTCACCACAAAATTTTCACTATAAGAATTTTTCTGTAACGTTTCAGACCCTAAACACCAGAGGATATTCATAGATATTATCAAGGTAGTTGTGATACAAATTTATTCTTTTGTTTCATCCTACTTTTGTGGATAAACCCTATGTAAGATAGGGTATATGACTAGTCATATTAACTAGTCTCAAACATGTGTTCTTGGTAAAACAATGATATCTTCTTCAATGAGTATCCAAATTAAGTGAGACTAGTTGCATTGGACCGTGGATAGTCTGTAGTATTTTTGGTGCAAGTTTCATAATCAAATATCAAATATTGTTCTCTTAGAATGCTTTACAAGTACACTCTCCTGGAAGGGACAAAAATCAGCAAGGTGTGGGGAAGTTACCATAACTTCTACTTGGCACATCCAATTTTGATCAGACCCATGGAATTGTAGAGAAGATGTATCAGACAACTACAAAATGGAATTTTTAGACCCAGAAGGGCCAAAATTTTGGAGACATAGCAGAAGAAAGATCATCTAACAAAACCACCTCGAAATAAAGGTTTAAAAGCGATACTTGGCCAATATGCCACCAAAAAAAGGGAACTTCTACACCAAATAAGCCTCCAGACAGTCCTACTTGGAATCTTGATGAAGGTGAAGAAGTGCGCAGGGACATAAATAATTTACAAAATAATACAATAACAAAATATGAACTACAAGGGATGATGGATTGTGGTTTTCTTCTCAAAAATAACTCATACCTTACTTTCTTGAAGGGAATTCTACATTCGATACTTCCACTTTACATGGTTGGAGGCACCATCTAATCTATCCTCATATCTGATATTTGTAGTCATCTTGCTACTTAAATTCAACCTCTTTTGGAGACCCTTCTCGGTTCAACACTTTTGATGAGAAAACTTGGGCTAGATCTAACTTGCTCCCTCTTAAATTGAATAAATTAACCCTCCTCAGAAATCCCCTTTCTTCAACTTAGAAACTTTGTACTCCCTTCAACACCCTTTCTCAAGGTTGAAACTTGACCATTATGATAAGGAAAGCCTGACTTGGCTTGCTAGGGTTTCTTTGGCATCTGGGTCAACTTTCTTTTCCTTGTCTCTAGAGAAAAATACTTCACAAGATCTTTTGGAGTTGTTACAAGTTGAGCTCTGATACCATGAAAAACAAAAATAACATAGACATATATGCAAACACTGTAAATTTCAGATCCAAGAAACTTGACTGAAAACACATATTTCATCTAATAATAATTTATAGAATAATAGCATGAACAACCACATAAAAGATTGTAAAAACAATTGTTTGGAAATCCTACACCTTTGGAAAAATATTATTTAAAAACTCAGTCTGAGATACATACAACAAACTAGTTATACTGAAAAAATGAAGGATGTACAGTCTGTACGATTCCGTACATATTTGGGTTTCTTTTACTGGGCGTCCATACAACTGTATTGAAATCGTAGTACAACTTGGGTTCTTCTTTTCTGGCTGTAGGTGGTCACTCTTAGCTTGATTCCAGCATATCTTCACCTCTCTTTATCTCAAACACACTGATATGACCCTTCTCTTTTAATATTCTACAAGTATGTTGGCACAGGGGTAACAACATACTTAAGAGCGCACCAACAAAACCCTAACTACCAACCCTTTCGGCAACACCTACGAAGCAGATGAAGTGTCACCCGAGGTAGAGGCAGGGGTGGTTGCAGGACTCATATGTCTGTAACCTTAGCTGAGACATAGATCTGTGACTACACACTTTGCGCAACACTTAGCATTAATAGTTCACCTAGAATCAACCCTTATCTCACTTCGTAGATAGCACAGAGCAACACAGTATATACTTAATTCTAAGATAGTTTCATCACTTAGCAACATACAACAAAGTAGTTTCAATAGATCAAGCACTAAGCATCTTACATATCAGATCTAACATGCATTCATATCTCATAAGAACAAAGCATCAATAGATCTATCTAAACGCATCAAAGCACTTAGCAAAGAGAGAGAAAAACACATCAGGTCAAGGCACAAAGCACAACACACAGAGTTACCATGGTTCACCCCCACCTTGGGGCTATGCCCACAAATTCTTCTTCTTTATTATCTCAGTCAAGAAGTTACAGCACAGAGCTTCAACAATCCTTACTTCGCACATGACAGAAGATCTGAGCAACTCGCTAGATCCTTCTTCCTTTCGCTAAAAGCACAGAACCTTCTACAATATCTTGCACTTAGCCTCTTACAAGATGCACAAAGCATTTACAGTCATTACCAACACTTAGCTTACTTACAACTCTTTGATCACATAGATCCAACTTATCGCCCCCTACTTACTTCACCTATGCATCTATTTATACATACAAAAGTGGGCCTAAGCGTGGGTAAACCAACGAGCCGACATCCCTTTCCCGTTACATTAACCCAAAAACCCAAAAAGGACCCAAAGTGGGCCAAGATACCATGATCTCTGCTTCTCATCACGCTCCATATTTGATAGGTTGTCGAAGTCCCAAAATGGTCAAATATGACCAAGTATTCCCCAAAACTTGGTCAAGGGCCAACATGCCCCCAACACTCACCTGTGACTCGTCCTGAGTCACTTAGGTCTGCGCAATTCTTCTTCAAATGCCTCGAGCTTGGCCCGAGCTTCTTCGACTTGTTGTAGTGCGACAACCTCTTGCTCAGTGAATTCTTGGATTACTGCGTCGTTTACTGGCCCTTCTAGGCGTTGTTCTGTGGTGATGACAATTTGTTCAAGCTTGGCTCCCTAGCTTTCAATGTCAGTGAATAGTTGGCATGCCTTTTCTTGGATTGGCTGAAGTGGTTGGGAGACTTCCATCACTTTACTTTGTGGCGTGTGTACCTGTTGTTGGGTGGTGCATTGTTCCGTAAATCTCTTCATTCTTTCAACTGGGGTCAAGGCCTTCATTTGTGCTTGTAGTGTCTCTGCGTGCTGCATTGCTTCTTGGAGTTGTACTTCTAATGCGTGTAACTCTGGATTCTCTGCGAGGTTTTCAAGAGTTTGGGCACTTCTAGTGCACAACTATTTGTATTCCAAGGCAAAGGTTTTTAATCGGTCGATCGTGTTATGAGTAGTTGCCTCTCTCATATCTCTTATTTCTTGAGGAGTCTTAGGTATAGTACAAATTTCCAGGTCTGCGATGCACTGCTGAAGTTGTTGGATGACTTCTTCAAGTTCTGCCACCTAATGTGGAACACGTTCTTCAATCTTTATTTCTATGACCATCACGGAGTGAAGTGCTTTGTGAACCTTTTCCTGTACTTCAAGTTGCTCTGCTAGCAACTGTGCTTATTCCTCATCCCACTTCACTGTAAGGGTAAGATTTTCCTGATCTACCTTACTCAGTTGTTCTAGAAATTCATTATGTACTTGCGTTAAAGCCTAGGTGGCTTGCACTGTGTCTTCTTGAGCTCGTCGAAGGCAAGCTTCGACTCTATCGATGATCTGATGTAATTAGGTGGGCTCATCATCTGTTCCTGTTGTTGCAACTACCAAGGGCGTAGTAGAAGATGCTCGGATGGACTGGAGTACCTGCTGCATTCCTTGAAGTTCACCCTTAATTCGGCTGAATAGCTCCTTCTTCTTCGCTTCTTGTCTTTTTGCGATCTCTTGTGAAGCATCATTCAGTGTAACGGTTAAGAATTCGAAGTCGTCTGGTGTGAAGGTAGTCTTAAATGTATTTCAGATATCCTTAGCTTTCTTTCAAGACGAGGGCTTTGGTGGGGTAGTCTTCCTTTTCTTGGAGGGATCCTCCTCTTCTCCAGGTGGAGTAACCTCGCCTTTATTTTGCTCGACTTCTGTCCTGCCTAGTTCTTCACCATCACCTCCTTGCGCAGGTGAGATCGAAGTGGTCTTCATAGATGTGCTATGGATATCTTGAACTTCAGAATCCTTCTTAGTCTTACTCAGTCCAAGTGTATTCAACATAGCTTCAGAGTTCCCCTCGTCGGAAATTTCTGCGAGGTCTGCTGAAACAAGGAGGTCCGCCGACCATTCTTTGGTAATTTGTTCCAAGTCTTCTTCTATCAACTTATAATAAGACCGAAGCTATTCTTAGTGCTCATTAGTGTGTGGAGTCAGGTATATAAAGTGTCAATCCACGATGAACTTCATTAAGGGTCTAAACCTATGAAGTGTGTTTGGGGTGATGCGCGGTGTAGAATGGATTGAATTCTTCAATTGGTTGTAATAGGCATGGAAGATGACATTGGATTTCCACTGTTTGTCCATTTCGTTGGAGCACCATAGCATACAGAACTTCACGGCTAGTGGTTCGAAGGGTTCGATCTCTAGGAAAGTGGCACCCTCAGGTAGCTCCCAAGTGATGAAGGCGATTAGTATGAGTAACCAACTGAAGTGGAACTCATACCCTTGGTCTTGCACTTCTCTGCAATCAAGCTCTAACTGGTTTACAAGATACCATGCCCAGTTCATATGTAGTCCCTCGGTGCACTTCCTTGCGAGGTTAACTATGAATCCAGTCACTTGTGTTGGTGTATTCTTGCAAACTAACTTGCCCACGATCATCTGACAGGAAAGGTGCACTGCGCCATTTTTTATAGAGGCTACCTTGTAGCCTCGCGTGCGCTTCACAACATCACCATAAGTCTCTTTAATTTTCTATGCGAGAACACAGTCCGATGTCTTTCCTGGGTAAAAGTCCTGTGGGTGAGGACCTTGCATACTAATTCCTGTGATCCGATTGATCAAGGTTGGATCCATAGTGACGCGGAGATCTAGCCATAAGTATCCTCCATGGTAGCAGGACAAAAACAACTTGAAACATGCGTTGACTTCCTAGTGTCTGCTGAAGTGTGGGATCTTCATTACATTAAGGAGTGTGGATTTTGCAATGTTCTGGGTCCATGACTGTGGGACAATCTTAGAGTTCTTTCCTTTGGTCCTGGTTAAGTACTTATGCAGAGCTAACATGTTGTAAGATTTACGATCTTTGAGGTTAAAATCACTAAATTTCAAAGCTGCAAGCTTATCCAGGTTAGCATGGACTGCGCACACTCCTTTCAGGAGGTATGCGATGATCAAAGTGTACTCAAACTCACGGGGTACACTATCACAGTTGATGGCACCGCTTAGAGGGGGTAAGTACATCGGTAGAATGCGTGGGATAAGCTTGGCATTTGCGATGTCATCCTTGTGTTTAGTTATTCGTTTTGCGCTGGCTCGAGATGTCCCTGCTCGAGTAGTCGATGGGGAGGCCTGTACTCCCATTGTGGATGAAGCTTGAATACCAGTGGACGTTCTTCTTTCCGACATGACTCTCTCAGTCATTAATTCAATCAAAACTTCTTCAAATACTTTCTCAATAGCGTTAATATCGTCCAAAATATAAGCTCGGAAAAGATAATTGAGGTCACGATGATCTTAGATATTGCACTAGGATGAACAATCTACTTACAATGATCACGGTATATAGTCACTAGTTCTACGGGCTTCGAATTCTCAATTTGGAAAAAGTGTTCTTCGGGCAGGGCGCGATGGGTTAAATAAGAAATTCAGTGACCTTCTTGCAATGGGTATGGAGCCTCCATTAATTTCGTTCTATTCGTTTTGATGTTGGCCAACGGTCTAGTAGTGACCCATAAATGTTTTTCGACCCGTTTGGAGTGGTAATCGAACGGACATATTGGCCTCCAACGGCTATATTGCTTCAACATGGTGAAGTTCCATAGGTCGCTGTCTTGATATCTCGGTGAATCTCAAATTCTATAATTTTTCTTTCTGCGATGCTCCATCTAGAATCTCCTGTAGTTTTTCAATCTTCTCCCTCTTATTACTTAACTTTCTAGCCTTCTTCCCAGTGAGCTTCGTCTCAGTGGTTCTTTTCCTGTTTTGATTCCTATCTTCCTTGGATATAGTCACTTTGCGTTGCTGAGTTTCTTTCTTAGGGTTCATGGATATCATCTCTCCTTTATCTGTGATAGAGACTTCAGTCTTCTGTGAGTCCTCTGGTGTTATGGTAACTTCGACATCTTTGTTCCTAGTGTGATATAACTTTGATATGTCCTCCTATTCTTCAATCAATTGCGCGATCCTTCTAGTTATGAACTCTTTTAACTCTTGTCTCTATTGTTCTAAAACTTTTTCTTCTTCCTTCTTTCTGGCTTGATCTCTTTCAATCCAAGGATTTCCAAGTAACATAGTAAACAGGGCATTGTCCTCAATAAAATTGATGATCTCAAAATCTTCCTCTGTCGAAGTTCCATTAGCATTCATAGATATATCAGTGAGCCTTCCACATAGGTTTACCATTTTTCCTCTGAATAACCCTATTCCACCTAGGTATGGAGTCATAGCAGGTCTCCCTATAACTTCCCAAGTTCTTTCTGTCATGACATTCACCTGTGTCTCCTCATCCAAAACATAGTCAATGTCGAAGTCTCCTATCCTTACTTCGATGCATTATTTTTTTTTAAAGATATCTAATAACTTGACATGTCAGTGATCATTCAAGCTATCTTTCATCTACAGTAGCATATTTTCTGACTCTTTCTGGGGTTCTTCTATTTCTGTATCTGTCTTAGGGTTTTCTTCTTTCAGATTCATTCTTTCAAGGTTAGCAATCATTCTAGGGAAATTTAATACTTCATGGTCCAAATCCTTACAACAAAGACAAATCGTTCTTCCACCAGGGAACTCCTTAGCTAGATGTTTCAGTCTTCTGCAACTGTAACATAGGGTCAATCCTCTCTTTCTTTTAAATGATCCCCAACTTCTTCTATACTGCACACTAGGATCATGGTAGCTAGCCTACAAGAAATTCTTTCTAGGATCCTGCATCCATTTGTTAGTCCAAACATTCTTTCTATGCATAGGTATAACATATCTATCATTATTCTTATC
>JZKD02S2240567.1:0-20378 GCA_000966675.3 Picea glauca
CACATGTGTTTACACCATCCACCTATCTTCTTCCTTCTCCTCCACATGCGTCACCATCCACTGATCTTCATTTTCCTCCACCACTTGTGTCACCATCCACCGATCCTTGTCCTTTTCCTTCACATGTGTCACCATCCATCGATCCTCCTCATCCTCCTCCACATGTGTCACAAGATTTTGATGCTTTGGACACTATGTTCACATCGAGTATTGTTGCATAGATTAATATTGATAGAGACATTTGATCGTGTATTGATGTCAACATTTCTTTCTAACATTATTATTAATAAACCCTCTACCTCTAGTAACAAAGACATTGATGCATCTAGCTCTGATGGTGGACCTAACTAGTTGTGGTATTGCTTGACATGTATATTGATTATTTTATATTTGACTTGAAATGTATATATGACATGTTTATTATAGATTATTTTGAGATGTATGTTTGACATGTATATCCATATGTATATCACTCATGTATATTGTTTTTTTCATATAATGTTGTGGTTGTTGTTGTTTGATTTATAAAATGTATTATGAGTATGCTAATGATTAACAATGTTAATGATTTCTGTATTTTTAAGTTAAATTTGAGATGTATCACTCATTTAAATTTACAATTGTCATATAATGTTTAACTTTACTTTTATGAAATCGTTTAATTTGGATTGTGATTGCAAAAAGTTAAAACCATTAATGTCATATAATGTTCAACTTTTCTTCAAGGTGAATTGTTTGTTGTCCAACAAGATACAATATGTTGATTAAACATGTTTAGAAAGAAAAATACTTAAATATGATGAGTGAAATTATTGTGATTTGAATAATTATGTTTTTTTTATTTTATATATTATAATAATAACATTATAATATAATTATTCACTAATAATAATGATTATGATGTAATAATAATGTTATTTAAAAAAATATTATTCAAAGATTACAAGACAAAGTTATAATACAATTGTTTACTAAAATCACAATTTTTATATTATATTAATAGTTAATTTTTCAAAAGATTTATTAATTTATATTATCCAAGTATTATAATATATGAAATTTATTCAATTAAATTTAAAATACTAAATATAAAGAATAATAATACATTTTGATCTATACACTTTGGATGAAATGGTTTCACAATTTTTTACTCTAATACTAACTTTAAGAATCTTTTATTTAAAAAGAATATCACCACACATTTTATAATTAGTAAAATTGATAAAGGTTTCTATACTTTTAGATAAGTATGAATCATTAAAATTTTCCTTAATTCTGACAGGGCTCTAAAAAAATGCTTTTAGAATTTCGATGTCCTTCATATATTGACACTTTTTCAAGGAGAATGTAAAAAGAATGATTAATATGATTATAAAACTAAATGATGGAGTGGAATAGGTGAAGGCCATAATAGTTGCACTAGTTAATGTTGGGAATGCCATCAAAGTTGGGAATGTCATCAAAGTTGGAAATGTCAACAACACAAGTGTGATTCTAGAACTCATAGATGTTGCACAAAGTTATTTTCTTGGAGTTGTCCTTAGAAGTATCATCAGAGTAAGTATATATTTATTTGAATTTTGTTTTTTTCAAACGATAAAAATTTTGAGGTTTGATTTTTTAATATCTTCATTTTTTTCGTTAAATAAAATATAATTTAAAATAAATCTTTACTATCATACGTCACCAACTTTGTGATATCTCAATTAATGCTTTATAATTTAAAGGTTAACATAAACATATGTTAATACAATACAACATAAATTTGTTATAATAAACAATAAAAATGACAATAAAAATATATCAAAACCACATATTATGCTTGTACTATTTAATGTATTTTCAATATGGTGGTTGTAAATGGTTGTTAACTTTTCATATCGAACACAATTATAAAATGAATAAAAAAAAACATAGTTGGCCATTATAGATACCCATAATAAAATGACACATCCACAATATAAATGTCGAAACAAAGAATTTACAAATCATTCTTCGTTGACATCACCATGATTGTCTTCCTCACTTGGCATTGTAACATTGGTGTTCTAAAAAATATGTTTAGATCTTGGTTCATGTCTCAGTATGAACAACCAATCTCCATCCAACACATATAGGTAAAAAACACTTGTTTGCATTGTTTTGGGAAAACATAAGGCTCCTTAGTTTCAACCCACATTTTTTTAGAGTTAATTCATATTATCCCACTATCATGATCTTCCTTTACATTTCTTTGGTCAAAAGTATCACACCACTTGCAATAAAAAACAAAACATTGAAATGATGAGAATTCCACTTGCATGATCTCTTGTATCTTTCCAATGTAACCTAACTTCCCCTCTATTAGGTTTTGATCACGGTGTATAGCATGACTAGATTGGTTGAACTCGACCTCCACTCTGCAATCTCGTGTGATGTGTCCATCATCGACATACTCAGTGCAGAAATATGTCCATATGCCCACATAGATGGGAACAAATGCACCTGTAAAAATATGAACAAAGCAGTGTTTCATATGTCTAATAACCCGAACATTAATAAAAACATAATGCATATTAAAATTCAAATATGCAATATTATAAATTGAATGTGATATCTAGAGAGGTTATTACATATTTGTTGCACATGATCCCTATGTTTAGTGCATCAAGATCTTCTCCATGTGGTTTACAACCAAACACCGCATATTTCTCTTACATCTCGCTAACCACCAAACTACTGTGGACATATTTTTGGCATATTTTCTTTTAAATGATCAGGATAAGGCAGGTTTCTACCTTTCAACCATTTGAATGCTTTTATGTCACTAATCCATTTCATTTTTTTCTCTTCATACAATGCAACCCATGGTAATGTTTTCTCCATGTTGTAAAGAATGAATTTATTGATAACATCAATTCTAAATTCATTGATGTATACAAAAATTCAAAATGAATAGCATGAGATCAAATATATATTATCAAATTAAAGAATGAATTTATTGGGCATCAATTTATAAATTCGTTGATGTATACAAGAATTCAAAACAAAGAGCATGAGATCAAATATATATTACCAACTTCAATGTAAACAATTTCTCTGTACCAAATCGACAAAATATAAGTGACTTACTCTTTATCAAGCACCTTTTTTTATTTGTTTGTAGTAAATCCCCTTCCCTTTTATCCTCATCTTGATGGTCATCCCAACTAACTACCCATGTTGTTTCATAAGTTAGGTTGATGTAGTCACTGGCCTAATAGAACTATTGGTATATTATGTTACTTTATGTACCCCTTTGTCATAGAACCCTCTGGTTTTTCCTTTTTGTCGAACAAACCCCTTCAATTTTTTCATGTACCTCTCTAAAAAGAACATCCAACTACATGAGAGCACCCAAACTAATTCAACCTCATCAGGTAGATGAATTAGAATATGGACTTGCAAGCCCATAAAACTTGTGGCTAGTTCCTTCTCAAACATACAAATAATCTCATCTATCTCTCGACGCCATCGTGGATTTATATCCATATGAATCTCCTTTGATGTGATCCAACATACAAATGTAGATGATTTTGATATGGTTTGTCATAATTTGAGGGGGAATTCATGATTCACATAACCACACACAAACAAAGGATAATGACACTACAAAATAGACACACACATCATTAATTGTCATAAAATTGTGAGTGCATAGCATATTTTTATCGACAGTATAGAATAAGAATAATGTACTCAACATACATATCCTTAAAAGGCTCAGATGGTCATGTGATTTGAACCCCCAAAAATTCCCTTCTACATTGAAGGAATGTCATAGAGTCGACCCATATAAAGAAGGTGCCTTCACACCCAATATAACATCATTTTCCATAGAAATATCTTCTTTATTCAAAATCCATGGGACATCACCTTCTTTACAAGACCAAGAGGGACCAACCTCTCCTCTAGT
Organism: Picea glauca; assembly: GCA_000966675.3. Lineage (NCBI taxonomy): Eukaryota > Viridiplantae > Streptophyta > Pinopsida > Pinales > Pinaceae > Picea > Picea glauca. The sequence goes on from JZKD02S2240567.1 coordinate 3,935, forward strand.
TTCTTTTCTTGGCCAATGTCTCTTTTTAGTATTTGAAGCAATACGATCTATCCTAACAACCAATATGTCACTTTTATTTGATGATATGTGCCTCCATAAATAAGATGAAACATTTTTTAATGTATGCATGGGATCTAGTAAGTGGTCAATATTAAGATGGAGCCCAATATGGAAGCTCATAAAATACAAATTTTATTTTCATCCCAATCGGAATTTTATCAACATAGGTGATCTAGGAGGATATAAGGAATGCTCACGGAGGTCCAGACCTTGACCCACGTACTCTATCAAAGAGAGGAGGGGTGGTGGAATCAAATTTCAGGATTTTGAAGAAGGTATCTACGACACCAACATCATCCCCTAGTTCATTTTGCTAGAATGCATGTAAAGACATTCCCTCCATGGCTTGGGTATCCTGCAAGAAATAATCCATACCAACCTCTATATCATTTCCTTCATCCCCAACATGTGAAGAACTAGTGTTATTGTAGAGGTTTTGAATTGGTGAATCAGAATGTAGTGGGAAATAAATAGGTGGTAGTTTCAACAATTCTCAGTATGCTTCCTCTCTGAGTTGTGCTCATTTAGAAGCAAGCTCACAACTTGACATCGTAGTTGATCCGGATTATTTTCAGAACGAAATGAAAGAAGATATATTACAATGAGGTACACATAATTTCTAGAAACAAATAAATACAGTAATACATGATTTCTATTAATGAAATAAATGTACAGAGACTGTAAAAATACAGAATGCACGACTAGCTAGAATGGTGGAAGATTTATCTCTGAGAAGAGATGTTATAGATACACTCATTCACAAGAAGATCATTACAATGAGGCTCTGAAGGCCTTTTTATGATAAACATGAATTCCAAAACCCTAGACATCCAAAAACCTAAGCCTAGGAGATGAGGCGCCAAAAGTCATGTGGGCCCCGTTGGGGTAAGTTAGTACATTAACTTCCCAGGGTCGTAACTTTTTCATACGATCTTCATTTTAGGCATGTGATATCCCGTTGGAAAGGTATTTTTGAGAGATACAAATTATTCCATCAAAATCTAACTCTATATACATTTTGAATATGGAAAGACAAGAAACAATTGTTTAGATCCACAAAACAACCTTGGAAGTACTGAAAGATGTACTGACATGAAAAAATCCAAAATAAGCCAGTTGGAATAGGTAGGCGGCCACCAATATCCACCTGAATGTTGTGTAGTACTTTAGGACAACCCTATAAGTGTAGAACCCACAATTACAAATAAATTTCTCCATTACAGAGAAATGTGTTGAACTGAAAACTGTCCAGATGAGCCAGTTGGAATTTGGAACGAGTGGGTGGCCACCAATATCCACCTGGATAAATCCTCCTCCCTTAGGAAGAAATGGTCTCCATTGCATTGAGTTCTTGAGGAAGAGGGGAAATCATTTTCTGAATCTGAATCTTGGTGAGCTACGTGCCTTGTTGGAGAATTTGTGTTGCTTGGTCTGTGGAAGGCTATCATGAACCTGATGTCGGTGAGGTTGAATTTGTTCCACCAACCTGTTGTCTCTGGGCTTGATGGGGCATTGTGTAGGCACCATTGTAGGTGAATAAACAATATCTTCTTTCTCTTCTACAATATGCTTATGCTGGATAGAATGTGTTGAGGCTGCAGTGGTTGTAGTGGCCTTCTATGCATCCTTTGAACAGACTGTGAAGAGGATGCATTTTACAGTATGAGAGATTAACTTGTGGTATTGTTTTGGTGGAACAATAGTCGGAAATACCTCTGGTATCCTATAAAGCTAACCCCCCAGAGTAATAATGACATTACAAAGTCGAGACTCGTAAACAACATAATGTTTCCACATATATGGTTGGCCCAAAACAACATCACATACATCAAGAGGGGAAACATCACACACTACCCATCCTTGAAGGGTTCGATGCCATAGGACATGCGAAACTGCTAGCTGACACGAAGGTCTCATCCATGGTGAAGCCACCCAATGTTGTATGGCTGCAAGTGTGGTGTTGTCGACAACCCCAACTATTTGATGACCGTAGTTGAGATGAGGTTCTTTTGGTTATCGTTATCAACAATGAAATGAAATAGGGTCCCCGTCACCCACATCTGTGAATGGAAGAGGAACTCCCCCTCTTCAGGATCTAAATGTTCTTCTAGTTGAATTGTTGTGGTCATGACAGTAGAAGTGGGTTTTGCATCAATGATCTATCTGTTTTCAATATTTTCTGGATCAGATTCTGAATCAGGGTTATGCTCCTTATCTTTGACCTCGGCCACCAATGACTATTTTGAGCGACGTTCAGCAGTTTTGTGCCAAGGAATTTTGTGGAACTCGCACCACTTCCCAGTGTCATTCTTCGTCTTTCCTTTACTCTTCTTTTCTTATGTCTTGGACTAGTTTTCAGAAGGCTGTTGGGTAGGGTTGTCTTTACCATGCTTTAGTTGTTGCATATTTGTAGACCCAAACTCCCATTTTTTCTAGTGCCTAAATTATTGCTCGATTTTGACAACATATCGATAGGAAGCTCCCAATGATGAGATGTTTAGGAAATGCATTTTGGTTTGGATGTATCTATGTAGAGCCCCATGTCATTTTAGAATAAGATGTCGCTCAGAGTCTTTCATACCCAGCTTGGTGTGCAAGGTATGGAAGTATTTGTGAACTCTGACATTGTTTGGCTCTTCTCTTGATGCAGTTTGGTCCATATCATGTACTGGTCTTCATAGTTATCAACATGGTAGTATTGTTCCTTGACCAGATCCACAAAAAAATCCCAAGTGGGATCAGCCCCATATATTCCATATTCCTCTATGGAAATTTTCTCCCAGTAAGTTTCCCACCAATGTTTGACATGGGAGAGATCCTTGAGGAGTGCGAAGGTGATCTTTTCCTTGTTACAAAAATTATGAACAGAGAAATAACCTTCTAACATATTCAACCATTTTTCTAAGGCATTCGCATCTATATGACATTCAAATATGTGAATATCAAAATTAACTTATACCTTGAAGGGAGAGGCTCCTCCAAAGTGTCTTCTTGATGAATATGCACTTTCTTCTATCGACAGACATTGAAGGACATGGGAAAAATTTTCCATCATTTCATCCCTCTGTCACACGAGATCTTACTCAAGCAACAGGTTAATAGAATATTCTTCTCCACCATTTTTCTTTTCTATCGCCATAGAGGGTTTCTTGGGCATGCGAGAGTGATTGTACTCAAGAGAGACAAGCTCGAGACCCAACTTTCTATACTCAGAATTCGTCGAGGACATGCACTGAAAAATGATCAAGAGTAGCCTGCTCCGATACCACTGATCCAGATTATTTTCAAAATGAAATTAAAGAAGATATATTACAATGAGATACACATAAAAATTGCTATAAACAGAGAAATACAACAATACATGATTTCTATTAATGAAAGAAATGTATAGAGATTGTAAAAATATGGAATGCAAGACTCACTAGAATGGTGGTGGCTTTATCTCTGAGAGGAGATGTGACAACTACGCTCATTCATAAGAAGATGATTACAATGAGACTCTAAAAGTGTTTTTATGATAAACATGAATGCCAAAACCGTAGACATCCAAAAACCTAACCCTAGGAGATGAAGTGTCAAAAGTCATGTGGGCCCCGTTGGGGTAAGTTAGTACATTAACTTCCCAGGATCGTAACTTTTGCATACGATCTCCATTTTGGGCATGTGATAGCCCGTTGGAAAGGTATTTTCAATAAATATGCATTATGTTGTCAAACTTTGACTCCTTATATAGTTTGAATTTGGTAAGTGGATAAAACATTGTTTAGAGCCCCAAAATGGCCTTGGAAGTACTAACATGAAAAATTTCAAAATAATCCAGTTGGAATAGGTGGGAGGCCACCAATATCCACTTGGATGCTATGTAGGGCTTCAAGACAACCCCGTAAGTTTAAAACCCACAATTACAAAGAAATATCCCCATTATAGAGAAATGTGTTGAACTGAAAACTGTCCAGATGAGCTAGTTGGAATTTGGAACAGGTGGGTGGCCATCAATATCCACCTGGATCAGTATTGGGATGCACCGATAGATGGTAGACAGGTCATTCACCATCAAAATCTTGATTGTAAAAATATTGAACATTACACTGATAATATTAGTAACAAAATGCATTTAATATTTTCAAACATTATACCAAACATTTATTAGAAGCATGGAATTTTTTTTCTTAATAATAAACATGAAATCAACCACTTTATAAAAAAATGTCAAATTAAGAAATACATTTACATTAGTTTCATTGAAAATACAAAAATACAATTACTCAATCATCTTTTTCATAAAAGAGATCCAATTCAAGGTGTAGTATCATTGACCTAGGATGGTGGCTGAAAGATGGTGTGTTATTATTGGTAGGGTAACACAACTATCCATTTTCATGAAACATATGCTTGTGGTATCTTTCTCCTTATAAGATCTTGTGTAATTTTGGGACTACTATAATATCTTGCACAAAATTCAATGAAAATTTATTCAAGTGCACATGCATACATAACATAAACTCAATGAGATAAATGAATTATAAATAAAATCTAGACATACTACAATTAGTGGGAGAGAAATTGAAGGACTTGCAATGATATGGAATGAGTTGGAATCTGAAGAATTGGCCATTTGATATTATAATTCTTTTTTTGCTGCATTTGAGCAAAAATCGTCATCTTGGGAAGCATAGAACAATATAACTTCAAACATAATTTTGAATTACTTTTATAAATTAACGGTGCGCTTAATCGTATAAAGACGACTCGGTGCATTGTGATAAAACAAGAACAATGATGCATTTAATTGAGAGAAGCACCAAAAACTAACCTATGTTATTACCTCTACAAAGAAAAACCTCTAAAAATTTTAAATGTGGATGTTTGCATTTTCATTTTGCAAATTAAACTATTTTCCGGTGCGTTAGTACTTACACACTGCATCAGTGTGTTTCTAATTGTATAGTGCATCGGCTGAAGAAAATCAAAAAATAATGCACGCTTACTATCAATGCATTGAAATTTATTAAAAAAAAAAGGCAGTGTGTTATACATACACACTGCATTGGTGTGCTACTCACTATATAACACACTAAAAAGGTAAGTTATGAAAAACACATTGCGTGCATTTATCATCAATGCATTGAAATATACAATGGAAAAATGAGTGGAAACTTTAATCTTTATGTTTATAAATGAAAACCATATTATTTTTTTCTTTTTTTTTCCAAAATTTACAAGGGAGATTTGCACAACATAGATTTATCAAAAAAGACTTTGGAGTAGGTGGATTTTTTTTAAGAGATAAATTCGAAAGGGATTATTGTAGGTCACATACAAATCTACAAAGGAGAAATTCCAGGTATATGATTTCATTCTATTAATCATCTTAATCTTTTCCCTATTTGATTCAAACAATTTTTAGTGCATTCCCAAACAAAAAAAGGCTTTCATAGTTACCTTCGATATTGAAAGCCCTAATTTCCTTACAGTTTTTTTGCTTTCCCTTTCTATATTTTACAAGGAGGATTTTTTTTAAGAGATAAATTTGAAAGGGATTATTATAGGTCACATACAAATCTACAAAGGAGAAATTCCAAGTATATGATTTCATTCTATTAATCATCTTAATCTTTTCCCTATTTGATTCAAATAATTTTTAGTGCATTCCCAAACAAAAAAAGGGTTTCATAGTTACCTTCGATATTGAAAGCCCTAATTTCCTTACAATTTTTTTTCTTTCCCTTTCTATAAATGGAAAGCCAAAAAGACTGGCATATTTAGAGCTCGCGTCTGACAACAGAAGACTATCTGCAAAATCTGACAGAGCAGATGTCGACTAAAAAATTTGAATGCAGCAATCCGATCACACTTTTGATGGTTGTAACTGTTCTGCTTATATATAAGCAGTTTTGATATTTTGTAATGGTCGATGGTTGAGCTAGGCTCCCTTATTGTAATATTTTGATGAAGAACACCGGTTCTCTATTTATGTAACTTGATTTGAGACTTCTTAATTAATCTAGGTCAACTTTCTTCTTCCATCTTATTTGCCTCTGATACTGAGAGAGTTTATGATTGACTGATTCACATGGATTGTTGTAACTGTATTATGATGAATGTTTAATTATAGTGTTGTTATAATGTCTTTCAGTTTCCTTAAAAATTTGAATTCAAGAAGATCTTGTGTTTGATTTTTTTCCTCCTTACACTACTGAAAGACCTGATGTCTATAGCAGACCTCTACACTTTCTCACCAAAGTCTTCCTCCTATTCACTTTTACTCCAACTTACTAATTGAAGTTTATACAAGAACTTAATTGCTTGTGCATTCCAGCCCATACTTTCTGAGTTAGAACGTTATTATCTCGAGTCTTATCCATTTGACCCCCTTAAAACTCATTTACATTTACTGTATAAACTGATGGGTACCGGGCTTATCCTCATTACAGTCTGAGGGTGATTCATAGTGCTAACAATTTGTATGTAGATGATTTACATTTTTACAAATAACTTAGGTGTGATTTGTTGGATAACACATTAATGAAACCATTATATCAAAATTCAAGAACAAAAATACAAAAAAATATTATTATAAAAAAAATTGATTATGAGATGATTAATTGAAAATTTGTAAAAAAACAATTAATTAAAATATATACGTATTAGTGCATTGTATTCTTATGAACTCACTAGACGGTATGTTCCATAATATAGAAAGCGGTGTGTTTTGAGGCATCATATGCATCGGTTCACATTAATTATAATAACGCACTGGTATGAACTATTGAGAAAAGCATCGTTCCATAAATGACATAATGTACAATAATATTTATCATTTCAAAATTTTACGGTGCTCATGTTTAAAATATACAGCGGGGCACTAAATATCATGTACACACTGGTGCTTTACTTTTATTATATGCATAGGGGATCTAAATATAATGTACGCACCGATGTTTTTAGTATAATATACACATTGGAGCTTAGTAAAAATAATGGCGTCAACATCTCACCTCAAATATTTGAAATTTCACTACCCTTAGGTGCACATGGTAATACAAACACTAGTACATACTAATTATACAAGCACCGGGGCACACGCTATATTAAACGCACCGAGGCTTAGAATAACTTAAACGCACTAGGGCACACTATAACTTTGACACACTGGGGCATACAAAAACTAAAAATCACTGGTGCTTCATTCACAAACAATGAAGAACTGATGCGTAGAAATTATAAGAGCATCGGTGCTCTGCATACAATGAAAAAGGAGAAAAAGATGCATAATAATTATACATGCACCATTTCATTTGTATTATATTAATGCATTGAGGAAGCTTGGTTAATATTGCACTAGTGTGTTTGTCTTATATGAACACACCAGGGCGGGTTGGTTAAGAGTGCACTGGCACATTTTGACAATAAAAACACCAGATAAAAATAAATAAATAAAAAATAAAAAATAAAAACCTCCACTACAACCATTGTCTGCCATTTTTTTTTAAAGTTATATGTAGAAACCATTAAAACCTCCACAGTCAATATACGAGGTTGTAGTGGAGTTTCTTTTGAAAATTTTGCCAAATTTTGTAACACTAAAAACCTCTAATAGAAGGTGTTCTCCTTGTAGTGCACTTTATTATAATTTGAGAGTGCATTCGATTTGCATGTTATTGTAAGTGTATTGGCTTTGCATATTGTCTATAATATATGCAATGATGGTGCTCAAAGATGCATTTCCTTTGACAAGGATAGTGTTCAAAGATGCATTCTCATTAATGATGCATTGAACTTTTTATATTGATATTTCAATAGGAATTTTAGCACTCTTTCCCACAAAGTATACAAGTGGTGTTGAAGGAAAAAAGTCATAAATGAGACCACCAAGGAGTTCCTAAATAAGACAAAGTTTGATTATAGACAAGTATATGTATTGGCTATAATTGCAGGAGAGAAGGCTAGGTGAAAAGATCAATATTAGTGGAGCTAGAAAACTAATTTTGTTTGGATGTGTTGAAGGATACATTTGCATTAATATTAGTGATATTTATATGTTTAATTTATATGATCTTACAAGAAGTTTGAAGTATAAATAATTCCAATCATTTTCCTCTACACCATGCTATACGCATTAGCCAAATAGGGGATGGTTAAGATTTCCCCTTTCCCTTAATGAAGGGAGGGACCTCATCACTTAGGTCAGGTTATCCTTACCTTCGTTGTGCTCAAGTAACTTATGAGTTTCATTCATCTTCTTTAGATATTTTCCCGATAGACATGTCCTTTATGAGACAAGGATTAATCTCTACTGATAAACTTCTTGCTTTGTCAATGCAAAACATTGGATATTTCCAAGAAATATCTTAAGGATACCTTGTATAATTCACTCTGGTGGAGCTTGTTGTTTATTTTTAGAGTTTGATCATGTGATTTTTCAAGTAAAATTCAATTATGTCTTGTTTCTTCTTTGCTTCATTGGAATTATTCACATCATAAATTTACGAGTCTCTCACAAATCCAATGTCAACCACAATGCTTTGTCAAAAGAATGAAAGACATCCCTCACCTGTGACCTGGATGTTCCGTCTCCAAAGCCAAGAAAGAAAGTTTGCATCCTCTCTTAGCGGGCTTTGGTTGGAAACTTTATAGTTTTTTTGGCCCAATCCAAAAGATATGGAAGCATGGGTGGAAGAGCATTGGTCCTCCAAAATAAAAGGATAGGTAACTCTATTTTCCACTGGTTGTGGTTATTATGTTCTTCTTTTTTAAAACAAGGAAGACATAGATGTGGTTTTCAGGTTAGGGCCATACTTCATGGGTTCCAAGGGAATGCATATCTCCCTATGGACCCTTGACTTTAACATTTAACAAGAGATTACAACAATGCAAGAGTGGGTCATATTACCTCATCTTCCATTGATTTTTTAGGATGATGGATCCCTAAAAGAGATTGGAAAGGAAATTGGTCACTATTTAGATAGAGAAGAACCCAAAGGAAATCTATATTCCTGTGCAAGAATATGTGTGGAGGTGGATTTGGAGAAGGGGTTCCTAGAAGCTTTGAAAATTAACCTAGATATATGGAGTCATCATTGTCGGGTATGTGTTATATTCTTTGCATGTGTGTGTGTGGGCGCGTCAAATATGACAACTGCGTCTGACGATCCCTAATACTAGTGCTCTGTTTGTGTTGTTTGCGTCAAGCGATTTCCTAGGGGAGTCCCAAGGGGGGGATTGTATGCCCCCCCTTGGTTACGTGCAGCGTTCGGTACCAAGCGTAGCGACCCGAATTTTATTTTTGGACAATTTTTGCTATTTTTAGAGATTTACTAAAAATAATCTCGGCTTTAGGGATTAGGGTTTTGGTATCTACGGAATACCTAAAAACATTGTATATATTGTATAGTGAATGGTGAAATTAGATATAATGAATATAAGAAAGGTTTTCCCAGTTGAGGGTTTCCGGTATAAATATCTGTGTACTATGTGAATGAGCCATTGATTAAATTCTGTTTTTCTTAAGAATCTATATGCATTGCTTTACTTCATAGGTTTAAAACTTACAATCATCAAGTGCATGTTTTGTCATGCTCACAACCATTTTTCTAAAAAACATCTAAAAAACCAAGAAGAGTGGCCTTCTTCAAAGCTATAGTCAAGCAATGAACCCAAGTTCAAGACAGTTCCAAGCAAGCAAAGGAATTTTAGGCGAAAGGAATCATCTCAACCAAATCCATCACAAAAGGTTCCATCGTCATCAAGCAAAAATAAGTTTGAAATTATTGGGAACCTTGAGGAGACAGTAAATCCATAAAATATAGAAAAAGAGGTTGAAGAGGAACATGCAGGANAAAAAAATATTATTATAAAAAAAATTGATTATGAGATGATTAATTGAAAATTTGTAAAAAAACAATTAATTAAAATATATACGTATTAGTGCATTGTATTCTTATGAACTCACTAGACGGTATGTTCCATAATATAGAAAGCGGTGTGTTTTGAGGCATCATATGCATCGGTTCACATTAATTATAATAACGCACTGGTATGAACTATTGAGAAAAGCATCGTTCCATAAATGACATAATGTACAATAATATTTATCATTTCAAAATTTTACGGTGCTCATGTTTAAAATATACAGCGGGGCACTAAATATCATGTACACACTGGTGCTTTACTTTTATTATATGCATAGGGGATCTAAATATAATGTACGCACCGATGTTTTTAGTATAATATACACATTGGAGCTTAGTAAAAATAATGGCGTCAACATCTCACCTCAAATATTTGAAATTTCACTACCCTTAGGTGCACATGGTAATACAAACACTAGTACATACTAATTATACAAGCACCGGGGCACACGCTATATTAAACGCACCGAGGCTTAGAATAACTTAAACGCACTAGGGCACACTATAACTTTGACACACTGGGGCATACAAAAACTAAAAATCACTGGTGCTTCATTCACAAACAATGAAGAACTGATGCGTAGAAATTATAAGAGCATCGGTGCTCTGCATACAATGAAAAAGGAGAAAAAGATGCATAATAATTATACATGCACCATTTCATTTGTATTATATTAATGCATTGAGGAAGCTTGGTTAATATTGCACTAGTGTGTTTGTCTTATATGAACACACCAGGGCGGGTTGGTTAAGAGTGCACTGGCACATTTTGACAATAAAAACACCAGATAAAAATAAATAAATAAAAAATAAAAAATAAAAACCTCCACTACAACCATTGTCTGCCATTTTTTTTTAAAGTTATATGTAGAAACCATTAAAACCTCCACAGTCAATATACGAGGTTGTAGTGGAGTTTCTTTTGAAAATTTTGCCAAATTTTGTAACACTAAAAACCTCTAATAGAAGGTGTTCTCCTTGTAGTGCACTTTATTATAATTTGAGAGTGCATTCGATTTGCATGTTATTGTAAGTGTATTGGCTTTGCATATTGTCTATAATATATGCAATGATGGTGCTCAAAGATGCATTTCCTTTGACAAGGATAGTGTTCAAAGATGCATTCTCATTAATGATGCATTGAACTTTTTATATTGATATTTCAATAGGAATTTTAGCACTCTTTCCCACAAAGTATACAAGTGGTGTTGAAGGAAAAAAGTCATAAATGAGACCACCAAGGAGTTCCTAAATAAGACAAAGTTTGATTATAGACAAGTATATGTATTGGCTATAATTGCAGGAGAGAAGGCTAGGTGAAAAGATCAATATTAGTGGAGCTAGAAAACTAATTTTGTTTGGATGTGTTGAAGGATACATTTGCATTAATATTAGTGATATTTATATGTTTAATTTATATGATCTTACAAGAAGTTTGAAGTATAAATAATTCCAATCATTTTCCTCTACACCATGCTATACGCATTAGCCAAATAGGGGATGGTTAAGATTTCCCCTTTCCCTTAATGAAGGGAGGGACCTCATCACTTAGGTCAGGTTATCCTTACCTTCGTTGTGCTCAAGTAACTTATGAGTTTCATTCATCTTCTTTAGATATTTTCCCGATAGACATGTCCTTTATGAGACAAGGATTAATCTCTACTGATAAACTTCTTGCTTTGTCAATGCAAAACATTGGATATTTCCAAGAAATATCTTAAGGATACCTTGTATAATTCACTCTGGTGGAGCTTGTTGTTTATTTTTAGAGTTTGATCATGTGATTTTTCAAGTAAAATTCAATTATGTCTTGTTTCTTCTTTGCTTCATTGGAATTATTCACATCATAAATTTACGAGTCTCTCACAAATCCAATGTCAACCACAATGCTTTGTCAAAAGAATGAAAGACATCCCTCACCTGTGACCTGGATGTTCCGTCTCCAAAGCCAAGAAAGAAAGTTTGCATCCTCTCTTAGCGGGCTTTGGTTGGAAACTTTATAGTTTTTTTGGCCCAATCCAAAAGATATGGAAGCATGGGTGGAAGAGCATTGGTCCTCCAAAATAAAAGGATAGGTAACTCTATTTTCCACTGGTTGTGGTTATTATGTTCTTCTTTTTTAAAACAAGGAAGACATAGATGTGGTTTTCAGGTTAGGGCCATACTTCATGGGTTCCAAGGGAATGCATATCTCCCTATGGACCCTTGACTTTAACATTTAACAAGAGATTACAACAATGCAAGAGTGGGTCATATTACCTCATCTTCCATTGATTTTTTAGGATGATGGATCCCTAAAAGAGATTGGAAAGGAAATTGGTCACTATTTAGATAGAGAAGAACCCAAAGGAAATCTATATTCCTGTGCAAGAATATGTGTGGAGGTGGATTTGGAGAAGGGGTTCCTAGAAGCTTTGCAAATTAACCTAGATATATGGAGTCATCATTGTCGGGTATGTGTTATATTCTTTGCATGTGTGTGTGTGGGCGCGTCAGATATGACAACTGCGTCTGACGATCCCTCATACTAGTGCTCTGTTTGTGTTGTTTGCGTCGAGCGATTTCCTAGGGGAGTCCCAAGGGGGGGATTGTATGCCCCCCCCTTGGTTACGTGCAGCGTTCGGCACCAAGCGTAGCGACCCAAATTTTATTTTTGGACAATTTTTGCTATTTTTAGAGATTTACTAAAAATAATCTTGGCTTTAGGGATTAGGGTTTTGGTATCTACGAAATACCTAAAAACATTGTATATATTGTATAGTGAATGGTGAAATTCGATATAATGAATATAAGAAAGGTTTTCCCAGTTGAGGGTTTCCGATATAAATATCTGTGTACTATGTGAATGAGCCATTGATTAAATTCTATTTTTCTTAAGAATCTATATGCATTGCTTTACTTCACAGGTTTAAAACTTACAATCATCAAGTGCATGTTTTTTCATGCTCACAACCATTTTGCTAAAAAACATCTAAAAAACCAAGAAGAGTGGCCTTCTTCAAAGCTATAGTCAAGCAATGAACCTAAGTTCAAGACAGTTCCAAGTGAGCAAAGGAATTTTAGGCGAAAGGAATCATCTCAACCAAATCCATCACAAAAGGTTCCATCGTCATCAAGCAACAACAAGTTTGAAATTATTGGGAACCTTGAGGAGACAGTAAATCCATAAAATATAGAAAAAGAGGTTGAAGAGGAACATGCAAGACCAAGTCAACCTAGGATCGATCTAGACCCATCCTTTGAGGATCCAATTGCCAATGAACAACAAGAAGAGAAGGATGTAGAAGCAAAAGAGGGAGATGAATAATATGTAGAGGAGTTAGAGGAAGAACAAGAGGAAGCAGAGGAATCAAAGAGGGAATCAAGTGATGAAAATGGATATGACGTGGAAGCAGAAGTGAAGTCTCACTCAGAATCTATTAAATCCTTCTCTTTAGCTAAAGATCTAAACAAGAATGCCCCAAATCCCTTCCCTCTTTTTACAAGGGGAAGGAAAACTAATCAAGACTGAAATGCTTATGAAGCATAACCGAATGTTTGATTGGGACGTCAAAGGGACATCAAACAACTATTCGTTTTCCCTCAATTAGAAGAGGGGTTAGAGAAAACATGAGATAAAATGTGCTTTTTTATGGTATTTATCTTTATAATAAGTTCGTTAGAATTGATCCATGTATTCATGAAATTGGCATAAAAAGCCCTTGTAGGAAAATTCATCTTATCTCCCCACTATCTTATAAAGGGAGGAAGGAAATCTTCAAAATGTCCAAATTTGCATAAAACTCTATGAACCAACACCATATAATTTGTTGCTAGCCTCAATTATAGTCTTTTTTATATAATATAAATTTTATTTCAGTTTTAATAGATAAATATAGCCTTTTTATATAATATAAATTATATTTCAGTTTTAATAGATAGAATGAATTTTAAAAAGTTAATATTATAAATAAAAATTTATACTTATAAAAATTTAATGAAAATTTAATAATTAAATTTATATTACTTTAAAATTTAAATTTTCAAATAATTGTGATATATTTTAAATGATTTTGATGACATAAAAATATTTTCTTAATGTTAAATAATATTATAGTCCTTTGACAAATTAATTATAAATTATTTTTAAATAATATTTGAAAAAAACCAATACACCTAGTTTAACATAACTCTAAATTTTATAATAAAAATTAAAAAAATTATAATATTACTTTAAAATATTATAATATTACCCTAAAAAAAATACAACATAACAAGACACCACTCATTCATCCCTCTTCTAGTTGTATTGGGATGATGTAGAACTCACTAAAGAATTTAACAACTATGAGGCGCCACTCATTCTTCCCTCATCTTCTAGTTTTATTGGGATGATGTAGACCTCATTAAAGAATTTAAATGTTTAGTTTCATTGGGATGATGTAGACCTCATTGAAGAATTTGAATGCCAAACTATTGATACTATCATGTAAAGAGAAAATCAATAATAAATCAACTTTACACGGTATCAACTTTTTATGATACTTTAAATTAGCAAAAATCAATAATAAATCAACTTTACACGGTATCAACTTTTTATGATACTTTAAATTAGCAATTATTTCATGAGGTGTAAAGAAATGTTGTAAGAAGAGTTATTTTATAAAATATAAAGATAAGTCTTTTTCGAGTTGTTTTTTTTGTTTTTGGGTGGTGTTGAGGTTTTATTGATTGTTCGTTTATTCTATGTTACAGATTATGCAACAAATCAAGCTAGAGTTAAGAAGAGTTATTGTATAAAAAAAAAAGATGAGTTTTTTTAGTGTTTTCTTTTTGGATGGTGCATAGGTTTTGCTGAATGGTTGATTATCCTATGTTACATATTATGGAGCAAATCAAGTCAGAGCCATAGACATAGACATCACTTAGGCCTTCTTGGTGGCCAACAACAAGGCTTTCCAAGTAGTTATGACCAAGTACATGATGTTCAATTTACATGATCCTAGAGGCATGGAGATTCATCTTGAAGGAGGGAAGTATTGCACTAATGGGCCTCATTGGTTGGCAAAAAGGGAAGGCAACGATGTTTTGGTAATGAAATGAAATCTATGTTACTGCAAATCACATGTTTGTTTACACTATAATATTGTTTAAGTCGTTTTATGATGGCAGGTTCTCGTTGGTCCCATAAATGAAATTAGATGAAAGAGATAACATGTTTTGATTGCTTGAAAAAACAACGTGAAATGCTAGCTCATAGTATAAACACATTAAGACACTATAAATATATACACTCAGTGTTTTTCTTGTTATGATTGTTAATTTATATGTTTGATGCTATATAAAATAAATTCATGACCATACATAACCTCAACATTTATTTTTATTGTATGATTAGTTATAAAACTCTCAATAAGTGAATTTGTAGAGGGCCCATGCAAACTTACTTACAATTGGCTCATGTCAACCTTATTATATAGTGCAGCGGATTGTAAAATTTGGATTGCTCGACATCAACACAACAACTTCCATAGAATATAGAGTCACCTTGCATGTAAGAACATCTATAGATATTTACACTACAATGGTTTACATCCCTTAATGTTATAGAATTAGTACATATGAAAATAGAAAAGAAGGGACATTGACCACATGTGATTCCCATTTTAGCATCTACCAAATAAAAAACTCTAAGCACATAGACCACCACTGCAATTTGTGTATGCTCCACTAAATACATTTCTTAAAGGTCATCATTCATTCAAGAATTCTCAATTGAATTTGATAGCTAACATTATCCAAGGATCAAAGATTGTGAGAAAGTGGTTTGAGGGTCGTTGACGAGTATGGATGATGCATGGTTGAAGTTTACTACTAGCATGTAAAGGGACCTTGGATTATGAGAACAACTACTATACAAGTGCTTATATCTTAGCATATCATCAACTTTCTCTCACTTCCAAAGTTCAAAACTCATTTCTCCCAAGTCCATGGTTTGAAACTTGTTGCTAGATAAATCATTATAGTGCCTCTCTTGATCAGAAAATCAAGGTCTCTACCCCTCATTCACTCAATATTTTGGTTGCCTCTGAGCCTTCACCCATAGGATGACTTCGTTGAGAATATGGTAGTTATTATGAAGCCATTATTGAGAAAGACCAAGATTGAATGCCTATGCTAATACACGAACACAATCATTATGGTGTGTATAACATTGAAACATGAGAATTGTGATTCCTAGGTAACATCTTCTCATCCTTTTTGAAATATCTTGTAGCATATAGAAATTAGAATTGACTACTTGCTCACAAAACAATACTCATTCTCTTTAGCTAGTGGGTTTCTATAGAAGATAGAAATGAGAATTGATTATCCTAGAGCCCGTGGTTTTATATTTAGATTAATAGCTCTAAAAGATTAAATAAGTGAGGAACTCGCCTCTACCTAACTACAATATCAAGAAATGAGAGGGAGGTAACTTGACTTCGCAACTA
>JZKD02S2240568.1:5625-20518 GCA_000966675.3 Picea glauca
GCAACCACTTTGACTACTTTGACCTTTTGGGGCTTCTAGATGACTCATGAGGGTTCTCCAACTTCACATGGCCATAACTCTCTAACTGTGAGGAGTTATGTGACATTCCACATACTGCAGGAAATGGAATGACATGTACTATCCATATAGAATAGTCTTACCTGAAAATATATCAAAAATCATACCATTATCCATCAAACAAACTTGGGTCCATTACCCAAACCATTGTGCTACCATAATTCGCTACCAGACTTTCTTCAAGGGTTGACATCAATAAAAACCAACCCAATTAATCAACAATATTCCCCTTTGGCATTGATGGAAACACTTTGATGCAATACTGAAGTCATGTCACTCATGCTCCCCTTGTGACCATCACTCCCCCTGAAACCATGCCTCTCTGATTTGCATCTGATAAATCTCTCCCCCTTTGTCATCAATGGAAAATGTATCTTTCCATATGGGGCTACCCCCCTAACTGAATTGTCCTTGGAGATACTCCACCCGACTGAACTCTTCCTGAAATTGATCTCCCAAACTGAAATGTCCTCTCTATGGTGCTTCCTCGTGTAAATATAAGACATATAAGATAAGCATTCAAAAACATTCATTTTGGAGTATAAATTACTCCGAGTCTCCGGCGAAGATACTCAAATTATTCCCATGGAAACGATTTTGTAAAGATGTTTGCCACTTGTTGTTTTATTCCCACATACTCAACTTTGATGTTCTTCTCTGCAACTTGTTCCCGTAGAAATTGATACTTGATTGGAATGTTCTTTGTCTTGGAGTGCATCACTGGGTTCTTTGAGATATTAATGGCACTTGTATTACCACAATATATTGGAATGGGCTCATCATACTAAACCTGTATATTTGTCAAAGTTTGTTTCATCCATAGAACCTTTGTACAACACGTTGCTGCTGCAATATACTCTGCTTCGGCTACAGATAAGTATATTGATGATTGTTTCTTTCTTAGCCATGATACTAAACATTCACCCAAGTAGAAAGCTGCTCCACTGGTGCGTCGTCGGTCATCAATGCAACCTTCTCAATATGCATTTGTGTAGGAAATAAGCGATAGATCCTTTCCTTTTGGATACCATAATCCAAACTCTTCTATTCCTTTGAGATATCTGAAAATCCTCTTCACTGCTAATACATGTGATTCCTTTGGTGCTGCTTGAAATCGTGCCACCTGTCCAACTGCCTGCATTACATCTGGTTTGGATGTTGTCACATATAGTAAGCTACCAATCATTGACCTATATTTCCTCTAGTCTGTAGACATTGAATCATCATCTTTTCTCAACTTGCAACTAGTTTGCATAGGAGTGATAATTGGTTAGCAATATTCCATTCTGAACCTCTTTAGCATTTCTCTGATATACTTAGTTTGAGAAATAAAAATTCCTTGGTTTCTTTGATGTATCTGAAGACCCAGAAAGAAGGATAGTTCTCCAAGTAATGACATTTCAAATTCATTCTGCATATCCTTTGCAAATTTTTGGCTTAACCTGTCATCATTACTTCCAAAAATAATATCATCAACATGAAATTCAATTAATAAAATACTATCTTGAGTTACCTTGATGTAGAGTTTGTTGTCTGCACTTCTTTTTCTGAACCCTGCATGTTGTAGATATTTATCTAGTTTAGAGTACCATGCTCTAGGAGCCTGTTTTAGACCATACAAGCCCTTCTTCAATTTACACACATAATCTACGTTCTCTGACAAATGAAATCATTATGGTTGTTCGATGTGGAATTCTTCTTCAAGTTCCTCATTTAGAAAAAATGATTTCACATCCATCTGATACACTTTAATATTATTGGAGCATGCATAAGATAAAAGAAATCGGATTGCTTCCATTCTAGAAACTGGGGAAAATGTCTCTTCAAAGTCTATTCCTTCAACTTGTGCATATCCTTTACATACCAATCTGGATTTGTTCCTTGTAACCTTTTCGTCTTCATTCAATTTATTTCTAAATACCCACTTTGTCCCAATCACATTCTTATTCTTTGGTCTTGGAACCAATTCCCAAGTGTCATTCTTCTCAATTTGATCCAATTCTTCATCCATGGCCTTATTCCAGAATTCATCCTTGCTAGCCTCTTCAAAATTGTTTGGTTCAATCATAGATGAGAGTTCTAGGTGCATTTGTTATGGCGAACATATTCTTCTTATAGTCTCAATTCCCGCATCTTTGTGTTACAAAGAAATCCCCCTACAGACAAGTGGATTTTCTCGAGGTCTCTAGACTCCTAATACCAAGACAAAAAAGTTCTTAACATGGACACTGACATCCTTTTAGATATAGATAAGCTAATGTATGAAGAGGAAGAAGAAAATAAGTACCTTTTTAACGGTGTTTGTCCCTACACAGTCTGAGTTGAGCTTCAATCCTGAACTCCTCGATAAGCCCTGTAGACAAACAAAGATATGACCAACTTCCTAATCTACTGGGATTAACTCAAAAACAGATCTATCTACTAGAGACAAGTTCATTTGAGATCGAACACAAACTTGAAAGAAACAAGCCAAGCATGTTATATTTATGAAAAAAACAATGAAGAATACTTACAACCATAGATGTGAGTGCAGCAGCTTCATTAAGATCTCCTTGTCCAAACCCTCGCTTAAACAGTCCACACACAGAATGTTGATGTTCCAAATGACATCTTCCTCATGAGATCATAATTTATATGCTTCATAATACTTTTCATCCCCTATCAATACCACTTATGAGATCATAAGTTTGGCATCTCAAATCTGTATCTCCTCCATGTACCTTTTACCATGAGAGGGCCTCCTTTTATAATCTTGGAGAGACTCAACCACTTGAGAGATATTTGGGATAAGTTGAGGATTCTTCTCCTTTAGTTGAGGATCTTCCCTAAGATCATGCCTCGAACTCATATATGAATCCAACCAACCTTAGAGATTGAAGGGATTCTTCCCTATTTTTGCTCAACAAACCAAAAATTTGCTTAGAAATGGAAATGCTCCCCCAAAAGAGGCACCAGAGCATTATAACGCTCTACCTAGGGAGTGTCAGTGCTCCCTGATAGTGTATAGGGGAGCGCTCCTCTCCAAAATCCATTTTTGAGTGGTTCTTTCAGTGGCAAAAGGCTTCTACTCCTTGTCAACTAATTTCTCTTCTTCAAAACTAGTCTTTGAGGTGTCTTAAGTGTCTTTATGATGTCGTTAGAGGTACGACATAAGAAATATGGTAGTATGATGTTTGTGACACTTGCAACACTTGTGGTCAAGACGTGACACTTGCGGACAAGATACGACACTTACAACACTTGTAATGACGACACTTGCGACACTATCAAAGTGAGTAATTTTGAGGTGTAACAGATTGCCCCCCAAAGTACGAAGTTAGAAGACGATGATGACTGAAGTACTTTGTAGACTTTTTCGAGCAACGGTATGGACACAGAGTGGCTAGAAAAAGTTGCACACAACCATCAATCAAATATTATGACATGTTTGAAACCCAAGGCAGGCATACCTATGCTTGGGTGATAAAGACTTTTTAGGTATGGCCACCATAAAATACACTGCGGATCCATAATTATATTGATAAAAAAGGTATAGACACCAATGATACAATGTGGATCTATACACCAATGACATGAACTAATCATAGCCACGAAGAATACACAGTGGATCTACGAGATGACAAGACATAGCCACGACCAATACAAAGTGTATCTATGTAATAGTATACGTGTCATAGTTCAAAGAAACTCCATCACAACCTGGGCAAAGTATATATCCGATTGATTACTCAACCCAGGGTCTTCTTACCAATCTTTATGTAGTACAGATCTAACAATGTGAATAGATGTCTTGACGTCAAACATCGCAGAAACCACTTGATTACCGGTCAGTGATGTAAATCGTTAACAAGCGTGAGGGAGATCACCATTGATGTCAATGATTCCCAATGTACTCTAGTACATTCCAATGAATGTGAATAGATGAGCTGAATTCGAACATCCATGGAATCATCCGATCAGAGGTCAATGATGTTAACCCACTATCGAACACGAGGAGGCCTGCCATTAAGGCATGCAGGTCCCAAGGTACTAACTGGTTTCTAGGTCTAATCCCTGGATAATGTGTTGAGGTCGACAGGGATAGACTTGTCACAGAAGGGCCTTGATGTATCCCCCATCGACGACACGAAACTGAAAAAGATATGTAATTGGTGGATCAAAAGAATATGGACTGACATAGGTATTGAAACATGGATTTGTGATGGTTGATTCTCGAGGCAGATACTTCCCTTGAACACTGGGGCACAACAACAGAAACATGACATGGACCAAAACACGATAATACAGTGGATACGATGACTTTCGTCGGGTGACCCAAAGGAGTAAAAGAAACTCAAAGGATTGGCTCAGTGCAGAGATTCAATGGTTTAAAATGCATGCAAAGACAAAGTGTCATGTTCAAGGGTGACTCTAAGAGTGACTAGTAATGTTCTCAAAAATTGCTTGGCTTGCTTCCTTCAATTTTTCCCCCATCCAGATAGACGAGTACCTCTTTTTTATTTAACGAGCTTGAGGAGGGTAACACATGCTCGATACGACTCACCTTCGGTAAGTCCCTCTTCCTTTTTAACGAACCGGAAGAAGTAAGGGTTCGGTCCCGTATGGGCCCTTCAATGCATGATTATTTTAACGAGTCCATTGAAGGTAAATTCGGTAGTTTTTCATTTTTAGAGAGTCTAAAAATGATTTAAAGAAGACTCCAATGTTGTCATTTTTCATAATGTTAGTCTTGCGAGGCCGAAAAAGAGATAAATTATCACTTGAAATATGCCCTTTCAAACCTTTTAACGAGTGGGGAAGGAAGCAAGATCACTCGGCAATCTTTTCATGTTTAGAGAGTCTGAAAAGAGCTCAAAGACGACTCCAAGGGGTTCCTTTTTCGTATATCCATGCGAGTCCAAAAAAGTGATAAAAGTCTACTCGGTTACATTCTCATATTTTTTTGAGCATGAGAAAGAACAAAGACTAAGCTCGGTATGCCCCCAACTTGAAAGCTAGTGGATTAACTCCAGAATGATTATCAAAGACTAGAGACATGCCCTCCAAGCTTCAATTCATTCATCGACTTTGAGGTTGTCATAAATTTCTCTACTATATGAGAAAAGGAGAACGGTGGATGAAAAGAAGGTTCAAGAGAAGTGACTATTTCATTTTTTAACGAACTTGACACAAGAAAATAACTATGCTTAGGGTTCCTAGTTTGATCCCCATATCGTTGTTTCATTTTTTAACGAGCTTGCTACAGAGAGAAACTATGCTCATGACCTCGAGGTGTAACCTCCAGACCACTATTTCATTTTTTAATGAGCTTGACACAGAAACAAGAACTTTTCTCGTAGTCTCTTCTTGATCATGGCTTCCAAGAGGATAATGGTCTGGAAGGAAACCATGTCAAGGGACAAAACTCGGTCATGGATTCCAAGATTTATTCACTGGATGGAAGAACAATGCTCTTGAAGGAACACATGTCGAGGGCCGCGATGGGGCTAAGGAGATCAAGCTCCAATAATCCTACCGAAGAGATCACCATGTCAACTACCAGATCTAAGTCATCGGAAGTCGAAGTCACGGCAAACAACGCCACATAATTAACATGTGGCGGGGGAGATACTGCCTGCATATAAGAACCATTTATGGAGGTAATCCAGTCAAGACTGATGAATGAAAGTTGATCAATAGTCACAATTCTTCCATCGTGAGGGAAAGATATTACACGAAAAAGAGTGTACACAATAGCTTTCATGACATAGACATAATCCCACCCCAGGAGTAAATCGAAATCCAAGGGGTCTCCGACTACCATGACATCAATAAAGGTAGTTTTCCCTCCCAAAGTTATGGTAAACTGAGGAAGAATCCCTAAAGGTTGACTGGTTCTTTTGTTAAAAGACAACATATTCTGTGTAATCGACGCAAGATGAGGACAACCCAAAGCATGCCAAGCAACAGAGGATAAAATACTAACGGACGCACCTTCATCTATCAACATTTTAGGAATGTCTCGACCACAAACCTATATTGTAATTTGGAAAGGAATGTGAGAGGGAAGACGAGGTCCATTTAGCGCACCCCAATAAAAAAGGATTGCCTCATTGCTTGGAGGGGGTTTTGTGGGAGAAGAAGGAATGCCCCCCATCATAGTAGATTCTGTATTAACAAGAAAAACATGGGCAGTATCGGGTTTACTCTCTAGTGGGATAGTAGGATCGACCGATGATGGTATCATATCGACCACTTGGGTTTCATTCTCCAAGGGGAGAATGGAGTCGATAGGTGGAAAATAATCGACCACTTGGGTTGCACTCTCTAACAGGAGAGTGGGATTGACTGAAGATGGGATCAGATCAATCACTTTGGCAACTGGTTCAACTAAAGATGTGACCAGATTGATGACATGATCATCTAGATTGACCGATGAAGAGACCAGAGAAACCGCTTCGGCACTCGTCAGAGGAGGAGTGGGATTGACCACGTTGGCACTCTTCAGATGAAGGGTGGGACTGACTGATGACGAGATTGGATCAGTCAATTTGGTTTCACTTTCTAGATGAAAAGTGGGGCTGATCGATGAAGGGACTAGTTCAGTCACTTTGGTTTCACTTTCCAGATGAAAAGTAGGGCTGATCGATGACGGAACTGGATCAACTACTTTGGGTAGTGGTTCAACCAAGGATGAAACTAGATTGACCACCTGATCAACCAGACTGACCAGAGATGGAATCAGATTGACTAGTCCATCAACTAATGATGGGTTGGGGGAAATATTACAATAACCTTTTGGAATTTGAAGCTTTTCCAAAAGAGAAGAAGCCTCGTCCATACGAGGCCAAAGGTGAGAATAATGATCACCTTCACATAACATACAAGGAAACTTGACAGTTGCCTTCTTCTTACCAACCTTAATGTCACTAGTGTATGGGGTGTCATCAATATGTCCAGGAGGGGTTGATGACGTAGAAGACCACATTTCCAAGACCTTGGGAATACCAAGGAAATCCCTCAGAAAGTGGTCACCCTTACAAAGACTGCAAGGGAATTTGGGTTTTGGATTTTTTGTTTTAATCTTG
Source organism: Picea glauca (assembly GCA_000966675.3). NCBI lineage: Eukaryota > Viridiplantae > Streptophyta > Pinopsida > Pinales > Pinaceae > Picea > Picea glauca. Next base: position 12,771 of record JZKD02S2240568.1, read on the forward strand.
ATGACCTCATCAACACTCCCAGTACTATTAATAGTAGTTGGTTGCTTGGATCCAACATGTGATGTAGTTGGAGGCTTGGTCCCTTTTTGTTTCTTCTTCTTCTCTTTCCGTTTCTTCTTCTTCTTATCAACCCGGCTACTTGCTTTAGAGATTTCACTAGGCGAAGAAGGATAAATGGAAGGAGACTTGATGGGTGAAGAAGGAGAAAGGTAGACATGAGGTTGATGCGTGGGTGGTGTGCTTACATTTGAAGCACCTGCATTTGAGATCACTAGAGTGGAAAACGACCATATCGGTAATCCAATCGTGAGACCTGGAAGGCTCAAAGTAGCGATGTAAGGAGGACCAACATTTCCATAAGAAAGAAAAACAAAGGGTTCCCCTGGAAAAGGGGTTCCTTCATTGGTCATTCCAAGAACTGACGCAATAAAAATAAAGATCCAACCTAGATTCTGCTAGGGAGAACAAACAACACATGCTAAAAATCTAGTAAGTAAGCAAGAAAACAAAACGTTCTCACAATGAAAACACTAGTTGGTGATGAAATCCAACTTCGTGGGAACAAAGTAAGAAGGGGTTGAGATAGAGCAGGTGGAAAAGTTACGTTGACGACTTGCTTAATGGACTTACACCCTAGTGCAAGCTCCCACACATAAACATGGGTATACGCTCCAAGGAGCCCAAGTGAGTTTGGCCAATGTCAATTTTAGGTATCGTGAAGACTTTCCCCTCCACAATCACCTTGTGTAAAGACCCTAAAGAGATAGGCCACTAAGGTTACCAACTACAACAGTGATGCCCGGGGAAACATTCGACAGTTCGATCCACGCACAAGGGCAGGGTATCTAGCACAAAATCAACTTGAAAGGCTTCCACTCATTATTGTGGGTATACCTTTCAAGCGACCCCCATAATATGCGCAATCTCTACACGAAGACCAACAAAGAAGGGTGAGTAACTCTCCCAGTCTTAATGTGACTTCAGGTTTGACCCTTGTGTGAGAAGGGCTTCCCAGGAAAAAATGTAGCAATTGGATTTCACTGCTCCCAAACAAAAGATCCTATGTTTGTTTGCAGCTTTGGAAAGTTATCTTTCACACCTATTCCAAAGCCCTACAACTAATCTAATGTAGGTTTGCTACTAGAAAATATAAAAATGTCTAATCAATTTTTAGTTTAGTGCTTGATTTTTAAGGTTGTTGTTACTCAAAAGGAAAATGGCATGGACAATATGTTGTTTTGACTGAATCGAAAGTTATGAAAATATATGAAGATGCAATCTTTTCATTTTGATGAAATCTATGCTACGAGAAGGAGAAAACATTGATCATTTCAGATGCACAATGTCCCAAAAATGCCCGAAAACATGCAATTCCGCTACTTCAAATGCAAGCTAGTTTCACTACCTAAAAGAAATAATTCATCTATGTTCTTTGTTTGATTATGATGTATACATAAAGTTAACACAAAACCTTCAATGCTCCATTACTTTCAATCAGGAGAAAGAGTCCTATGTAGATGCAAAAGACATGAAGAAAAAGGCTACAAACAAAGCACACACTCAAGGTAGTGAGAACTAAAAGAAAACAAGAAGAATATTGGTATAAAAAGAACTCAATCGAGATCCTAAAACAAAGAAGCATCCAAGGAGTACAATAAAATGCAGAGAAGAATCCAAAGAGAGACAGGGAGAAAGAGAAAATACCCAAATTGTCCCGACAAAACAAGCAGCTAGAAAGAGCAATTTTCACATTTCTAAAAAGGGTTTCAAGCTCCAATAAAGACAAGAGGGAGTGATAAGAATCAAAATCCAATCTAAAGAAATTCAAAAACCATTCACAAAGACTGGGTAAATACTTCCACAAAACAAGCTGCAAAAAACTAATGAGAAAAAGGCAGAAAAACCACAAGAAGGAAACTAGCGCTCCCCCAAAAGGGTACACAGAGCATTATAACATGCCCTGAATCACTATAGGGGAGAATTGATGATAGAAAAACGCTCTGATATGGTCTACAGGGGGGCGTTGGTCCTCCCAGAAGCTCAGAAAAAGAGCCAAAAAATTGCAAACAATTCACCCAGAATGCATAAAAATTGGTGAAAATGTAAGTGCAGATGGGAGAAGGCTAATTGATCATAAAAAAACAGAAAACGTGATCTGAAAGGTGGTAAAAGGGCAGGGACAAACCAAGGAAATACAATAGGATTCCTTCCCAGTGGATTCGCCAATTTCTGTTACAGATAAATCCCCATGCGGACAAGTGGATTCTCTTGAGGTCTCTAGACTCCTAAGACCAAGACAAAAAAGTGCTTAACGTGGAAACTGACATCCTTTTAGATCTATATAATCTAATGTATGAAGAGGAAAGAGAAAATAAGTACCTTTTTAACGGTGTTTTTCCCTACACAGTCTGAATTGAGATTCAATCTTGAACTCCTCGATAAGCCCTGTAGACAAACAAAGATACGACCAGCTTCCTACTCTACTGGGATTAACTCAAAAATAGATCTATCTACTAGAGACAAGTTCATTTGATATCGAACACAGACTTGAAAGAAATGGGTCAAGCATGTTATATTTATGAAAACAACAATGAAGAATAATTACAACCATAGATGTGAGTGTAGCAGCTTCATCAAGCTCTCCTTGTCCAAACCCTTGCTTAAACAGTCAACACACGGAATGTTGATGTTCCAAATGGCATATTTCTCATGAGATCATACGTTAGATGCTTCACAATACTTTCCATCCCTTGTCAATACCACTTATGAGATCATAAGTTTGGTATCTCAAATCTGTATCTCCTCCATGTACCTTTTACCATGAGAAGGCCTCATTTTATAAGCTTGGAGAGACTCAACCACTTGAGAGATATTTGGGATAAGTTGAGGATTCTTCTCCTTCATTTGAGGATATTCCCTAAGATCATGCCTCAAACTCATATCCAAATCCAACCAACCTCAGCGATTGAGGGGATTCTTCCCTATTTTTTCTCAACAAAATAAAAATTCGCTCAGAAAAGGCAACGCTCCCCCAAAAGGGGCACCAGAGTGTTATAACGCTACCCCAAAGAGGGCTATGGAGCACCGGTGCTCCTTGACAGTGTATAGGGGAGCGCTCCTCTCCAAAATCCATTTTTTAGTGGTTCTTTCAGTGGCAAAAGGCTTGTAGTCCCTATCAACTGATTTCTCTTCTTCAAAACTAGTCTTTGAGGTGTCTTAAGTGTCTTTATGATGTCATTAGAGGTACGACATAGGAAATATGGAAGTATGATGTTTGTGACACTTGCAACACTTGTGGTCAAGATGCGACACTTGCGGACAAGATGCGACACTTAAAAGACTTGTAATGATGACACTTGCGACACTATCGAAGTGAGTAATTTTGAGGTGTAACATTTTGTTTCCAATAATCTGATTTGAAGGATGATTCTTCTGTACTCATTTTCTAGGTGTCTTTTGAGACACTTGCTGAAATTTCTCTTCTACTTTTGTTTGATCCTCTTCATATTCCCCTTCTACTTCTTCTTTTGCTTCTGCTTCTTCTTCGTAAATCTGTTCCATTGATTCATTTTCTTCTTCCTTTAATTCTTGTCCGCCTGTTTCATCATTTGTTACATTGATGGTTTCCACAACTTTGTTCAACCTCATATTGTAAAACTTGTATGATTTTCTTGTACTTGAGTAACCAACAAGTATTCCTTTTTCCACCCGAGAGTCAAACTTTCCCATTCTGCCATCTTCTCTTTTGATGTAGCATTTTCTTCCAAATACTCTAAAGTGTTTCACATTTGTTGGTCTTCCTTTCCATAGCTCGTAGGGATTTTTGTCAGTGTTTTTTTTTAGCATTACTTTGTTTTGAATGTGAACTATTGTATGCACTGCATGTGTCCAAAAAATATCTGTCAATTTAGAATCCGTTAGCATTGTTCGAGCCATTTCCTATAATGTCATGTTCTTTCTTTCAACAACTACATGTTGTTGAGGTGTACTAGCAACAAAGAATTGCCTTTTTATTCCATCTGTTGCAATAGTCCATAAATTCCTTTGAAGTGAACTCTCCTCCATTATCAGATCTCGAACATTTGATTTTTGAATCCATTTCATTTTCAACCATTTCCTTGTAGACCTTGAAGTTTTCAAAAGCTTCTGACTTATTCCTGAGAAAGAAAACTGCAGTCATTCTTGTATAATCATCAACTAATAACATCAAGTATTTCTCACCTTTTAAACCCTTTGTTGTAGTTGGTCCAACTAGATCAGTATGCACAATTTCCAGTGTTCTTGTCGTTGAGTATTCCTTTGATTTGAACCTAGTCTTTGTTTTCTTTCCTTGTTGACAATGCTTTCATAAAGTGTTGGTTGGTTTCATGATCTGGGGAATTTCTCTAACATATTCCTTTATGCTGAATTTGACAAGGTTTTCAAAGTGTATGTGACCCATTCTTCTGTGCCATATCCATCCTTCATCTTCCTTTCCTAGACAACACCTTTCATTTCCAATTTCACTTAATACATATATGTTGCTCGAAGTTCTTGTAGTTGTTGCAATCAATTTTCCTGAACCTTCTTTTCTTATCTCACACTTCTATGAATCGAAAATAATTTTATGACCTTGGTCACACATTTGACTTACACTTATAAGATTATGTTTCATATCTTCTACTAGTAGAACATTTTCTGCCTTGGTATTCTTGTTTCCAATTCTGACTGTGCCTTTTCCAATGATTTTAGCTGAATCATCCTTAACTGATCAATCTCTTTCCTTTCTAAATGTAAGAAACCTATCTTTATCACCTTTAATGTGTTTTGAACAACCGTTGTCAACATACCAACCATGTTTCTTTTGCATTCTTCATTTCTATATTGATTCTACTTTCTTATCCATGTCCTCTTCTGAGGTTCATGTCTGTGTTTGTTGTTGTTCTGTTCTGGTTCTCTAGGAGGGACTTCCATTATGCAATATTTGGCCATGTGTCCAAAGTTGTTACACTTGTAGCATTCCACTTCAGTTCTCAATGATTCAAACCTATTGTAACTTCTTCTCTGTGTTTCACTAGGCCTTCTTGGATAACCCTTTTGTGTATGACTTTCAAAGTTGTTTATGTTCCTATTGTTAGCTCTGTAATTCACAACTTTATGTACAAAATTATTGCATGCATAACATAAACCAAAAAAGATAGATTGATATCTTGGAGTTGAAGATCTTCTGAAAGGCATTACTCTTATGAATCCTTCTTCTTCCTGACGCTTGTATGTTTCTATCGGTTGTTGATTCTAAAATATGAATCTTCTCGGTGAAGGAGTGTCCCTGTAATCTTCCTTGTAGGTCTTCCTATCCCCTTTGATTGTTTCTGCATAGCTTTTTGGATATTTTTCTTGTTCTGTTGTTTTAGAGCTTGATCCCTTTTCTGTTTGATTGTATCCAAGTCCGGACTTGTCATGATGAGGATTTTGACTACTGATAATGTCATCCAAAACGTTTGATCTGTTTTGCATATTTTTCTTTTGAAGAACCTTTCTTAATGTGACAATCTCTACTTCCAAATTTCCAAGGATCATGTCTCTTTCTTCTAGTTGTTCTTTGAGTGCTTCTTCAATTCTATTTTCTTATTCTATTTGAACCTTCAAATTTGTGATCAGTTGTTCTAGTTCCCTAGTGTCTTCTTCTTGTCTAGTTTTGCTTATAGCTTCTTGTTTTTCTTCTTTTCTCTTCTTATAAGTTCTATGGCACACAACAATTCTTCTCGGTAGTCAACTTCTGCCTCTTCACATTCTTCTTCGGTGTATTTTTTATCAGAGTCTTCTACTGCCATGAATATAACTCTTTCTGTCTCACTGTCACTAACTTCATCTTCATTTGATGAGGAGATGTCTTCTTTGGTGCATAAGATTTTCTTGAAAGCTTTCTTTGTGGTTATTTTTCCTTTATATGCTTGTTTTCTATTTGAGTAATCTTCATCATTCCTCCTATATTTCTTATGAGGACATTTGTTAGAAAAATGGCCAATACCATCACAATTAAAAAAAATCAATGGAAACTTACCTTTATATCCGTCGTTGGTTCCCTTGTTTAATCTTTTGACAAAGTTGGCCATTTCTTCATCATCTTCCGAGATGTCACTATTGCTGCTATGTTCTTTTTCCCTTTCTTTTCCCTTTTTCTTTGACCTTTTGGGTGCTTTGAAAGTTGCTTCTTTTATATCTAGATTTTCCTGTTCATTTCTCATTTCATATGGCATGAAGATTCCATGTAGTTCATCCATGCTTATTGAGTATAGATCTACTCTTTATTCTAGTGTTGATATCATAGGATCAAATCTCATAGGGAGATATCTTAGTACCTTTTGAACAATTACAGATTCTTTAATTTCTTCTCCCAATCCTATGATTGCATTTGTTATTTCATCGAATCGTAAGAAGTAAGCTGCAATATTCTCATGTTCCTTCATCTTTAGTTGTTCAAACCGACCTCTGTAAGTTTGAATCTTTGCTGCTTTGAATTTTGAATATCCTTCATAAATATTTTGAAGATTGTCCCAAATCTCTCTAATGGATTTACAATGTATAACTTTGGTGTAAACTAATTCACAAGGACCATTCATAAGTGCATTTGTGGCTTTGGAATTATTTTTCCCGAGTTTTATTTCTCTTTCATTTATCGGCGAAATTGTTGGTTCTTTGTATCCATCTACAACTGATTGTCAAATTTCAAATCCATGTGCCTGTATATATGTTTTTATCCTTCTTCTCCAAACTGCATAATTGTGTCCATCAAACTTTGGTATTCCATTTTTATACATGTTGTTTCTCTCCATGATCTACCTTTCAGTGGTTAAACTGATTTCTGAAGGAACCTGCTCTGATACCAATTGTTGGACTACTGAGAGGGGGGGTGAATTAGTAATAGAGCAATTTAATCCTTTTAAACCATATAAAGAAAGTGTTATATCAATGTAGCATTATCATCCAATAATTGTAGAGTTAATAAACAATGAACAAATGAGAAATCATACACATACACAGTACACCAATGTTTTTACGTGGAAACACAAAGCGAGATAAAACCACACAATTCTTTTTCTTATATATCTTTAAGAATTACATTCATTGGAAGCACCAACTTCGTTTGTTTTCCAGCTGAAACTAGAAGGAGGCTCCAACCCCCTAGTTTCTTAGCCTACAACCCAAGGGAAGCTCCAACCCCCTAGTTTCTTAGGCTACAACCCAAGGGAAGCTCCAACTCCCCAATTATCTGGCTACAACCAGAAGGAGGCTACAACCCCCTATGTTCTCCGAATGCAACCGGAAGGTAGCTACAACCACCTGTCCTTGCCCCATCTAACTTCCTTAACATAGAAGTATAATGATGGAACCACTGTCACACTATCACTGTGAGATATACCACTGACACTAACTGATTTTTGTTATGGGATAAATCGGTAGCTACGGACACTAAATGATCTCCCTAGATCCACCTAGATCTAGAAAAAAACACACCAGAACATGACACTTTCCTTAAGTTTTAGATATTGAATTTACTAACTAAAGAGGGATGGGTGACATACCATTTAAATGTCGCTTCCTCCGGCCATCGCCATCCTAGCTCCGTTCCAACTCTCATACAATGATGAAATTGCAAAAGAATGCAACCAACCAAAGTGATAGTAATAGCATAAACTCAATATAAACCTATGTATGTGATCAAGGAATCATACAATAAAACACAACAAGCTTTATAGGAAAGAATC
>JZKD02S2240568.1:52512-87778 GCA_000966675.3 Picea glauca
GTCATATTAATGAGAATAACGACAACAGTACTTACAATCGTAGATGCGAATGCGACAGCTTCGTCAAGTCCTCTTCGTCTAACCCTTGCCTGAAAGATCCAAGACCTGGATGACAACAGCTTCACTGATCAATCTCCTTTGGTTGACTGTAAGTTTCCTCCAAGATCATAAGTTTCACATATTCAATTCTTTCCCAATCAGCTCTGTTCTAGCACCACTTATGAGATCATAAGTTTGGTGTAATTCTCCATTTCCATCCCCCTTTCACCATTAGAAAGCTTGCTTATATAGCCTTGGAGAGGCTTCAACCACTTGATATATCCTTGGGGAAGTTGAGGATTTTCCTCCTTCAGTTGAGGATCTGCCCTAGGATCATGGCTGGACTAGGGATTCGAATCCAACTGCCTTCCAAGAATGAAAAGATGCTTCCCCCATTCATCTCAACAGCTTAACAACTTCCCAGAATAGGTAGCGCTCCCTCAAAAGGGCCATCAGAGCATTGTAGCGCTCCCTAGTAAGCTTTAGGGGGCGCCAGCGCTCTCAAAATCTATAACGCTCCCTCAAAAGGGCTAGGGGAGCGTTATAACGCTCCCTAACAGTGTATTGGGGAGCGTCGACGCTCCGAGATAGTGTAAGGGGGAGCGCTCCTCTCCAAAACTCAGTTTTTTGGGTGCTTTCAGATGGCAAAAGGTTGTTTGACTTTAGTAGATCAGTTATCCTCCTTCAAATTAGTCATGTGAGATGTTATAAGTGCCCCTTTAGTGTCATTGACATGGCAGTATGTCTAAACATCCTTCGCGACACTAGTGACCAACTTGCGACACTTGCGAAATTTGTGGGGAAGATGCGACACTTACAACACTTGAGAGGGACAATGCGACACTTATCCAGCTGAGCAATTTTGACGTGTAACAATCCCCCCGGCTGGGGGCAAGCAGGCCCCCAGCGGGGGTTCGGGGGCGAAGCCCCCGAAGAAAAGATTGCCTTGTAAAATTATATTTTAATTTCATTGTAAATCTGGACCGTTCATTATAAGGTCGTAGATCTAACGGTAGAGATTATGTTAGGTTTTTTTTCCCTAGAAGGCAATACTCTTTTATGAGGAAAATGTATTGCGGCTATGATTGATGGTGAATATTGTATCCGAGAGAGGAGACTGTGAGAGAAAGAAGAGGAAGTTACAAAGGGTTTTGTTGTAGGTTGTATCCCTTCATTTGCTGGATAATAAAAAAGGAAGGACTTGGCAATTTCTCTAGTGGACATAGCCCACACTAGGTGAACCACGTAAATCTGTGTCTCTCTTGTATTGTGTGTCTTCTGTGTTTTGTTTCTGCATTTGTTTTATTTTATTGCTCCGCGGTCCTGTTTTTCTAACAACTATGTCTCCCATGAAGCTCACTTTTTACCTTTTCTTCCTTTTTCTTCGCTTCCTTCCATAACCAAGGGCCAAAAGGCCCACAACACTCACCTGTGACTCATCCCGAGGCACTTCGGATTTGATCCTTCAGTTTTTCTTCAATTTTAGACTGTGCAGTGTAGCCTTTTCTTTCTTCTCTATGCCTCCATCCCATCCTTGTGTAGACTATCTTTTCTGTGTCTGGTACCCAGTTTCAGCTACACCTGGTACCTGGAACCTTTTCCTCATGCTTTTACTGAGAGCTGTGAGGTAGCTGGTTGTCATAATACAACTTCATCCGACTCTCATTTACCAATCCTTCCTTCCACTCTCTGTTCAATGTCTTCAGGTGCGCATCTCCTCCTTCGGTAACATAGGCGATCTCATATGGTCCGAGCCAATGTGTTCTGAACTTCCCAGGGTGTTTCAGAAATTTACTGTCACACACCAGTACTAAATCACCTTGTTTGAATGCCTTCTTCTTGATGTGCCTGTCATGATAGGCCTTCTCTCTTTCCTTCTGAACCTGTTGATGGAATCCTACAATGAATCTGTCTTCTTCCAGTTCAACCAACTGTGCAAGCCTCTCATGAACAGCACCAGTATTGTCCATGTCTGTAAATGCAACAAATATTAAGCTTGGCACCAAGTATTCTATCGGGACAACATCTTCAAGACCATAAACCAACTTGAAAGGGGTCTGCATTGTTAATTTCTTGCAAGTGCTTCTATAGGCCCATAGTACTGCAGGTACTCTTAAATCCCAGTCATCCCTATTCACACTGCAAATCTTCGTTAATGCTATCTCCAATATCTTGTTGAATGCTTCAATTGTCCCATTTGCTTGTGGATGGTACAGTGTACTCTTCTGATGGTGGACTGCAAAGTCTTCAGTCAGGGCTTCAACTATCTTATTGATGAAGTGTGTGCCTTGATCGCTCATAAGGATCTTGGGGCATCCAAACCTGGTTATTATGTCATCAAATATAAATCACGCAACTGTAGTTGCACCACAGTCCTTGACTTCTCTGTCTTCGGACCATCTGGTTAAGTATTCAGTCGCAACAATGATATACCTTACTCTTGTGTGCTTTCTTGGTGGGTTTATAGGTCCCACAAAGTCAATGGCCCACTTTTCAAATGCTTGTAGGGTCATCTATGATGCTAATGGAATTTCATCTCTTCGGGATGGTTTTCCAACTCTCTGGCATACATCATAGGCTCTGACATAATCTTTAGCATCTCTGTGTAAGGTAGGCCACCAAAGGGCAGCTTGCAGAACCTTCTGCGTAGTTTCTTTCCCTACATAATTTCCTCCTGCGATGCCTTCATGAGCTTCTATGAGGATCAGTGGGCCCTCCCCTCTGCCTCCATAACACATCTTCTTAGTATCTCATCAGGTCCCATCTTGTATAACTGACCAGCTATCAGTGAAAAGTCTATAGCGCACACCACTAGTTATTTCTTATGGGGAATCATATACTCACTAGGTGCCATTCTTGTTGACAGGAACTGGACTATGTCTTCAAAGTGGTCATCAATATTTCTAATGGTGAGCAGTTGTGCATCCGACAGTGTATCTTCCAAACTGGTGGGTTCTTCGCCATGTTCCAACCTTGACAAGTGGTCAGGGCACTTGTTCATTCTTCTTGGCTTAACGATGATCTCAAAATTGTATTCTTGAAACTGCAGAATCCATCTGCATATTCTCCCCCCCAACACTGGCTTGCTGACTAGGTACTTCAGTGCGAAGTGATCTGTGAACATTTCGAAGTGTCCTCCCAACAAGTAGTGGCAGAATTTTTGCAGCGCATACACCATGGCTAATCCTTCTCTCTCTGTAGTTGTGTAACTAATTTCAGCTGTAGATAGATTCCTACTAGAAAAATCTAATGGATGGTCGATATCCCCTTCTCCAAGTTGTGCCAGTACTGCTCCTAATGCAATAGAAGATGCATCGACATGCACATGAAATTCTTTGCTCCAATAAGGAAAAACCAGAATGGGCAGAGTGACCATCTTCTGTTTCAGTGTGTCGAAGCTCTGTCGGCATTCGTCTGTCCAACCGAACTGGTAGTCCTTCTTCAACATCTTCTCCATCGGTGATGTAATTTGGGCATAGCCTTTAATGAATTTCCTGTAATAGCCAGTATGTCCTAGCTCAATGCGTAGTTGTTTGACTTAAGTAGGAGGCGGAAAATCAACTATAATTGCAATTTTTGATGGATCAACCAACAATCCCTGCTTGCATACAATATGACCTAATAGTACTCCAAATGGTGAGAAGAAGATGCACTTCTTCATATTTAAAGAAATTTGACACTGCCTGCATTTATCCAACATTAGCCTTAGACATTCAATATGATTTTTCAACAAACTAAATACATTCCAGTCATCAAAATATGCTTCTAAAAATTTATGCAAAAATTCTTTGAACGCTTCGACCACGACCCTGTAAAAGATGGTTGGGGAATTCTTCAGTCTGAATGGAATTACTGTATATTGGTAGGATCCCCATTCTATGGAAAGCGTGGTATTGTGGTGATCCTCCTTGGCAATCCAGATCCGATGGTATCTTGAAAATCCATCTGTAAAAGAATATACCTCTTGGCCTCCCACATTGTCTAATACTTCATCAGTGAATGGTTTAGGGAAAGGGTCATGCAGACAGAGATCGTTCAAATTCCTGAGGTCCACGCATATCTTGATTTCTCATGTCTTCTTTTCTTGTACCACCATAGGGCTGATCCACTCTGACTCTTTGACAGGTTCAATAATCCCTTCTTCCAGCATTCTGTCGAGCTCAATCTTCACTTTTTCCTTATATTTCAGGTTCAATATGTAGGGTCTTTGCTTGACTGGATTCACATCTAGTTTCAAAGGTATTCTCATCTATCCCATAGGTCCTTTCATACCTTTCATATCAGTGAATTTGGTTGGAAACAAGTCCTGATATTCGTGCAACAATTCCGTAATCTTGTCAATGGTAGCAACATCCCAATAATCTCCGACATTGGCAAGCTTCAGTGTCTCCTCTGTTCCAATATTGAACTTTTTTATCTTGATTGGCTGAACAATAAATGGTAGCTCAACTCTTGGTCCTTCCACATCTCTTTGGCCTTCTGTTTCAGTGATGTTTACCTTCCTAGGATCATCATTGCTGTCAGAATTGATGTTGTAGCAAGTCTGCAATTTTTGGAGAGGCGCAGTCCATTCGTCCTCTTCTTGTTCCATAGGGAGGCTAGATGCCTCTTTGGATACCTTCTGTCTCACAATATATAATGCTTGGTCTATTGAAGGATATTCACTTTCAAATAAAAAGGTGGTTACAAAATTATGAATCATACCTTCCCAATCTGTAGTGACGAGGCCTAGCTCTGCTTGAAGGTACCAATTGATAAGGGTCGTGTCCATCGTGTTAATGAATCTGTGCACCCATTGTTCTGAGGAATGTCACTCTAGGCCTCTTCGCAGCTTCACACATGGTCCTTTGGTCAACTTCTACCGGTATACCTTACTTCACAACTTACTCCTTGTGCTGATAACCATGATGTCATCAAGGTTCGACATTGTGTCCAGTCTGTGATATTTCTTTTATGCGTCCCCCACCATCTTGCCGGTGTAGCTTTCAGGGCCTCATCCATTGCCAACAAGTGCTTTTGTGTTGGTACATTTGTTTCAAAATATGATAGGAAGGTTTCTAAAGGGTTCAACCCATCGACTGTGGGTAAGTTACTCACTATTGTGTCGATCCAGTGAGCTTCTCTGGTTAATCTAGCACATCTTCTAGTAGATACTTCATACATCTGGTTCTACCCGTTCTCTAGTGCTTCTTCTAAATCTGATGAACATGCACTGTCACTTTAACAACTCAAATTCCCATCAGTTGTAGGGTTGATGTAATCCTGTTGTCTGGCTGTCAGTTTGTAGATGTTTTCTAGTTCGTATGCATGGTCTTCTTCTCTGATGGGCTCTGTATATCGTTGACCCTCATATGGATCTAAGGGTGAAATGAACCTAAGGCCATCTCTTTCAAATTTCACACGTCTTTTGTTCAAATCAACAATAGTAAAATTGTTGAAGGCCCAATCAATTCCTAACAATGCAGGGTAAGGGAAACTGTCATCAACAATTTCAATTACCTCAAAATCTGCAAAAGTTCTTACTCCGTCGATGTCCACAGGGAAATGCTCCAATCGTCCAAATGGGCTAACAACTTGCTGATTAGCCATGCGAAGCATGATAGGGGAATATATCATCTTGGGTTTTCCCATTAGTGCCCAAGTTTTCTTTGTCATGACATTGACCTCTGAACCTAAGTCGAGGACCACATAGTCTATATTATACTGTCCTATCTAAGCATTCAAGTGTAATTATTTATTTGTCCTTCTCCTCTTACCAATTTGGTGTACTTCCCTATTCAATAAGGGGTCTATCTTCCCTAGCTCATACTGTCTGATTAAGTTCTGTAGCTCTTGCACATCGTTCTCATCCTGAATTAACTTAAGACAAGTGTACAAAAATTTGATGAGCTTACTTACCTCTTTTCCTTCTTTCGGCAAATCCGACTGATCAAATTCCTGAGGCATTCCATATTCTCTTACTTTTGGTCATGTTTTTGATGAAGAACCTTGGTATCCCTTGAACTCTTGTCTTGCTTCCTCGAATAATTGTCTTTCTTTATTTGCATCAAAAGCTCGAGTCTTCTCCGCGACTTTCCTGATACCTAAGTCTTCTGTGATATTTCCTTGGGTCATTCTATCCTCTCCTATAGCAGCACCTCCTCGAGTAATAACAATGACTCTAGGTTCTTATCCATGAGGTTCATCATATATCATCTTCACTTGCGAGCTTTGTTGAGGTCCTCGTCTTTCCTTAAGCTTAGCTAGCAGCACAAGACAATCCTCGATGACATGCTCTAAGGAGTTGCAATAGCTACAAGTGGTAAAAGGGTTCTGACAATCCCTTGCTAGATTTCTTGGCTGGGTGCAGTTATAATAGATTATTTGTCCTCGACCTCAGCCCATACCTCCTCCTCGTCCTTGTCCTCAGAATCCACCGCAGGATTGAAGTTTCCTCTTCCTGGAGAGTTATACTACGTAGTGTTTCCTTCTTGATGTACTTCACCTTGGATCTTGTATATGTATATTGATCTTTCATGCATGAGATCATAAGCTATAAAATCTCTATCATCATGCCATACTGACTTAGAAAATGTGCAATACATGTTTGCGGGTGTCTGAACGTATATCTGCATGTAATAGCACTCACCAGGGCGATGTCGATTTCTGCATACTTCGCACCAGGGTAATGTGATTTTCTTCAAGGGGTTCAGAGATCCAGAATCCAAGTATTCATGGAATAAGGGATAGTTCTCCTTGTCATGGCATTCCGATTTTCATCTGATATACTAGATGTCTTCCCTTTTGTCTTTTCCCTTATCCTTCTTCATGTCTTCAACCTGCAAAGACAAACTAGTTAACTGACTCATGATCTGGCTCATACCTGAGCTGGATTCTCCCATAGGGGATGATTCAAGCTTCATAGCGATCTCCAGTGCCTCAGATTGTGAAGAAATCTTCTGATGCATCAAGGGAAATATGATGTGTGGTAATAGGGCAGCGATGAACTATTCTTTGTTCTCCTCGTCTGGGATCTTAAAAGTCAATCGACCTATTAGGGTCTTGAATCTTTGGTCGAACTCCCAAACAGGTTCGACTACCTTCTTCTTGATCTCCTTCAGCTCTGTAATACATTGTGACTCCGACTTAGGTTTCTTAAGCTCTGTAATCAATGTGTTCTTGATCGCATTCAGTGGCTTAGGTTGTGAAAGTCCTTGGACAAGCTTCATATACCAACTCAACGCGCGATCCCTTTGTGTAGTGCTAAACTGGTTTATTTTAACAAGTTCATCGGTAGTATTTTTAATGTTCCATACGGCCTCACACGGGAACCAGTGCTAATCAAGATCTTTAGATCCATCTCCTCTAAATATAGGGAGCCTCATCTCATCTGCCATGGAGCTGCCTAGGTTTCCTGGCTGAGTAGATGTTCAACTGCTAGTAATAGTGCTCTGAGGACTCTGGTGCTTCTAAATATTCTGATTACTTAGCGTTTCTAAATTAACAGGAGGATTGATATTACTTACTTCAATGGTCTGCACAGTTCCTGGTGTTTCTGACTCGTCCCAACGAAGTTCTTCAACGATTTCTTCCTCTGCCCTAGTGGGTTCTGAATGCTCTTCGTCTGTGAAATCTGCCTCTTCTCCACTGTAGAAACCCTCTTCCCCATAGTTTTTCTTAAACAGGTTCTCAAGGTGAACCCCTTGAAATACTCTCCCACTATGCGTATGTCCAGCTTCTGTGTTGATATCATTGTCTGAATTCCTGAACATTAGCCTTTTTAGATCCAGCTGGTCTACTGTATCCTAAAGATGTGGTTTTCATGCAAAAGCATCTTGATTCTTAACTTTAGAAAATGCAAACATTTCCCTCTGGGTCCTTTGAAAAAGTATCTCTCGACTTGGCTATAAGATTCTACTTTGTCAACAACAAACTTGATGATATACCCTCCAATGGTACTATCAAACCAATGATCTATTTCTCAGGATACGACATTATCAACTCTCTTAACCTTCTGGATCAACACCGACATCCAAACCATAGGAGGTCTAGATCTGATCTCGAAGTGGGTATCAACTAAAATAGCCAACCACTTGTGTATCTCTTGATGGATTCCTCCAAAGAAGATCTCGTGAATGTCAGTGAAGATGTATCTTTGTAGCCAATCTTCAGTTAGTTTAGGGTTCTTGTTTTGGGCTTCAATGAAGTCCCTCTCTTGATCCTTTATCCACTTTTGAATCTCTTTCTTCGAGGGGAACCACCTTGACATTCCCTTACACATATTCCTGTCCTGGCAAAGGAACCATTTGTTGGCATAGGGGGAAGACCTGAGGTTCACTCCAAGAGTGCACCAACAAACCCTAGCTACTAGCCCTTTTGGCAACACCTGCGAAGCAGATGCAGTCTCACCCGAAGCAACTATGAGGGGGTTGCAGGACAGAGATGTCTACAACCAGGGGAATATCAAGTGGATCTAGTATAATAACAACACAACATGCATCTATCACTTATCAAGCTAGATATATCCTTCCAAGCTATAGATCTGACCTAACATAGTAATGCAAATAACAATATAACAGTGACAGAGATCAAAGCAACAATCACACACACAACACAAGATATACGTGGTTCATCCTCTCTCTAGGGCTACGCCCACAGAACTGTGCTTATGATTTATTAAGTAAAGCATACAGTTCTTGTATGCGCTCTTAGCTAGCAGATCTTCTTTCTTCTCTCTCTTTCGCTCCCCTTCCTGCACATTCAACTGCAGGACTTGACCTTCACACACAACTGAAGATATTACAATACCAGAAGGCTCTCTCTCTCAACACTTCTCTCTCACGATACAATAATCTCTCACAACAATAGAGCTAAATCAACAAAAATATCGTACCAACCCGACCCAAGTCCTCTTGACCTAAATTTATACATTACAATACCTCATCGACAGCCTTAGGTCGAAACCTAAGTTCCAAAACACTAAATACCAAAACCCTAGGTGTCTAAAACCCTAGGTCAACTTGATCCGCTTTTTCCGGGCTTCACCGACGTGTCTTTCCTTCCTTCTTGCACGATGCTCGAAAGCATCCAACGATGGATTTCTCCGCTTTCTGAGCTGTCCTCGATCCATCTTCCTTGATTATTTTTCATCCTCGATCTCCTCATCCAACGACTTGCTTTTCCACACTTCAATCCATATTTTCTTCTCTTTTACTCACTTCAACCCGGTGACAGTCACTGTGTCTCCCACGAAGCTCGCTTTTTACCTTTTATTCCTCGTTCTTCGCTTCCTTCCATAACCAAGGGCCACCAATTCATCTAATTTTTTTAATGTTGTGTGTTCATGAACTACAAGATCATGGTCCTCATATGCTACATCTTAATTTAAAACTTCTTGTGTTGTTGTCTTTCGACAAGTTGTTGCATCATGATTTGGATCTATTAGCATTGTTTTTTCTACATTTACTATGCAAAAGAGCTTAATAAAATTGGATTACTCATATATTTCTATGTATTTTAGACCACAAAGAACCATTTTGTAGAAGAAAAATATTGAATTTTGAAAAATTGAACTTGAAAATTGAGGTACCATTGATAGAGATTGTGGTATGGACTTCTCTGATAAAAAATCACTCGTGTGGAAAATGAGTAGGTTTAATTCATGATAAAAAAAAATGTAGTGTGGTTGACTAACCTAAGGTGTAATATGTCACATAGGAATTTTCACTCTTGTGAGAAAAATGTAGAAAATGACATAAAAAGGAAGAAAATAGATGGAAAAACATGAGAAACAAGGTGTTACCTATGTGCTACCAACCTTGAAAGAATAGGATAAAGACACAATTACCTATGCGTTGACAAGCTTGAAATGAAAAGTGAATAGTTCCCACAGGACCGTGGGCATATTTGTAGATGCTACAACTTTACTCACAGGCTCGTGGGTAGAGTTGCTATGTAGTTGCCACATGGAAACTTTGTCCACAGGCTTGTGAGCAGAATTTACTTTCTATGTTCCTAAATTACCACAATATAAGAGGATTGTGCCTCTCTAATGAGTTTGAGGCATGCTGACATGACACACTCATTAGAAAGGCACAATTCTCTTATATGGTCATCATTTAGGCATATAGAAAGGCAAGTGGGCAGAGATGTCTTTCTATGTGCTTAAATGACCACCATATAAGAGGATTGTACCTCTCTAATGAGCGTGACACATCAAGATGCCTCACACTCATTAGAGAGGAAAAATCCTCTTATGTGGTGGTCATTTAGGGACATAGAAAGGTAAGTTTGCCCACAAATTTGTGGGAAGAGACCCAATTTATCATTGATAATATCTTGATCCATGTGTGAGAGTGTGAGATATTGTGCATTCTTGTGGATGTTTTAAGGAAATGGGAGATGGAAAAACCACAACATGTATCATGGAACTTATCATTACAATTCTTTGTAGAGTTTATTAGAGGAATGGAGGTTAATTAATGGTGTTCTCCACATGTTCTCCATGCATGTTGTATGGAGGTTCTACAAGGAGGGGATACTGGTGAAAATGACTGGTGGAATGTTGTGGAGTGAATATAAATAAGATTTGGTGTTGTTGATGATGTCCTTGCATGTTGTTGCAACAATGAATAACCTGTTTGAAAAATGGAACTTGTTCTTGTTATTGTAATAGTTTATTATTTCCCTAAAAAACAAAAAAAAAACACTATATAATATTGGAGGTTCAAGATTATTACATCACATAATTGTTTATGTCACTCGTAAGTTGTATTATTATGTTCTTGTGGTTTCCTCAAGATGTTTCATCACAACCCTTATGACACTCGCTAATTGTTTCTCTCATTTGATGCACTATTATAGGACGTACAACCAAACAAGTATTTTCCAAATCTATCTTCATCGAGTGAGGGAAGTTCAACTAGAATAGAGGAAACTGAGACATCTAGTAGGTCTAATAGGCGGAGATCAACTAGAGGTGAGAAGATCAGAATAAAATTCCATAGATGGATAGAATTATTTCTTTCTAAAGGGGGGTCATGTTCTTATGATGATAAGAGAATAAATGACATTGAGGTGCCCTTGAGGTAGAATTATCTAGTGAAACGATGGGTACCCAAGGATCGTTGTAATGTCCCTTTCCAAATAGGAGCTCCAGAAAAGGAGGCTTAATCGTATAAACCACCCCATTAGACTATAGCCAGGGCCAAAGAGGGGTAAACAGGGTTACTAGAGGTCACTATAGTCACAGGTGTTATATTCAGAAAGTGACTTTGAGCTAACAAGGGTTAACAATGCTTTTAAGTCATTATGAGCTAAAAATAGAAGTCAACAGTGAATTAGGGTTTCAATAGTGATTTAGGGTTTCAGCATGATTTAGGGTTTTGGAAAGCTATAAAGGAATGGTTAGTGACCTAATTCATCATTATGTAGATTATGACTTGTCATTGAGGAGAAGAGGTGCATCTCAAGAGAGATAGTTCAGTCTATTCCAAGAGAAAGACACCAGTTGGCGGCTGATTTCGGTGTTGAAAGACACACCCTAGTCACCGGGAAGATCATCCAAGTCTTCCATCATTCTTCATTGATTCTGCAGTGCTCCCATATTCTGGGTATTATCTTTTAGTTGCTTATTTTTATTCCGGCTAAGATCCTTTTGTCTTTTGATCTAGCCAACTGTTGTTATTTTATTCAGCTGCAGTTTCTTATTTATATTCCGACTAAGATCCTTTGTATGGTGATATAGTCGAGTATTGTCAGTTATTCAACCACATTTGGCCATTTTGTAATCCACAGAGATATCATAATACAAACTTGCAGTCCTTTGTCACGTTTATTATTTGTATGATCATTTATATGTTGTAAACCTTTGATCCTACACACACATTAGCAGCGTTTCCCAGACTAGCCAAGTCAGAAACATTACAGTGGTATCAGAGCTTTAGTCTTGCCAGCCTATGACTAAAGACAATGAGTGAAGCAGAAGACCCAAAGGGCGGCCGTGAACACGTAGGTGACGAATATGTCACTTACAACAGGCATCAGGAAAGAAGGCATAGGCTTGCTTTCCCCCCTTTTCCTCCTAGCTCAGAGGAAGAGGAAGAGGCACACAGAGAAGCAGAGAGAAGGGTAGAGCATGAGGCTGAGTGTGAGGCAGATAGGATTCTAGGAGATAGATATGAGTGACCAAAGGGCAGCGGCAAGGCCCCCGTAAATCTAGAGGAAACTTTCATGCAGGTTATCAACGGTATGTTAGCTAGTCAACGGACCATGTCTTAGTCCTTGGCATAGGTGGTTGATAGATTGGCTAGAGTGGGAACCCCAAATACACAAGTCCCACATGCAGCACAGGCGAACTCGGGAGCAGGAAGTAGACCCTAGTAACCCTCTCGCACATACACCTCTGCGAGTAGGATTCCCAAACCCTTGTTTCCCAGTTTCCAGAAGGCACCCCCAGTAGCAGCACCACCACTAATAGCACAGAGGCCACCCACTCATGCCGAAGACATTGCAGAGTATAGGAGGGAGTACGCAGCATTGGGTCATGACATCCATCAGGACATGACCTTATTTGAGTACTGTGGAATCAGACTCAGGAACCACCCTAGAGAGCCGCAGAGGGGAGGACCACAACAGCAGTAGTGGCATAACCTCGATTTCATCTGAAAATTTGGGAAACTCACCATCCCTTCTTTCGAAGGATCATCCAAATACACCACCAGATCTTGGGTACAGAAGCTAGACACATATTACAAGCTCAACCAAATGACCGAGACAGAGGCCATCAATTTCATGACCTTACACTTGGAGGGTGAGGCACACGAGTGGTGGTATCATGGACTGGTGACATTGGGTCACAGTTGCATCACCTCCTATAGGGAGTTTACAGATAGGCTCATGGATAGGTTTGACAGGAAGGATCCTGAGATACAATTCAGGGATCTAGCCCAGTTAAGACAAACTGACACAGCAGAGGCGTTCATCATAGAGTTATAGCAGGTATCCATGGAAGTGACAGATATATCAGAACCTAGGCTGATCATTCTATTCACAGAAGGACTCATAGATCCTTTGAGAGGATGGGTGAAGGCATACAGGCCTCCCACTTTACAGGATGCCATCCTTCACACTCAATATCTGGCAGACTCAGTGCCAAAGACTAAAATTTTCTCCAAACCATTTGTGCCCTAGAGGGATCAAGACAGGAAGCCATTACAGAGATAATGGAAGGTCAAGGAGAAGTTGGATGATGAGACTAGGTGAGGACTTATGAGGAAGAAGATTTGATTCAGCTGCAGAGATCCTTGGGTCCCAAGCCACAGGTGCATGGGCAAGGGAGAGATTCATTATATTGAGGTAGCAGAAAACAGCGTGGATAGTGAGGAGGAGGAGCAGGACAGTGGATCCACTAGCTCAGAAGAGGAGTCAGCACTAGCAAAGGATCAGCTTCCCTGTAGACCACCGACACTGGTAGGAGCCCATCCTCTAGTAGTCCCATAACTGCCAGAGCAGGCTAACAGGAGGAAACAAATAAAGGGAGGAATCATAGGGACCCTTTCTGGTTTTCCCAGGTATGATACCCTCTGTATCAGAGGGATTATTCAGGGGAAATGGGCAGCCACCCTGATAGATGGTGGGGCCACCCACAACTTCATCGACGCTTCACTAGTATCGAGACAGACACTTCAGACAAAGGAGTTTGAGGGGTTTGATGTTGTGGTAGCAGATGGCCGCACAGTGGAGTGTCTAGATAGAATTCCAAACTTAGAGATGAAGTTAGGCAACTACATAGTGAGAGACACATTTTATGTGGTTGACCTATCGGACACAGATGTGGTGTTAGGAGTTTAGTGGATGATTACCTTACGAAAAATCACTACCAACTACCAAACCTTGGAAATGGGATTCAGATATCAAGATGGGAAGAAGGTTGTTCTAAGAGGTATGTCGACAGGAGAACCTAGGAAAGTTTCAGCCAAGAGGATATTTAGACATGGGGAGGTATCATATGTCGCAGAATACTTGATCACTACTCAGAAGGATTCAAACGATCGACAACAATACCACACAGAGATCAAGAATTTATTGGGATGACATCAGCAGGTCTTTGAGGCAATCCCACCAGGGAGACCACCTGACAGGGGGTTTGATCACACCATTGAGGTAGAGGAGGGGGCCAAACCTATGATCACCCCCCCCTATCGTCATCCTAGGAGGTTCAAGGATGAGATAGAGAAGGCAATCAAGGAATTGTTGGCGATGAGACACATCAGACCGAGCAACAACCCCTTTGCTTCTTCAGTTGTCTTAGTTCTGAAGAAGGATGGCACCATGAGGATGTGCATTTATTACCCAGCCTTGAACAGGAAAACCATCAAAAACCGGTACCCTATCCCATGCATTAACGAGTTGATGGATGAACTTCATGGGGCAGTTTTCTTCTCAAAAATTGATCTACGCTCTGGATATCACCGGAACAGCAT
Source organism: Picea glauca (assembly GCA_000966675.3). Lineage (NCBI taxonomy): Eukaryota > Viridiplantae > Streptophyta > Pinopsida > Pinales > Pinaceae > Picea > Picea glauca. The sequence goes on from JZKD02S2240568.1 coordinate 67,014, forward strand.
CCGAGAGCAGGACATAGGAAAGATGGCATTTCGATGTCATTTTGGACACTTCGAGTTCCTAGTTAAGCCATTTGGGCTAACCAATGCACCCACTACATTCCAGTCTTGCATGAACCATATATTCAGGGATTAGTTAAGGAAATCAATCTTGGTTTTCTTCGATGACATCTTGATCTATAGCCAATCATGGCAAGAGCATATGAGGCACTTGGATGAGGTATTGAGCATCATGGGGGCACAGTCATTATATGCTAAAGAGTCCAAGTGCGAGTTCGATATGATAGAGCTTATTTACTTAGGCCACATCATGAGTGCACAGGGGGTACAGGTGCACCAAGAGAAGATCAGGGGCATTCTGGATTGGCCAACGCCCAAGAACATGACAGAATTGAGGAGTTTCTTTGGGTTGTGCAGCTATTATAGGTGGTTCGTCCGGGGTTTTTCTTATCTTGGAGCATCACTGACATATATTACCAAGCATGGGGCCTTCATATGGACCGATAAATCACAGGAATCCTTTGATCACATGAAGGAAGTCATGGGCACTTGTCCAGTGTTGGCACTACCATACTTCACCCTGCCATTTGTACTAGAGCGTGACGCATCCGAGGAAGGGATCGGTGCATTTTTTATGCAGGGAGGACACCCCATTGTATTCAAGAGGTGGAAGCTTAGTCAACCTAAGAGGTTGTACTCCATTTATGACAAGGAAATGTTGGAAATCATGCATGCCTTGACCAAGTTCAGACAATATTTGGTGGGCAACAAATTCGTGGTCAAGACCGATCACAACAGTTTGAAGTATTTCCTTTAGCAGAAGGACCTCAGTGAGCGCCAACAAAAATGGGTGACGAAGGTACAGGCATTCGACTTTGACATAGAGTATGTCAAGGGGAAGAAGAACATTGTGGTCGATGCACTGTCGAGGAGACCTGCGGCATGTTCTTTGATGGAGATTTAAGTAGATTGGAAATCCCACTTGTTAGTGGAATATTCCAAGAACAAGTTTGATTGTGAGGTGATGGATGGGCAGATACAGGATGACCAGTACAGGGTCATTGACGATGTCATATTTTACAAGGATAGAGTTTACTTGGTGCCAGATTCAGGGCTTAAGAAAAAAATCCTCACCACAGTTCATGATTCACCTCTAGCAGGCCATTAGGGGTTTTTCAAAACCTACAGACAGATCAAAGAGAGGTTCTCATGGAAGGGCCTCAAACAAGATGTTATGAGACACGTCAGTGAGTGTGTGAATTGCCAACAGAACAAGTCAGAGCATGCTCTTCCAGCAGGGCTACTTCAGCCACTCCCCATTCCAAAGCAGAAATGGGAGAGTATATCTATGGACTTCATCACTGGTCTACCCAAGGTCCAGGGTAAGGACTGTATCTATGTAGTGGTCAACAGATTGACCAAGTTTTCTCACTTCTATGCCATACCGACAGAGTATAGCGCAGTTCAGGTAGCCGAGATTTTCTTCAGGGAAGTCTTCAGACTTCATGGGTTGCCGAAGAACATCGTTAGTGACAGGGACAGTTGGTTCATAGGGACATTTTGGAGAGGTTTGTTTCTATTGGTGGGGATAGAGTTGACACCTAGCACCAGCTATCACCTTCAGACAGATGGGCAGACAAATATTGTCAACAAGTGGGTTGAAGGGTATTTGAGGAACTATGTAGGAGGGAAACATAGAACGTGGGTAAAATGGTTACATTTAGGGGAACATTGCTACGATACCACCTTCCACATGTCCATTGGTATGACACCCTTCATAGCATTGTACAGATATGATGCTCCCACTTTGGTAGACTTGGTCTTCAGGGAGAGCAGAGATCCCAAGGCCAAGGATTGGATCATAGAGAGTCAGGAGATTCTCAAATTGTTGAAAGAGAACCTGCAGACGACGCAAAACCGATAGAAGATAAGCGCGGATAGGCACAGGATAGAGCGCAGCTTTGAGGTTGGAGATTTGGTTTTCTTGAGACTCCAACCCTACAGATAGTCATCTCTGAAGAAGAGTGGAGCCGAGAAGCTCAAGCCCAAATTTTATGGTCTTTATAGGATCATGCGTCGAGTAGGTGAGGTTGCTTACGAGCTAGAGCTTCCAGAGGGGAGCAAGATTCATAACGTGTTCCACATGTCTTGCCTCAAAAAGGCAGTGGGACAATTCATTAACACATCAGAGGAGCTTCCCCCGTTCGATGAGGAGGGACAGTTGGAGTTAGTTCCAGAGGAGGTTTTGGAGTTCTGGGAGTGGAAACTAAGGAGCAGGGTCATCAAAGAGTGTTTGATCAGATGGAGAGGGCTTCCAATAGAGGACTCTACTTGGAAGAGTGAGCAGGTGTTGCAACACCCTAGACTGGTATTGCTTGAGGACAAGCAATTTCGGGAAGGGAGGACTGTAGTGTCCCTTTCCAAATAGGAGCTCCAGAAAAGGAGGCTTAATGGTCTTAACCACCCCGTTAGACTATAGCCAGGGCCAAAGAGGGGTAAACAAGGTTACTAGAGGTCACTCTAGTCACAGGTGTTATATTCGGAAAGTGACATTGAGCTAACAAGGGTTAACAACGCTTTTAAGTCATTATGAGATAAAAATAGAAGCCAACAGTGAATTAGGGTTTCAATAGTGATTTAGGGTTTCAACATGATTTAGGGTTTTGGAAAGCTATAAAGGAAGGGTCAGCGACCTAATTCATCATTATGCAGCTTATGACTTGTCATTGAGGAGAAGAGGCGCATCTCAGGAGAGATAGTTCAGTGTATTCCAGGAGGAAGACACCAGTTGTCTAATTTCGGTGTTGAAAGACACACCCTAGTCACCGGGAAGATAATCTAGGTCTTCCATCATTCTTCATTGATTCCGCAGTGCTCCCATATTCCACGTATTATCTTTTAGTTGCTTATTTGTATTCCGGATAAGATCCTTTTGTCTTTTGATCTAGCTGAGTGTTGTTATTTTATTCATCCGCAGTTGCTTATTTATATTCTGACTAAGATCCTTTGTATGTTGATCTAGTCGAGTATTGTCAGTTATTCAGCCACATTCGGCCATTTTGTAATCCACAAAGATATCATAATACAAACTTGCAGTCCTTTGTCGCGTTTATTATTTGTATGATCATTTATATGCTGTAAACCTTTGATCCTACACACACATTAGCAGCGTTTCCCAGACTAGCCAAGTCAGGAACATTACAATCGTCCTCAAATAAAAACTGATTTTTGTGTCAATAAAAGGATATATTGCATTTCTCCATCATAATTACATGGTTTGGGGCTATTTTCCATGGATGGCATAAAGGTATGTTACGAAAGAATAACTGAATTGATGGAGCATGTGGGACCCTGTTACATCTACAAATATTGGATACAACTATTCCAATATACAAAAAATATGCAAAGATATGGCGTGGCTGAAAATTATATACAACTAAAAGAAAATGATAAAAATAAAGGAGTATATTTATGGAAGGCCCAAAGAAATGGGGAACATTGCAGGGTTTATAAACAATACATGACCTGCGACCACAAATAAGCAACCCAATTGTGTATTTGAGGGGTGTGAAGGAAACCGTGTATTCGTATGTGCAATAAAATCAATAGTTGCAAGGGAAGATTTGTTGATTGATTACAATTTGAATCGAGTAGATACAAAAATTTCTATTATGAGGGAGGTACGTATACTATTTCACCCAACCTGTAAGCAATGGCTATTATATTTTATGATTATCATTTACTAATAGAGGCAAGAAACATCTAATAGAGACAAGAAACATACATTGTCTTCAATATGATCCTCTAAAATAGAACTAAAAACTCATATGGAAAGACATTTAATGATAATACGGATCCTTTCTTTGCTACTACACTAGGATCACTCCTCAAAGTTGTAAAAATTTTGATGTTATGTTTTTTACAAGTAAATCATCCACTAAAATGGTGTTATGTAACTTTATTTTGCATACATTTGATTTCTTCAATTTTTTCTAATTCTTATATTTACATTTATTTGTTGGCAACACCATTGTCCTGGGGTGATAGGGGGAAGAAAACAACCTTAGAGAAGTCCATATATTATACAGAGGAAGAGATTACTGATGGACAATTTTTTTCCTCCCCCAATCCAGTCCAAAAAATAAAGAAGCTTTTGAGAAAATCAAACATCGAACTTGCTTGTTTGATTGAGTTTCAGCCACGAACACAAGAGATAAAGGAAATAATTAAATCCTTCATGAACACAATTCAAAGCTATGGGGTAAGCAATATATTATTTATCCCATTTATTTATTTTGGATTTTGTTTGGCGCATGCCTATTTTGAGAAGGAAGTCTATTCTGGGCGCAAGCCTATTTTTGGAGAAAATATTTATTTTGGGAAAGACCTAATTTTGGAGCATGTGCAACAGATGGAAAGAAAGAAACATGCAACAAAACAGGGAAAAACAACATGCAAGAGGAAAGGAAACATGGAATGCAAGTAGGAAAGCCTAACCATGATAAGGTCAGGGTTTTTGATAAGGATTGTAACGACTATAAGCCTGTAAAATAATATAAATAAAAACCTAGGAGGTATAGGAAGGGGGATGCCGGTTAGAGAGGGATTATTGTTGAGGATTTGATTGTAATAGGTATTAAAGAATAGTTGAATAAGCTAGAGTTGAGGGTTAGGTCACTTGCTAAGGAACATGGTGTGATCTAGTATGCCTCACAAAGGTTCCTTAATCTCATGTTGATTGTATTATTGAAGATGTAATGCGCGCAACACAAATTTTGCAGCAAATTAAATAAAAGAGTAGAGAAGCCAAATCTTTGTAGATGTAGCCCTAGCATAGATGATTTTAGGGGCTAAATTTCGCAAATGGGATAATTTTCCATGGTTTTCCCCAAAGAACAATTCACCAATTTCCAGTTTTTCTAAAAACGATTCGCCCAAATTCCATAGAATAAAATTATTTTACCTTAAAAATTGCCAAAATTGTATAGAAAGTATATAAAATTCTTAGAAATTTGAATATTTTTACAAAACTATCACCAAACATTTTACATTTTGCATATTAAGGACTAGTAATATTAGCCCATGTTTCTACATTTTAATATAAATTTCCATTCTTAAAATCATCCATGAGCCCTAGGAGGGGGTGAATCATGGTAAAACCTGTGTTCTTTGTGATGTTTATTGACTATTTACTTTTTGTTAATGAATAGCTTATGAATGAATGATTAAACTAAATGTATCAATATGCATGCATAAGGCTAAAGATGAATGAATCCTAGAAATACTCAAATCAATAACAAGGTTAATGCACAAGGAAGGAAGAACACAACCACAAATTCCCACTCATTCCTAGACTGCAAACACCTGTGTATTACAGTCACACATAAAAGCTATCTCGGGAGAGACTGTGCTAGGAACTCTGTGCGCAGCGTTGCTTTCTAGTTTGCCAGGAGGGCCAATAGTTTTAGGTGGTTTTGTTGGAAACCTATTGATATCCGAACCTGGGTCAGCCCAAGAAGTGAAATATTAAGCCAACAAATGGTTTCGTCGCCAGCTAGAACTGCACATAATTGAGTGGACGGGATCCGTGGAGGAAACACGCAGAAAATGAAATTATAGAAGGGAATGTTCAGGCCATGGAATCCAATGAAGGTGGAGATTGAAAGATGGTTGGAAACAAAAGAATTTGAGTTTGCACAGAAGGACAACAAAAACCCTAAGTTGACATCGCACAAATATCTCAATAAATACGTGTTTAGCGACTTGCATGAAGTATTTTTTTGTGATTTCCCGCATTTGTTATAGGAGTGGTTATTGAGGATAAAATACAACCACCCTACAAATTGAATCATACCACTAGAGTGGAATCCTGTGGAGATCACACTGTTACAACAAGTTATTAACAAATTTATGCACGCAAGAGATTTATGGTTATACAATATTGTTGTAGGATTTATCACCAAATTTGCAGTAGATACTGCGAAGTCTTACACTACAACAGAGTAGGATTTTCTAAAAGGACCCAAAGGTAGGTACATCATATCACCGTATAATTCAATCAAGATTTTATTGCATGACAACGATGTGATTACCATGGAATAAGACAACTAAACTTCCCTGCATGCATGGGGGAAGGGGAAAAAGCACTGGCAAGAGGTTGAGAAATGTAGGAGATGGATAAGGGAAAGAAGAAGGAGGCCATGGACCCAATCATGATGGAGGAAGACAAGATAAATTTGATAATGGAAGAAGCTGGAAAGGTGCACAGTGGAGTACCCTACCAATATAATATGAATAACAAGAAGAGAGACATAGATGATAGAGAGGGGCTATAAAATGATGAAGAAGAGGTAGAGGATCTCCGGGATGTGGAGCAGATTGAGGAAATCCCACGTGCAAAATATGAATGTAAAACATGAGGTCTAGGGTCAAAGAAAAAAGGTAGAAATCTAATCCAGATCATTGTCAGTGTGGAACCTACAACCCCATGTGCGACTAATACACCAGAAAGAACGCCAACGTTTAGACAACCGAATTTTAGTGCAAGAAAAACAATAATACAAGGATCCAATAAAGGAGCATCAACTGGGGGAGCCAGTTCAAGAAGTAACAATTGAATATCTACAACACACAAAGGATTTGCTTCAACACAGTTCAAAATGGCAGGACATGATCCCACGATCAGATTACCAGAATTTCAGGGAGAGGCATATGAGGACCCTGAAAAACACTTATTCATCTATGAGAAGATCTAGGAAACAAACAAGATCACATATGGGGATACAAAATTCATGCAGTTATCTATCATACTAAGATACCACACACTCAACTAGTACATGAGCCTAGATGTAAATAGTGCACCAGGAGTAACAAGGACTATTTCAAACGTGAAAAAACTACTGATAAACGAATTTCAGAAGCCCAAATCAGAGGACTAATATATGAATGAAATGATTGAAATTAGGAAAAAACCAGGTAAGTCTGTTTGGGAGATTGATCAGGGGGTTAAACATCTGAAAGATAAGTTGAAGTATGCAATTACTGACATGCAACATATGCACTTATTTGTGAACTCATTGTTACCACACTTGAAATACCTGTTAAGACAACAAAAGTTCCAAACTCGGGAAGAAGATCTCCAAGAAACCTTACAACTGGAAGAAAACTAGTATCAGAAGACATACCCAACAATAGAGGAGCTGAAGGAGGATCTGAAGAATCTAACATTTCAACTTAACTAGAATAAGTGAAAATAGAAAAGAGAAGTTGTTTGGTGTACCCTATGCAAGACAAAAAGACACCATAAGAACGAATGTCCAACTTTCATGTAGTATATGGCAATAGGAGTACCAAACCCTTTGCAAAACAAGAGGACCATGGTGCAATATTTGTAAAACGCATGGGCATGATCCATATCATTGTCTAATGATGCAAAAGTATAATAAAGTACACAAAAGTTCATATTGCAATTTTTTCAAGTTAGTGGGTCATGATGATAAGGATTGTAGGATGATGGAGCCGATGAGAGAAAGAACTTCTGATACTTATAGGGTGCAAGAATAAATTATGACAGGACAAGCTTCACCTCAGTTGAACTAGGTACTGCCACCATACAATAATGCACAACAACAATACAACATTGTGCACTCGCAATACAATAATGCATAGCCACAGTATAACCCCATGCAGTATAACCAGGTACCTCAATAAAACACACCATGAGGAGATCAAGATGGATATAGAGGTGGAGAACTAGGTAGAGGAGGATTTAGACGAGGAAGAGGACCAATACTGTGCCACAACTACCAACAACTAGGACATTATGCAAGGGATTGTCCACTTCCACCACCAACATTTATGTACTGTCGTGCAACATACCATGAAACAAAAGATTGTCCAACACTCTTGGGAAAGATCCAAGAAAAAAGGAACCAAAACAATAAGAATGTCCAGTGGATCTCTGCAGAAGACATGGATAATGGGAGAAACATCAATATAGTCATTCGAGGAGGAGCCAAGACATGAACTGATGCAATAAAACAAGATCTAGCGCAACACCAATGGGTTAATAAGAATACTGATCCATAAAAACAATTTGATGCAAGAAAAGAAAAGGAAACATTTAAGGAGGCCAGACAGGAGTTTCTCATTCAAAAATTTTCTTCTACACCAGCCGCACAACAAACTCAGAAATCACCAATGTACGAGATCCCCTCCTCAATGGACCATACCAGTAAAGGAAAACCTTTAGAGAAAGTAAGTACCATAAAAAAAAAATTGCAATCCTGTGATAAGTTATTGAAGGATCCATCATCTGTTAATATCTTACAAAATATTCTAGAAATATGTAACACAGATGTAGAATGAAAATTAGAGAAGAAAGAAATCAATCATCTCCATACAAGAAGAAGGACAAGTAGAGAATTCATATTAAATGCTAACATTAGGGATTTCAACATAGGAGATATTATACTGGACTTAGGCTCTGGAGTAAATGTCTTACCTAAGAAGACATGGCAGTGTATGCGAGAAGCCACACTAGGCTATTCACCTGTCAAGTTGAAATTAGAAAATCAACACAGAGTGTTACCAATTGGAAGGATTAAAGGCATGACAAGAGATTTGGATGGAGTGCGCACTAATATGGTAGATTTCAAAGTAATAGAGATAGTAGATGGCTCAATACCTTACCCCACATTGCTTGGATTGGATTGGGAATTTGATAACTAGACTATAAGCAACATGAAGACAAGAAAAATGACTTTTGAATTAGGAGAATATAGATTCATTACACCATTGGATCCTTCAGAAGGAGAGAGTTTTGTAGAGCCCACTTATTTGGATCTGGAAGAAATAAACTAGTTGTACAGAACCACCGCATGAGAATAGGACTATGTTAACCCAACTGCAAATGGGGTATTCAGCTATAGAAGCATTGCATCATGTGGTTATGACTTAGACACGTGTTTGGAGAATTGGAAACAACAATTACATGAAGTTTCCACAAGGTGCACAAGAATAGATTGCTTAGTAATATGGGTTGGTACAAATATAAGATAACCTCTCAGTTTTCATGGGTTAAATTACTTAGAAGAATTTATGACAAAATATGAAGAGGAAGTGTTAGAAAACCATAGGCTCTTAGACCTATATATTTCACTCAAAGAAACACCTGCAAGATGGTGGGGTGTGCACAAATAAACAATTCAGAACTACTATCAATGTAAACGACTACTACACATTAGATTTGGCATAAAATCAGGGAGAAATATAGTCCATAATTATGATGGGAAAGTCACACCAGTTGAACACATAGAGAAGTGTAGAACACAGTGGAGGATGAAACCACTAGAGGAATGGACTCATCACTTTATCCATACATTGGAAGGAATCCCAACGAACTGGTATATAGACCAGGAGATGCACAGAGGCACTACATAATGGACATGATTACAACAGAATTTTGTATTCACATTCTCATTTGAATATGAGAACTCCAACATTGATTCAGCATTGAAGATGATATGGGGAATGTTATTTATTGATGAAATAGAGGTTGAAATCATGACAAAATATCAACAATAGAATAGATAGACAGTAGAATAACTACTCTCATGCTATCATGTTGAGAGGAAGCACCAGATGAAGATGATCTGCACAACATTCAGATTATAGATATTGAAGGAGAAAGAGAGGTGGAAGGTCCATCTATGGAGTCAAAAGTATTTGTTGTACCAATCAAAGTTAAGAAAGTCAACGTTGGGACAAATGAAAATCCTAAAATGGCAAGTATTGGAGACTATTGGGATGAACAAATATTAGAAAAAATAACAGAGCTACTGCGCAAATACAATGACATTTTTCCAACAACCTTTATAGAGATGAAAGGAATAACAGGGGAGCTAGGTGAGATGAAGATACCCCTCAAACCTAAGGATAGACTTGTCAGGAAAATACCTTACAGACTGAATCTAATGTATACGAATAAAGTAAGCAGAAATTGATCGAATGCTGGAAGTTGGTATGATAGAACCAGTAGAGGAATCATAATGGATCAATCATATGGTATTCCAAGAAAAGAAACAAGGGGGGATAAGTATTTGTGTATATCTAAGGAAGCTTAATGATGCTTTCTTACATGACCCTTTCCCTACCATTTTTACAGATGAGGTCTTAGATAATGTAGGAGGCCAGGAAGCATATTCATTTATAGATGGATTCTCAGGTTACCATCAGATCAAAATAGCTCCAGAAGACATGTATAAGACTACTTTTTCTATAGAATGGGGATCCTACCAATATATAGTCATGCCACTTGGGTTGAAGAATGCAGCAACCATATTTTCAAGAGTAATCATAGCTTCTTTTAAGGAATTCATACATCAGTTTCTAGAAGTATATCTGGATGACTAGACTGTATATAGTCTTTTAAAGGACCATGTAGAAGTTATAAGATTAATGTTGGAAAGATGCAGGCAATGTCAGATATCATTAAACATCAAGAAATGTATTTTCGGTACACATTTTGGAATATTGTTGGGACATATAGTGTGTAAACAAGGTTTAATAGTGGACCTTGCTAAGATTGCAGCCAGTGTAAATTTACCACCACCAAAACCAGTGCTCCAGTTAAAACAACACTGGGACATACAGGTTATTATGGGAAATTTATAAAGGGGTATGCATAGATTACTGCACCAATGGAAAAACTATTAAAGGAAACCAGATTTTAGTGGAATGAGGACTGAGAGCAAGGATTGGACACTTTAAAATAAAAGATGGTAACAACACCTATACTAGTATTCCCAGATTGCGAAAAGACATTTCATGTGCATGTAGATGCATCAACCATAACACATGGAACAATTCTAGCGTAGCCAGGAGCAGGGGATTTAGACCATCATATCTCCTTTGGAAGCATAAATTTGTCAGAATCAAAGAAGAACTACAAGACCACAGAAAGAGAATGCCTAGCCATGGTATGTGCAGTTCAAGAATTCATTCACTATTTACTAGGTAAACACTTTAAAATGTTCACAGATCATTCTTCCCTCAAATATCTAGTCAACAAGCCAACGTTGGGGGGGAGGATCTATAGATGGATATTATTGTTTCAATAATTTGATTTCAAAGAGATAGTCAAACTAGGGAAGTTGAATTCAGGACCTGATCACCTATCAAGGGTAACTAATGGAGAAGAACCTACTAACTTGGAAGACAACTTCCCTGATGCACAGTTATTTTTAGTACAAGTAGCTGATGAATACTTCATTGATATTATTGAATACTTAAGTAAAGGGGTTGTTCCGTAGGAGTTCATCACTGCGCAAAAGAAAAATATGGTAGTCAAAGATGCAAACTGTCAACTTATTTCAAAACATTTATACAAGATGGGCACAGATAAAATTTTGAGAAGTGTGTATTGGAACATGAAAGGCCCATAATTTTGGTAGAAGCTCATGAAAGTATAGTTGGAGGACACTATGAAGGTAAAGATCCTGCGTAGAAGGTATTGCATGTAGGATTATGGTGGCTAACAGTCCATAAAGATGCCAAGGAATATTTCCATAAATGTGATGTCTGTCAGAGGCTTGACAAACCGAACAGAAGGGATGTGATGCCCCTAAGACCACAAGTGACTCTGCAGGTATTTGACAAATGGGAAATATACTTTGTTGGACCGATCAATCCAACAAAAAAAAGGTCAAGAGCTAGATATATCATTACTGCAATGGAATACTTAACAAGATGGGAAGAAGCACATTAGTCAAGGATTGTAGCATAGAGACAACAACACACTTCTTGTTTGAACAAGTGATCACCAGATTTGGATGTCCTAGGATTCTGATTAGTGACCAAGGAATTCACTTGATCAATAATACCATCAGGGCTATGACTGAAGAGTTTCAAGTTTATCACCAGAAGAGTACACCATACCATCCTCAGCAACATGGAACACCATAATCTTTCAATAATATTTTGGAAAATTCTTTGACTAAGCTCTGTAATGTGAGCATGGATGATTGGGACTTCAAAATACCAACAGTACAATGGGCATATAGGACCACATGTAAGAAGTTGACATGACAAAGACCATTCAGATTGGTTTATGGGAAGGAAGCAGTGGTGCCATTATAATTTTTGATACCCAGTCTGGGCGTAGCAACAATTACCAACATGACAGAAAGAGGCGCAATACAGGAGAGATTAAGTCAACTAATGGAAATGGAAGAGGACGAGATTCTAGCAGGATTTCACCAGAAAGTACAAAAAGCAAGAGACAAATCCTAACATGATAGACATATTAAAAATAAGAGTTTTAAGGAGGGATACCTAGTTATTCCCTATGACAACAAAATTTTCCGACACCCTGGTAAGTTTAGAATGCATTGGCTAGGGATATATGAAGTAAAGAATGTCACATATGGGGGATCTATACAACTAAAAGACTTGGGAGGAAAAAAAATGAAAGGAATGATCAACGGTAGTTGACTAAAACTGTACAAGGACAATCGACCTACTAACCATTAAAAGTTACAACACAATGAGAAGGGCATGTATATAGTGTATTATAGAAAAGATTAGAACAAAAAAATGATAAAAATAAATAAAATGGGTAAAAAGAAGAAAAAAGGAATACAAAAATAGAAAAAAGGAAGAAAAACACAAAAAGATGCAGAAGTTGACTAAACCACAAGAAAGTGCGAAAAAAAGAAGTTGCGTGCAACAATTACTACGACAATATCTAAAGACAATGCGCAGGAAAAATTGCACTCGACACAAATGCATGCAAAAAGTAAAAAACAGATATGACCAGGTCTATAAAAGGTGGAAAGAATGCATTTATTCAACACTTAGTGATTTTTTAGCACAGAGCGAGATACAATGAGCGTGCTATAGCTATAAATTTGAAAAGAAGTAAGAGAGTGTGAAAATTGGATAAGAAGATGACCCCACCGAAGTTCGGTGCTCCAGGCCAGTATGTATGAGTTACTCGGCAAGGCCAAAGGCACAAGGAAAGAATGAGACAGCCCGAGAATTTGGTCAAGATGGAAGATGTCACCACGTCAGATAAAGAATCGATCAACCCGACATGGGTTGAAGAGGAAACATCGACAACACAACAAGGAGAAATAGGGTAGAGTTCTGGGGCCTAGAATTGTATTCCAAACCCTAATCTTGAAACGTCTGCGAAACTCGATGAAACTATGGGACTATGACAAACCCACAAAGGAGAGGAGGTGTTGGTCGAGGATATCACCAACCGCTTGGATTCATAAAGAGAATAAGAGGACGTGGAAATAGTAGAGGCAGACCCATATGGTGTTGGGAAGAAAAGAAAGGTGGAGGATGCCATGGATATCACACTCCCATATCTCCCAAACGCAATGGTCATCATGGACGATATGTTGGGAAAGGCACCAAAACTTAGGTACTTGGACCACGATGTGCGCGATGCGACCAAATTCCCAGATTTGGTCGAAGAGAGTTACTTGTCAAACACAGGGGAAATTGGACCCTTGGGTAAACCAATAATGGAGCCCGCGTAGTGGATAGCAGGTCTGTACGACTCTAGCATAATGAACTTGCTGGATATACTGCACTTCGGGTGCAGTAAAATGTCGAGCTCTCGGTCAAACAACTATATTCTCGTGTACATGGAGGCATCTTCTGGATGGATAGGCCAGTACAGCCGGATGTGGCATTGATTACCAAAATCACATAATTACCTACATTCGGTGCACAACAAGAGGAATACTTCGATAACAAGGCGTGCGAGAAGGAAATCACAGAGCTAGTTAAAGCACAGTTTGACACCAATCGAGGTAATAGGGGCATTTTTCTCAAGGATATTAACGACAATGTGAAAAGGTTTTCCAGCAAGCTTATGGGTTGCAAGTTATTGCGGAAATTTTGAAAATAAGAAGTGCCAGCAGGATTTATTACATTAGTCGTGCAGTGCGCGAAAGGAATAATGTTTAGTTGGGAACCATACCTTCTAAACCAATTTTTGGTGGATTGTAGAGATGCACAGGATAATGGAACCGAGTTTCATTACTCCTGGCTGATCATTCTTATAGCTTTGGTAGGAAGGAAGGAGAAAAATTTCTCAGATTTCCTGGATAATAAAGGGAAATTTTATGTGGCTATATATGAGTCCCTCTGGTAGACCAAGGATAACAAAACTCAATAATCAAACAACACAGTTTTTGTAATGTTGTTGAAAGAAATAAAACAATGCACATCTAATGTATGGTGCATATTTTTGGAGATAATCCAAGAGACAAAAGGGATATCTAGGTTCAAGGCATCCATGCACCACATGTGGATCTAGGTAGCAAGGGATCCAAAGAAGGCATGGCTAGAAATGCAATATTGTGTCACCAAGGGAGAAGTTGATTGGATAGTCAAAGACTGGCCTACGCAGTGGCAACTACCATTAACAAAAACAACAACAAGGACAATCGTGGAACACTCCTCTAGGCCCAAGGAAAAGGTCAAAGCAGGTTCCTCAACAAGAACACACAACCTAGCCGATAACACTAGAAAGGTTGTAGCACAAAATCAACCGTTTGGAAGCAACATAGTGCCGAAAATACCAAGGAGGACAACAACAACGACAAGGAAAGGTAGCCAACCATAGAATAGAAAGGGGGATACATCACAGGCTGGGGAAGAGAGGGTCCAGGATACAACAACTGGGGAACAACCCTCACATACAAAAAGGAAGCCAATACAGGTAGAAGAGGCATGCAAAAAGAGAAAGTACATCATGAAAGACTTAGTCATCACCCTAACAGAGGAGGATGCAGAGTTAGTCATGAAAAAGGTCCAACATAGGGGAGAAGAAGTGGTCCATATTGCAAAGGCACAGAGAGAAGATATCATGGCCAAGCTCATCGAATTCCATTAAACTCTACAATAAGTACAGAGCCAAGTAGTACCACAGGCAATAGGAAAAGATGCAATGATCCCCTGTGTAGAAAGAAGGAGAGGAGACAATACAAATTGTAGTAAAAGGTAGGGAGACATTTAGATTCATGTGCCAATTGATCAGAATGGATCAAGAGACTACGCAAAAACCCATGGGGGATGTGGATCAATTTGAAGTTGTCATGGCACAAATACCCACCAAGGAACTATACACACTGCATGCCAGTGTAATGCAAGAAGTGAAATTCAGGGCCTGCATGGATGCAACCAACTTGGAGGTGGGTAGATGAGTCATTGAAATGTTACAAATCACATGCGACCAACTGACCTCTAATAAAGAGGAGGAGAAAGAATGCATAGATAACTAGAACATGGATTAACATCGGTATATGATCGCATCCCAGACAACGTGAAAGCACCTGAGAGGAGTGCAGAGGAGAAGATCGACATTATTTCACAAAAAATTGACAGGTATAAGCAAGAAATTGAGGAGCTAAAAGAAAGGATTAATCCTACAACTCCTCCAGAGGTTAGAGAACAAAGAGAACAACAATTCACACTCCACTTAGCAGATATGGTGAAAGAATAAAGGGAATTAGAAGAGTTGTTCGACAAAACCGCGCATATATGGACTATTCTGGAAGAAGATGAATAGGTCCAAAAGTGGGACCAACAAGAAGAGAAAATCAACGTTTCCATACAGGAGCTAAAGCAATGAGAAAACAATGACTATCATGTAGCGCTTGAAGGGCACTCAAGAAATGAAGACTCTGCAGACAGAGTTGAAGACATCGCAAACAAAGAAGCAATAAAGACAAGCCGAATTATAACCCCTGCAAGAACAAGCAACACAAATGATTGCACAGCTGGAGGAAGAGAAGATAAGTATGGCACATACATAGTAAGAGGGTGCAACATTAATGTAGGAGGAGATAATAGTGCAAACAGTAGAAGCGCTAACAGGAAAAGCTACACACATGAGGGAAAAAGGAAAGTAATTAGCAGAAAAGTTCCACAGTTTGGACAGGGAAGTACATGGAGTGCACACCACTTGAGTGGCTCGAGACGAGCCACATGTCAGTGTTGGGGGCCTATTGGGCACATGCCTATTTTGAGAATGAAGACTATTCTGGGTGCAGGCCTATTTTTGGAAAGACCTAATTTTGGAAAGGAAGGCCTAATTTTGGAGCGTACGCAACATATTGCAAGAAAGAAACATGCAAAAAAAGAAGGAAAATCAACATGCAAGAGGAAAGTAAATGTGGTACACAGAAAAGCAAGCCTAAACATGATAGGTTTAGGGTTTTTGATAAGGATTGTAACAACTATAAGCCTGTAAAATAGTATAAATAAGAACCTAGGAGGTCTAGGAAGGGGGATGTCAGTTAGAGAGGGATTATTGTTGAGGATTTGATTGTAATAGGTCTTATAGAAGAGTCGAATAATATAGAGTTGAGGGTTAGTTCATAGGTCGAGGAGCCTGGTGTGATCTATTCCGCCTCACAGAGGTTCCTTAACCTCATCTTGATTGTATTATTGAATATGTAATACACGCAACACATATTTTGCAGTAGATTAAATAAAAGAGAAGAGAAGCCAAATATTTGTGGACATAGTCCTGGAGGGGGTGAACCATGGTAAAACTTGTGTTATGTGTGATCTTTATTGACTATTTACTTTCTGTTAATGAATAGCTTATGAATGAATAATTAAACTAGATGTATGAACATGCTAAAGATGAATGAATAATGGAAATACTCAAATAAATAACAAGGTTAATGAATAAGGAAGGAGGAACACAACCACAAATCCCCACTCATTCCTAGACTGCAAACACCTGGGTATTATAGTCACCCATAAAAGTTATCTTGGGTGAGACTGCACTAGGCACTCTGTGCGTAGCGTTGCCTTCTAGTTTACTGTAATGTCCCTTTCCAAATAGGAGCTCCAGAGAGGAGGCTTAATGGTCTAAACTGCCCCGTTAGACTATAGCCAGGGCCAAAAAGGGGTAAACAGGGTTACTAGAGGTCACTCTAGTCACAGGTGTTATATTCAGAAAGTGACATTGAGATAAAAAGGGTTACAAGTGATTTTAAGTCATTATGAGCTAAAAATAGAAGTCAACAGTGAATTAGGGTTTCAGCAGTGATTTAGGGTTTTGGAAGTCAACACTGAATTAGGGTTTCAGCATGATTTAGGGTTTTGGAAAGCTATAAAGGAAGGGCCAGCGACCTAATTCATTATTATGCAGATTATGACTTGTCATTGAGGAGAAGAGACGCATCTCAAGAGAGATAGTTCAATGTATTCCAGGAGGAAGACACCGGTTGGCTGATTTCGATGTTGAAAGACACACCCTAGTCACCGGGAAGATCATCCAGGTCCTCCATCATTCTTCATTGATTCCACAGTGCTCCCATATTCTGGGTATTATCTTTTAGTTACTTATTTGTATTCCGGCTAATATCCTTTTTTCTTTTGATCTAGCCGAGTGTTGTTATTTTATTCAGCCGCATTCAACCATTTTGTAATCCACTGAGATATCATAATACAAAATTTGCAGTCCTTTGTCGCATTTATTATTTGTATGATTATTTATATGCTGTAAACCTTTGATCCTACACACACATTAGCAGTGTTTCCTAGACTAGCCAAGTCAGGAACATTACAGTGGTATCAGAGCTTTAGTCCTGCTAGCATGTGACTAAAGACAATGAGTGTAGAAGAAGACCCAGAGGGCTGTGAACACGTAGGTGATGAATATGTCACTTACAACAGGCATCAGGAAAGAAGGCATTGTCCTGATTTTCCCCCTTTTCCTCCTAGTTCAGAGGAAGAGGAAGAGGCACACACAGAAGCATAGAGAAAGGAAGAGCATGAGGAAGAGAGGATACTAGGAGACATATATGAGCGACCAGAGGGTAGTGGCAAGGCCCCCATAGATCCAGAGGCATCTTTCATGTAGGTTATCAACGATATGTTAGTTAGTCAATGAACCATGTCTCGGTCTTTGGCACAGGTGGTTGATAGATTGGCTAGAGTGGGCACCCCTGATACACAAGTCCCACATGCAACACAGGGTAACTCGGGAGTAGGCAGTAGACCCCAGTCACCCTCTCGCACATACACCTCTGCGAGTAGGATTCCCAGAACCTTGTTTCCTAGTTTCCAGAGGGCACCCCTAGTAGCAGCACCGCCACCAATATCACAGAGGCCACCCACTCATGCCGACGAAATTGCAGAGTATAGGAGGGAGTACACAACATTGGGTCATGAATTCCATCAGGACATGACCTTAGTCGAGTACTGTGGACTCAGACTCAGGAACCGCCCCAGAGAGCCACAGAGGGGAGGACCACAACAGCAGCAGGGGCATAACCTCGATTTCATACGAAACGTTAGGAAACTCAGCATCCCTTCTTTCGACGGATCGTCCAAATACACCGCCAGATCTTGGGTACAGAAGCTAGACACATATTACAAGCTCAACCAGATGACCGAGACAGAGGCCATTAGTTTCACGACCTTACACTTGGAGGGTGAGGCACACGAGTGTTGGTATCATGGACTGGTGACATTGGGTCACAATCACATCACTTCCTATAGGGAGTTTACAGATAGGATCATGGACAGGTTTGATAAGAAGGATCCCGAGATACACTTCAGGGATCTAGCCTAGCTGAGACAAACTGGCACAGTAGAGGCGTTCATCACATAGTTTCAGTGGGTAGCCATGGAAGTGACAAATATATCAGAGCCCAGGCTGATCATGTTATTCACAGAAGGACTCATATAGCCTTTGAGAGGATGGGTGAAGGCATACAGGCCTCCCACTTTGCAGGATGCCATCCTTTGCACTCGATATCTAGCAGACTCAATGCCAAAGACTAAAACTTTCTCCAAACCATTTGTGCCACAAAGGGATCAAGACAGGAAGCCATCCCAGAGAGAATGGAAGGGCAAGGAGAAGTTGGATGATGAGATTAGGTGAGAGCTTATAAGGAAGAAGCTTTGCTTCAGTTGCAGAGATCCTTGGGTCCGAGGCCATAGGTGCATGGGAAAAGGAGAGATTCATTATATTGAGGTAGCAGTAGACACCGTGGATAGTGAGGAGGAAGAGCAGGATAGTGGATACACTAGTTCAGAGGAAGAGTCAGCACTAGTAGAGGAGCAGCCTCCCCATAGACCACTAACATCAGGAGGAGCCCATCCTCCAGTAGTCCCATAACCGCCAGATCAGGCTAACAGGAGGAAACCAACAAAAGGAGGTGTCATAACAACTCTTTTTGGTGTTCCCAGGTATGATACCCTACGTATCAGAGAGATTATTCATGGGCAATGGACAATCTCCCTGATAGATGGTGGGACCACCCACAACTTCATCGACCCTTCACTAGTATCAAGATGGGAACTTCAGACAGAGGAGTTTGAGGGATTTGATGTTGCAGTATAAAATGGCCACACAATGGAGTGTCTAGACAGAGTTCCAAACTTAGAGATGAAGTTAGGAAACTACATAGTGAGAGACATATTTTATGTGGTTGACCTATCAGACACAGATGTGGTGTTAGGAGTTCAGTGGATGATTACCTTGGGAAAAATAACTACCAACTACCAAACCTTGGAAATGGGATTCAGAGATCAGGATGGGAAGAAGGTTGTTCTAAGATGTATGTCAACAGGAGCACCCATGACAGTTTCAACCAAGAGGATGTAGAGAATATTTAGACACGAGGAGGTAGCATATGTCGTAGAATGCTTGATCACTACTCAGAAGGTTTTGGAAGGTCGACAACAATACCATACAGAGATCAAGAATTTATTGGGACGCCATCAACAAGTATTTGAGGCAATTCCACCAGGGAAACCACCTGACAGGGGGTTTGAGAACATCATTGAGTTGGAGGAGGGGGCCAAACCTATGATCACCCCCTCCTATCGTCAACCTAGGAGGTTCAAGGATGAGATAGAGAAGGCAATCAAGGAATTGTTGGCGATGGGACACATCAGACCGAGCAGCAGCCCCTTTGCTTCTTCAGTTGTCTTAGTTCTGAAGAAGGATGGCACCATGAGGATGTGCATTGATTATCCATCCTTGAATAAGAAAACCATCAAGAACCGGTACCCTATCCCACGCATTGACGAGTTGATGGATGAACTACATGGGGGAATTTTCTTCTCAAAAATTTATCTACACTCTGGATATCATCAGATCAGCATCCGAGAGAAGGACATAGGGAAGACGATGTTTCGATGTCATTTTGGACACTTCGAGTTCCTGGTTATGCCATTTTGGCTAGCCACTGCACCCACTACATTCCAGTCTTGCATGAACCATATATTCAGGGATCAGTTAAGGAAATCATTCTTGGTTTTCTTCGATGACATCTTGATCTATAGCCAGTCATGGAAAGAGAATATGAGGCACCTGGATGAGGTATTGAGCATCATGGAGGCACAATAATTATATGCCAAAGAGTCCAAGTGAGAGTTCTGTATGAAAGAGTTTCTTTACTTAGGCCACATCATCAGTGCACAGGGGGTACAGGTGCACCAAGAGAAGATCAGGGCCATTCTGTATTGGCCGATGCCCAAGAACGTGACATAATTGAGGAGCTTCTTCGGGCTGTGAAACTATTACAGGCGGTTCGTCCGAGGTTTTTCTCAGCTTGGAGCACCGGTGATAGATCTTACCAAGCATGGGGCCTTCATATGCACCGAGAAATCACAGGAATCCTTTGATCACATGAAGGAAGTCATGGGCACTTGTCCAGTGTTGGCACTACCAGACTTCACCTTGCCATTTGTACTAGAGTGTGACGCATCCGACGAAG
>JZKD02S2240568.1:146435-164434 GCA_000966675.3 Picea glauca
TACAAAATAAATTATTTTAATAATAATTTTAATGGAGAAATTAGAAGTGGACCCAACCCTAAAATAAGGAAAGTGGGGCCAAGTGACCTAGAAGATGTTTTTAAGGAAGCTACTTAGAGAGTATAAATAAGAGTCAAGGCTCTCTCATTTGAAACACACTTGAGCATATTGAATATATATAGGTGTCTGATGTATACAAATGATATCTAATCCTAAATTATGAGGAAAGTGAAGAAAAGAAGACCGAAATGCAAGGAAGGATAAATTCTTTTGATGGTGCTTTCTAAGGTATGTTATTTTCAGGTCATCTCACCATTTTCAATATAACTTTTTTTATATAATGATTCAGATCCTGAAATTGCTATGAAAGTGAGAAAACATATCCTAGTATCTATGGTTAAAAATTTATCTTGTGGGTCGTTTTATTTTTGGATTTACACTCGGTGGAAAATAGGGTTTGTGGCCAGTTCTGAAAATAGGTGTTTTGGGTAAACACATCATAAATTCTTCATAACAGATCCAAATTCAGTGAGAGTAATTTTTTTGGTTAGGGTACAGTCTTTCGTATGTTTTGTAACAGTTTCAGAGCATTTCATCAAACAGTTTGTGTGGGGCACGCTCTACAAGGTCGCTCTCTAGAATAAGCCAGAATTCAGCAAGGTATGCCATTTTTGCTATAACTCATTTTATGAGAGATTCCAAGTAGTGTCATTTGGAGGAATTGCATAAAACACACTGAAGAACATTGTGTATCCGTTTCAGATCTTTATACATTACAGGTTGGTGCATGGTTGATGCACTTGTTTATGGTACATGTTGATTACAGGTTGGTGCATGGTTGATGCACTTTTTTGTGGTACAGGTTGATTACAGGTTCAGGTACTGGTTGATGCATGGTTGATGCATGGTTCATATTTATTGGTACATGTTTATAGTGGTATATCTCATAGTGATAGTGTGACAGTGGTTCCATCATTCTACTTCTACTTTAGGGTGGCAGGACGGGGCAAGGACATGTGGTTGTAGCCACCTTCTGATTGTAGTCGAAGAACATTGGGGGTTGTAGCTTCCTTCTGGTTGTAGCCAGAGATTTGGGGAGTTGGATCTTCCCTCGGGTTGTAGTCTGAGAAACTAGGGAGTTGGAGCCTCCTTCCAGTTGCAGCTGGAAAACAAAGGAAGTTGGTGCTTCCAATAAATGTAATTCTTCAAGACATACAAGAAAAAGCATTCCATGGTTTTCTCCCGATTTGGGTTTCCACGTAAAACACTGGTGTACTATGTATGTGTGTGATTGTTTATTTATTACTGCTCATTATTGGATAATAATTCTACATTGATATAACATTTGAAGAAAAAGGATTAATATTACGTTATTACTGATTCACCCCCCCTCTCAGTAATCCAACATAAGGCATTTATAAACTTTTTGGAAGAACATATATTCTCTAGATTTGGCTTTCCTAGAAAATTATTTACAAATAATGGTCAGGCATTTAAATATTTTGCTACGATGGAATTATGTGGAAGATATAATGTCACTCTGGCACAATATACTCCATATTATCCATAGGGTAATGAATTGATTGAATCCTCAAACAAAAGTCTGATCAGAATTATCAAAAAATTGTTGGCAGAAAACAAAAAGGGATGGAATTCTAAATTAAAATATGCTTTATGGGATGATAGGGTTAGCACACAAAAGTAAATTGGCACTTCTCCTTTCCAGTTAGTCTATGGGAAAGATGTTATTTTCCCAACCCAACTTGGTTTACCTATACTAATATTCTTGTAAGAAGAATTGGAAAAACCTAATGATATTCATAGGAGGATTTTTTAAATCATTAAGGTTCAACAGAGGAGAGAAATGTTAAATGAAAAATATGAGGCTTATCAGAGTAAGGTTAAAACAACATTTGACAAGAAGACTAAGAAGGACAGTTTCAAAATAGGGGACCTTGTTCTAAAGTGGGATGTCAGAAGAGAAGAGAAGCCAAAACATGGTAAGTTTGATAATTTTTGGTTTTGCCCATTTAAAATAGCCAAAATTTTGAACAACAACACTTTTGTCTTACAGAATTTGGATGACGGTGAGATATTTGGAGGCCCAGTCAATGGGTGTTTTCTGAAACATTATTTTACTTAAAGAGAGATAATTGATTTAGCTTGTACACATTTCTTTATTTTGGTGTGTTTTATCAGATTAAATAAGACTCCATAGCCCAATGGAGACACTAATGTAAAATTAAGCTTGTTACAGTTTGGTATTTTCGAATGAAGAATAGATGGTATACAATAAGACAGATGTCAAAACAGATAAGAAAGAACAGGGTGTAGGTTACAAGTTTTAGTGATAGAATTTGAAAATAAGGCATTGGTATGCAATTCTTAATGTCTCACAAGGAGAAAATTATCCCCAGATGGAGCTAGTGTTAGTCCCTAAACCCGTTTCTACCTTTTTTTCCCTAAAATTTATCATATCCTATCAAAAACCTTTCCTAAGTCCAATTTTTCTTTGTTTGTTGCACCTTTCATACTTTAATTTTCATTTTTGGCGTGATTTTCCTTTTCTTAATTTCATTTTCACTTGATTTTTATACGATATGTTTGAAATTTTTTCATAAATAAGATGTGTTACATCAAATTTGTTATTCACATTTCCACTTAAAGGGAATTTTCCAAGGTTTAAAGAATAAATAGGTTCTCTACAAGAATGTTTCCATTCTTGTAGCACATAAAAACATCATTACTTCAAGTGTGCTTCAAATCCGAAGATCGTGATGGTAGTCCTGAAATCATGCATGAGATCGTGTAAACAATTGTTATATTTAATTATGTCATATCTAAATGATTATTCTATCCTTATGCATTATTTATTAAATACAAATTTGAATATGTTTGTACTTCCATCAAACTAAGGTGTCGGGCCACGATCTAAAAACATTCAAAATCATGATTTAAAATCTTTTAAAGAGTTTTTTTGAAATAAGGAAAAATGCAACTTAATGTCATATGCGACCAAACAAACTCTTTTATGTTAGTCGTTCTGTGTAGACATATTTTAAATCTCAATTGAGGTGAAACCCTAATACTTGTAGGTGTAATAGAGCTCATGATCAGCAATATGCCACGCAATAAAGGTGGTCGAGTTCTCTGATTAGAACCAGAGGGAATTGAATTATTAGAAACTTGTCCAAAAATCACGTAGAAATTTGTCTAGGGATAATGGTTTAAGTTTTGTTGTGTTTTTCAGGGACACCATCAAGAAATTCCAATATTATTTTCCAACAACTTTGACGGGTTTCAGACTCAGGTGGGAGATGTAATTATTCACATCACAGAACATTCAATTGCAACATCCTGTGGTTTTCCTGTAAAAGGCGAAAGGTGGTGGAAGAAGAGTAAACTCCCTACAGACTTGTGCAATCGGTTTTTAGTAGCAGAACACATTAATCCAGATTGGAGTTAAGGCATCCCAAATAAATGGATAAAGAAGGAATGTCAGAGTATCTCACCAATGGTCAAGAAATACATAACTTGTGAAGTTAGGTTTTCTACCATTCATTGTTATCACATAAGTTTTTTTATGCATTTAAATGGAGATAAGGAAATAAATATGCCATTTTGTCTTTTGAAAAGTTAGACAAAGATGGCAAAGAGGATACAGATCTATCCTCAAAATGCTCATCAAATTTTATTTCATCAAGGTATTATCAAAATTATGGTTATGTATGCATTAAGTGAATTACAAGTGTCATGGGAAAAACTATTATCTTCTTTAGGGTTTGAAGAGCATGTTTCAAAAACATAGAAAACACCTCCTGTTGAGAAAACTAGGGTTTCAAGAACAATGGGAAGAAAATCAAAGGATACAGTAAAGGTACAAGAAAAATCCTCCCCTGTAGCAAGAGAGACCAGATCGAGCAAAATAAATGTTTCCCTACAATAGGAAGAAGAAGCTAAGAANTATTAGAAACTTGTCCAAAAATCACGTAGAAATTTGTCTAGGGATAATGGTTTAAGTTTTGTTGTGTTTTTCAGGGACACCATCAAGAAATTCCAATATTATTTTCCAACAACTTCGACGGGTTTCAGACTCAAGTGGGAGATGTAATTATTCACATCATAGAACATTCAATTGCAACATCCTGTGGTTTTCCTGTAAAAGGCGAAAGGTGGTGGAAGAAGAGTAAACTCCCTACAGACTTGTGCAACCGGTTTTTAGTAGCAGAACACATTAATCCAGATTGGAGTCAAGGCATCCCAAATAAATGGATAAAGAAGGAATGTCAGAGTATGTCACCAATGGTCAAGAAATACATAACTTGTGAAGTTAGGTTTTCTACCATTCATTGTTATCACATAAGTTTTTTTATGCATTTAAATGGAGATAAGGAAATAAATCTGCCATTTTGTCTTTTGAAAAGTTAGACAAAGATGGCAAAGAGGATACAGATCTATCCTCAAAATGCTCATCAAATTTTATTTCATCAAGGTATTATCAAAATTATGGTTATGTATGCATTAAGTGAATTACAAGTGTCATGGGAAAAACTGTTATCTTCTTTAGGGTTTGAAGAGCATGTTTCAAAAACATAGAAAACACCTCCTGTTGAGAAAACTAGGGTTTCAATAACAATGGGAAGAAAATCAAAGGATACAGTAAAGGTACAAGAAAAATCCTCCCCTGTAGCAAGAGAGACCAGATCGAGCAAAATAAATATTTCCCTACAATAGGAAGAAGCAGCTAAGAAGAAATTTGAATCATCTTCACCAGAACATGGGTTTGTGGAATGTGATAAGGTTTACACTAGGAGGAGGACTAGGAAAATGACATAGGAACTTCAAAAGATAAAAATTAGGCCTATACAAGAAATCCATGATATACAAATTGAGAAGTCTCCAAAGGTGAGATAGAGAAGGAGGAGCAAAAGAAAACAACCTACAAATTGTCCCAACAAAACCAAAACTAGATCCACAAATAAGTCGAGACTCAATTCTATATATTTATTCAAACCTTCTATGAATAAAGAGAAATTGATTGTCCTAGATGATGAGACCCCAAAAAATATTCCAAAAATGACCAGAAAAGAAAGGTTAGAAATTAAAACGTTGAAGGAAATTCCCATGAGAAATACGAGAAAGCATAAAGGGAAAAAAGTTGAATATAAACACAAATTTTCCGATTTGGATGACGAGAAAGAGAAAAACCCTACTTTCAGTCCTAAGATAGACAAGATACCAGAAAACTACATGGAGGGGACTTCCATCTTACCTAAACCTGTAAATAAGGACATTGTTGAAATAAAATCCTCAAAGGGACATAAGTACGAAAGAAGGCCTAGAAAACCTAAACATTCCATTGATTTAAATACANAAATACACATCTTTCATCTAGGATCAAAGTTCCTAGGAGGCCTTTCAATCCCTTAAAAATTCCATTACATTTTCCCCTGCCTTGGCAAACCTAAATTTTCAAGCGATTTTCATATTTAGACCAACACTACAAACTTAGTTGTTTAGGTCATTCTTTTGCAGTGCGATGACAAAATTTTTAAAATACCCATGGATTTTATGAGCCAAATATTTATTAAAAAATAATTTGAGTACCCTCTAATTGAAAAATGTGCTTTATCCCTCATGGTTTATTTGTGAAATTTTACACATTATGTGTTGGAAAACACGTGATTGTTAAAGTGCCTCTTCAAGCCGTCAAGTAGTTGTTGTCCTAATTTTTTCTAAAAGGAATAATAAATTGCCTTGCCAAAAATCAATAATTTGATCTTGAAATCGTGGTTACTAAGATTGTACAAGGTAAGAATTTATCTCTTCTTTTGGCTAAACATGCTCATGATAAAAATCCTAATAGCCAAGAGGATGGGGATTCATTGCTTGTTGTTTTTTAAATGGAATGTTCTAATATTGAATATGATGCAACTGTTGACCCTTGGTACTAGGACATCATCTTGTACTCGTGAAACCAACAATTCCCTTCCCATTTGCAGGCCAGTGAAAAGAGGAGACTAAGGTTAGAAAGTACTAAGCATGTTATGTTGAACATTTGGTTGTTCCATAGACATGTTTATGGTATGTTTCTTTGATGTGTTGGTAATTCCCAAGCCAAATCTATACTATGGAAATTTCATGACGGTGCTCATTTACATTTCCATACTAGTGGGCATTTCCCTGCTAAAGCTATTGTGCATAAAATTATGTGTTATGGTTTCTATTAGCCCACCCTATTTCACAATTATTTCATGTTTGTGAGATCATGTGATTTTTTCCAATGAGTAAGTGGCAATAAGAAGTTTTTAGGTGTGCCCCTGAACCTAGTGAGCATTTATTTTCCCTTTACCAAGTGGGGGCTAGACTTCATAGGCCCCATTTCCCCACACTTTTATATTGATCACATTTTATCCTTACTACAATTGACTATTTCATGAAGTGGCCCAAATTTGTCTCATTAATGAATGCTAAGGCAAAACATGTTGTATCCTTTCTACAAGAACATGTTTTTTCCTTCTTTGGTCCACCTCTCAAAATTGTTAGTGATAATGGTGGTGCCTTTGTGTCTAGACAATTTTTGGATCTTTTCCATAAGTACAATGAAATTTTCTCAAATTCCTCCCCATATTACCCCAAGGGAATGAATTAGTTGTGTGTACCAATGAAAAAATGATTAAGATTATTAAACACATTAAATTAGTGATAATCCTCGTGAGTGGAAAGTGCAACTAATACATGCTCCGTGGGATGACAAGACAACAACCAAGATTATTACTAGTGAGACACCTTTCATATTAGTATATGGAAAAGAGGAAATCATTCTTTCTGAGATGGAAATGGCCACTTTCTATTTAGCTTTATATATTAAAGAGTTGGACAACAATCCAATAAATTAAAGATTTAATGCATTAATGGTTCTGAAAGAGTAGTATGAGTTTGTAACACAAAAGTTGAAGAAGAAACAATGTATTGTTTAGAAGTGCCACAATAAGAAGAAAAAAGTTAAATAATTTAGATTTGGTCAAAGAGTCTTACTCTACAATTATGTTCATGAAGACAAGGGTGAGCANTTCAGACTCAGGTGGGAGATGTAATTATTCACATCACAGAACATTCAATTGCAACATCCTGTGGTTTTCTTGTAAAAGGCGAAAGGTGGTGGAAGAAGAGTAAACTCCCTATAGACTTGTGCAACCAGTTTTTAGTAGTAGAACACATTAATCCAGATTGGAGTCAAGGAATCCCAAATAAATGGATAAATAAGGAATGTTAGAGTATCTCACCAATGGTCAAGAAATACATAACTTGTGAAGTTAGGGTTTCTACCATTCATTGTTATCACATAAGTTTTTTTATGCATTTAAATGGAGATAAGGAAATAAATCTGCCATTTTGTCTTTTGAAAAGTTAGACAAAGATGGCAAAGAGGATACAGATCTATCCTCAAAATGCTCATCAAATTTTATTTCATCAAGGTATTATCAAAATTATGGTTATGTATGCATTAAGTGAATTACAAGTGTCATGGGAACAATTGTTATCTTTTTTAGGGTTTGAAGAACATGTTTCAAAAACATAGAAAACATCTCCCGTTGAGAAAACTAGGGTTTCAAGAACAATGGGAAGAAAATCAAAGGATACAGGAAAGGCACAAGAAAAATCCTCCCCTGTAGCAAGAGAGACCAGATTGAGAAAAATAAATCTTTCCTTACAATAGGAAGAAGCAGCTAAGAAGAAATTTGAATCATCTTCACCAGAACATGGGTTTGTGGAATGTGATAAGGTTTACACTAGGAGTAGGACTAGGAAAATGACATAGGAACTTAAAAAGATAAAAATTAGGCCTATACAAGAAATCCATGATATACAAATTGAGAAGTCTCCAAAGGTGAGATAGAGAAGGAGGAGCAAAAGAAAACAACCTACAAATTGTCCCAACAAAACCAAAACTAGATCCACAAATAAGCCAAGACTCAATTCTAAATATTTATTCAAACCATCTATGAAGAAAGAGAAATTGATTGTCATAGATGATGAGACCCCAAAAAATATTCCAAAAATGACCATAAAAGAAAGGTTAGAAATTAAAATGTTGAAGGAAATTCCCATGAGAAATACGAGAAAGCATAGAGGGAAAAAAGTTGAATATAAACACAAATTTTCTGATTTGGATGACGAGAAAGAGAAAAACCCTACTTTCAGTCCTGATCTAGACAAGATACCAGAAACTTGCATGGAGGGGACTTCCAGCTTACCTAAACCTATAAATAAGAACATTGTTGAAATAAAATCCTCAAAGGGACATAAGTACGAAAGAAGGCCTAGAAAACCTAAACATTCCATTGATTTAAATAGACCTTCATCAGAAGAAGACCAAGATGAAGACGAGGATGAAACAGAGGATGTACCAGACAGACAGAGGTATGAGGAATTTAAGATAGTCATTGAAGATCTAAACTACCAAAATTGAAAAACATGAGGTATGGAATGCTAAGCTATAGGAGAAAGTCCAAAAGTTGAAAGAAAAGTACAAAACATAGCATGATTTTTCAAAGGAACTTGGAAATAAACATGTCAAACTATATTGGACTAATGTTGTGCTCAAAACCAAATTAAAATAGGAAAATTATAAGGGTCAAACTTATGTTCAGGAATGAAAAGGTCTCAAAGGCTTTGTTCATGCTACCATAAAACAAAGATTTTTTGTAGCTCCTTTATTTTGACAGAATAATGAGAAAATATAGGAGAATGGAGATCTTTTTTGCAAGCAGGTTCAAGATCATGAATGATAATGATCTAGTACAAGTTTGAAGTTCTAGTATTCAATGTATGTGTTCTTGGAACAATTGTTGAAGATACTATTTGTTAGGGTCAAAATATATTTTAGGAGTTATGATATAGTCCTATGATAAAAGACTTTTTCCTAAGATCCATGATAAAGTTGTCGTCACATTGAATGAAATAGAATGTAATCCCTAGTTGATAGCCTAATATATTGAATCATAATCAAAATTGTAACTAGGTTTTAGGATCTGGGATCTAAATGGAAACCTACTCTTTTGTATAAAAAGGAAATTAGATGAGAGAGTCAGGGGTTCAATTTTGTGGAGAGGCTGAAGGAAACTTTTTGATTTGAAATTGTAAAGCTCAAAACTGCTACATTTTGCACTCAATGAGCAAGCATTCTGATGGGTATACTATTTTATTTTATGTCTTTTATTTCTTCTATCTTATTTAAATGAATTTGAAACTTCTTGAATAACATTGGTTTATCTTGTTCTATTTTGAAGTTCAGTAAATATTTTGTTGTTAGAATCATCTGTTTCAGGAGTTGCATTTATGTGTTTCTTTCATGTTTCTGAATAATATTTGTAACCTGAAATTCTTCTTTACAAGTAAACATATTGTTAAGTTGTGATTTTTTCCCCATCTATTTTGTCTCCATTTATCTAATTTGTCGGAATGAATGCCTTTGATTAAGTTGAATGTTGTTGGTAACCTAATTCAAACGATTGTACTCAAACCTTTATCCTTCAACTTACTCTGATAACTTGATCCTTAAGTCCAACTTCAAACAAATATTAATCTATAAGAAACCATTGCAATAACCGAGGTTCCATAGATTTCCCTTTAGCAGTTAGGGATAACTTTAGGGATAATAGATGTTATATTATAACATATTGTCAATTTAGAATTGTTGTTCCTCTTAGACAATTTTTCTAGCTACCATCAGATTAAAATAAATCCCAAAGAAACCATTTTCATGATGAGGTGGGGCACTTTTGCATACCATCATATGCCCTTTGGGATAATGAATGCAAGTGCTACATTTTAGAGGGAAATGAATATTTCTTTTAATGATTTAACATGTATAATCAATTATATTTTTCTTGATGTTCTATTGGTGCATTTCTAAAAAGAGTTGATCATTTGACCATCTAAAGTGGGTTTTACTCAAATGTAGGAAATTTGGTATTCTCTTAATCCTAACAAATATTCTTTTGGCACATGAATGAAGGGAAATATTTGGGGCATGTTGTCTCAAATTAGGACAATGTAAGAATCAATCCAGATATATTTTCTACTATTTAGATTTTTCTGACTCCCACCTTTAAGAAATCCATTTAGGATTTTACGGGAAAACTAACTTTGCTCACATATTTGTGCTCAATTTTAGTCAAATAATTAATCTCATACATTTTTTATTCAAGAAATACACATCTTTCATCTAGGATCAAAGTTCCTAGGAGGTCTTTCAATCCCTTAAAAATTCCATTACATTTTCCCCTGCCTTGGCAAACCTAAATTTTCAAGCGATTTTCATATTTAGACCAACACTACAAACTTAGTTGTTTAGGTCACTCTTGTGCAGCGCGATGACAAAATTTTTAAAAGACCCATGGATTTTATGAGCCAAATCTTTATTAAAAAATAATTTGAGTACCCTCTAATTGAAAAATGTGCTTTATCCCTCATGGTTTCTTTGTGAAATTTTACACATTATGTGTTGGCAAACACGTGATTGTTAAAGTGCCTCTTCAAGCCATCAAGTAGTTGTTGTCCTAATTTTTTCTGAAAGGAAGAATAAATTGCCTTGCCAAAAATCAATAATTTGATCTTGAAATCATGGTTACTAAGATTGTACAAGGTAAGCATTTATCTCTTCTTTTGGCTAAACATGCTCATGATAAAAATCCTAATAGCCAAGAGGATGGGGATTCATTGCTTGTTGTTTTTTAAATGGAATGTTCTGATATTGAATATGATGCAACTGTTGACCCTTGGTACTAGGACATCATCTTGTCCTCGTGAAACCAACAATTCCCTTCCCATTTGCAGGCCAGTGAAAAGAGGAGACTAAGGTTAGAAAGTACTAAGCATGTTATGTTGAAAATTTGGTTGTTCCATAGACATGTTGATGGTATGTTTCTTTGATGTGTTGGTAAGTCCCAAGCCAAATCTATACTATGGAAATTTCATGACGGTGCTCATTTGCATTTCCATACTAGTGTGCATTTCCCTGCTAAAGCTATTGTGCATAAAATTATGTGTTATGGTTTCTATTAGCCCACCCTATTTAACTATTATTTCATGTTTGTGAGATCAGGTGATTTTTTCCAACGAGTAAGTGGCAATAAGAAGTTTTTAGGTGTGCCCCTGAACCTAGTGAGCACTTATTTCCCCTTTACCAAGTGGGGGCTAGACTTCATAGGCCCCATTTCCCCACACTTTTCTATTGATCACGTTTTATCCTTACTACAATTGACTATTTCATGAAGTGGCCCAAAGTTGTCTCATTAATGAATGCTAAGGCAAAACATGTTGTATCCTTTCTACCAGAACATGTGTTTTCCTTCTTTGGTCCACCTCTCAAAATTGTTAGTGATAATGGTGGTGCCTTTGTGTGTAGATAGGTTTTGGATCTTTTCCATAAGTACAATGAAATTTTCTCAACTTCCTCCCCATATTACCCCAAGGGAATGAATTAGTTGTATGTACCAATAAAAAACTGATTAATATTATTAAACACATTAAATTAGTGATAATCCTCATAAGTGGCAAGTGCAACTAATACATGCTTTGTGGGATGACAAGACAACAACCAAGATTATTACTAGTGAGACACCTTTCATATTAGTATATGGAAAAGAGGAAATCATTCTTTCTAAGATGGAAATGGCCACTTTCTATTTAGCTTTATATATTAAAGAGTTGGACAACAATCCAATAAATTAAAGATTTAATGCATTAATGGTTCTGGAAGAGTAGTATGAGTTTGTAACACAAAATTTGAAGAAGAAACAATGTATTGTTTAGAAGTGCCACAATAAGAGGAAAAAAGTTAAATAATTTAGATTTGGTCAAAGAGTCTTACTCTACAATTATGTTCATGAAGACAAGGGTGAGCACAATCAGTTTCAAAAGCTTTTTCTAGGACCCTTTATTATCACTCATAATTTGGGGAACAATGTCTTCATATTAAAGGACAACCAATAAAGGTTATTTTCACAAACAATTAATGGATTTATCCTAAAGCCTTATTAATCTACTAAACTAATATAGCTATAACAATTTTAAAAAAAACAACAACTTATGAACACAACAAGAACATAACTGAAATGCAAAGTAATGCTTTTTATGTTTATAATGCAAACATGCAAAACAATGATTTTTATATTTTTAAGTTTTTTTTAGTAAGTTTGATAGGGTTGCTTCTTTTTATTTCTACTTGTCTGAAACATCACATATCATTCAATGATTTGACATCCTTTCCTTAAAAAAAGACAAAATAGTCTAGTTGCATTGCATATGGTTTTTAATTATTGTATGGAAGTTATTTGTATGGCCATGAGGCCTCAAGCAAGATTGTCTTTTGACTTACTCCTATAGGTCTACTAGGTTATCTCTAACATGGTTGTTGTTAGCTTAGAACATGTTGGATTAGATCATGAAACATAGCTAGAATTATTAAGGATTTCCTAATGTTTAGCTAGAGAAAGTTCAAGGATTGAAAAAACTATCTAGGTTTCCTAGCTCTTCTTCATGGTCCATTTTCTTCACCCATTGTAGAACATTATCCCAACTCTATATGTTTCCTTCCCTTTTAGGGATACATATGAGTTTTATACTTGCTTCATGTTCATTTCCTAATTTGTTCAAGTTTGTTCACTAAAATACACTTACATGCCCAAACAAACTATGATATACCAAATTAGAAGATACAATAATCCAAATGTTGCAGGAAGCAACATCCTCAAGTGATGTTGCTAGATTTTGATCTTAAAAATGATCAACACCTATATGATTGTGAAGTATCACAACAAAGCTACCTATTGGAATTTTATGAGACTAATAATCCTTGATATCACCTTGTTATGATCATTTACTCTCAACCCTTGCTAGAAACCATAGGGAATGTGAATGTGCACACTAAAAAAGACATTGATACATGTTTCTTGTTGATTTTTGTGTATGTCCATCTCATTTGATAACAAATGATGAGATATAGTTTGCTTATAATGTTGATGATGTGGTGATTATGTGTAGATTTTAACCTTGTACAATTATTTACAACAAACAGATTTTCCGTAAAAGAACAGAAAATATACAATGGTAAATACAAACATTACACAGAGAGTTTTTCCCTGGAAACTCAAACCAGGAAAACCAACATATTCTATATTCATTCATATCGATACATTGTTTACAATAAAATATACATATAGGAACCAAAGACATCCAAAACCTTAACCAAATGACATGGATTAATCAACAATCCCATTTCCTTAACCATAAATAGAAAACCATCGACAAAAACTATGTGTCGAAAAATTGCCCAACAATGGACATGAAAATCAAGGTGACACAAAAAACGAGGTAAAAATGAGACATGTTTCCCGAGGAAAAAAAATTCTCGGGGACGTTGCCCCCAAACTCCCGCACAGGAGGGCTATTTCCCTCCTGCAAACCCCCCTCAAACCCGCATACATGTCCGATGCAACGTAGCAGACACTAGAGCTAGTTGAGCAAAGTATATAACACATACCCAACATTCTCCCACTTGTTTGTTTCTTTGCATCCAGGGGGTTACAAGGTTACATAGTCAACAATCTAGCGAAACAATGCCCATGGATCCTCTACACCAAGAGAACTTCTCAGTGCTCACAGATTTTGTTAATGAATCTACAACATTCTTCAAAGTGTCCACCTTCATCAACAACACTTTCTTTTCTTCAACCAAGTCTCTCACAAAGTGATATTGAATATCAATATGTTTTCTCTTTTAATGATATCAAATTGTACTCTAA
Organism: Picea glauca; assembly: GCA_000966675.3. Taxonomy (NCBI): domain Eukaryota; kingdom Viridiplantae; phylum Streptophyta; class Pinopsida; order Pinales; family Pinaceae; genus Picea; species Picea glauca. The sequence continues at coordinate 160,247 of JZKD02S2240568.1, forward strand.
CTGTCACAATCCATCCTTACAACTTGTTGTACCAACCCAATACCTGAACACAATCTCTGTAACCATATTGCTTCCTTACTTTCATGAGTAGTTGCCATGTATTCAACTTTTGTAGTTGAAAGTGCCACTACAACCTGTCTTTTTATCATCCAACTGATTTCTCCTCCAAACAGGTTAAACACATACCCACTTGTAGATATCCTACAATCTAGATCTCCAGCCCAATATACATCCACAAATCCACGTATGTCCAACATTCTGTCCAATCCTGGTCTTCCTTGGTAGCACAATCCATAGCTAGCAGTGCCACGCAAATACCTGGAAACCATTTTTACTACTATCCAATCCTCCTTCCCTGGTTTTGACACATACCTGCTCAAAACTCCCACTGCATGTGCAATGTCTAGTCTAGTACAGACAATTGCATACATCAAACTGCCAACTACACTCAACTTCTTTTTAAATACCCATTTTCTACCAATGGGATTTCTTCCAGTCGACAACTCCACTAGATCCCAAACCTCATTCTTATCCAAGGCTGACATTTCTTCATCCATGGTCTTTTTCCAGATCTTTCCATCCTCTGAATCCATTACCTCCCTAAGAGTTCTAGGATCATCATCAGTGATAGACAATGAAAAATTAGAATGAAAATCAGATGGAGTATACATTTCCGGTAGCCTTGTTTCTCGAACCAATCTCCTCAATACTGAAGTATGAGGATCTTCTTATTCTGATTCCTTTTCTTATGTAGAGTCTGATTCATCATCCTTTAAATCAAACTCTATTTTCTCTGGTTCTTCCTTACTTGGTAGGACTTCCTATTTAAAAATATCCTTCATTTCTCTAAATACCACATCTCGGCTATACACAACCTTCTTAGTCTCTAGGTTCCAAAGCTTATAACCTTTGAGACCATATTTATACCCAATAAATATAAAATTTTCATCCCTCTTATCTATCTTACTCATGTTTTCCTTTGGAACATGAAAATAGGCCTTGTCAGTGTTTCATGGAAACCTACACAGAAGATCTAGCTAAAGTGCACAAACAAAGCTTATCAAGAAAAGGAAGAGAGATACACAATGAATAATGAGAATCAATGTATATTATGATCTAATCAATGAGTGAGTTATCTTCACTCATATAGGCAATGACATCCTATAATTAGGAATGCATGCATAATAGTGATGGTCTAAGATTAGAAAGTCTAAAATAGAACTAGTCAGTTAACTCCCACTGAACTAGTGTGCCGAAAATAGAAATTTCCCAACACCCCCCCTGAACATCACTATGGAGTAAAAAATGAGTCATGACTACTAGGCCATTTTAGGTACTCATTTACAATGCAACTAATGAACACTGAATAAAAACTAGGAAAGAGGGAAAACCATGTGGGAACAAAATCCCCCCTCAAAAGATAATGTATCAATAGAAGAAAATGGCAGCTGCTAGGCAACTGTGTTCTTCACTACAAGACGATCCCGCAAACTCTGAAACTTCTTCTCACTGAAAGTCTTCGTAAAGATGTAGAAATATTTATGGATCTAATGAAGTCTTTTGGCAACCTATCTAGTCTTGTAACTCTTGATCCTGTGGACCCATTTGCACCTGAAAATATTCCTTTCTGGTGGAAGTGGAACCAAATGCGAAGTCTGATTCTTTAAGAGTGAGTTATACTACTTCTGCATGGATTCTTTCCATAATGGATTGCCCACAACCTTATTGTAGTTCTGCAGATCAGTGGATTGAACCATATAAAAATGCATGGGCATTGTAGGTTCTGAAGCTGAAAATACATGAGAAGACTCCTCATGCTGAGATCAAGTCCTCCTCGAATCCAATGGATTACCTACAAGGTTTCTTGTTGGCTAAAGTGTGGTCTATTCCTTCTTGTGCATCTGTTGAAGCTTCAACGCTGGCTTCTTATATGGATGTACTACCTGCTTATTTCCATGTACAGAATCTGAGTGTATGGAATCATCTCTAATGTCTGAAACTGATGGAAGCATAAGAGTATATGCATGTTGCATTGGAGGTGTATGCAAAGTACTCTCCTTATGTGTAAGTAGAATAGAAGAGTCATCATCAAAAAACTTAGTGAATTTATACAACCTTGACTTGTGATCCACCTCACCAATTGCAATGATGGAATTTTCATGCATGTCAATTACTGAAACTGAATCTGATGTAAATTCAACATTTTTACCTTTTTGAGTGATCTGATAAACTGAGAGAAGATTCATAGAAGGGTTTGGAACATGTAGAGCATTCTCAAAGCTGCCATTGTGCAGTTCCACTCTCCCTTATCCTATTACTGGTACTGGAGTATCATCCCCCATGAGAATAGGGGGTCTTGAGCATGGACTCAAAGAAGAGAAAACTTCATATTTCGTTGCCATATGATGGCATGCACTAGAATATATAATCCATGAATCAGATGAGGAATTAATTGCAACCAAAGCATGTTGATTACCTTTCTTAGGAGAAGGATCTTCTTCCTTCTGCTTCTTGACTACCTTTGGAATGAAGTTTCCAAGGTTGTTATGTTGAAGTGCATGTGCCATAAGATCGATCTATTTCTTCATGCATGTGGATTCTTCATGATTCGGTTTATTGTAGTAAGTGCATTGTTTTCCCTTCTTCTTCTTCTTCGAATCTGAAGAGTCTCTGGAACCTGAAGAATCGTTGAAGGGTTTGGAATATCCCTCCTTCCCGTTCTGTTTGGATGGCCCTTTTCCATCATGCATGGTGAGTGCATGTTCTTTAGGATATTTCATGAGGCCCATCTGTATGAGTTTTGTCTACTCTTGTGTAAGAGACTCAATGAACCGAGCCAACGTAGGCATTTTCCAATTTGTTCCAAAAATACATCTGCCAGAATGGAAATTGGAGACATATACAACGTATTATGGTCCTAGCTTGGCCAAGATTTTCAGAATAAGTTGTTTCTCTTATGTAGACTTATCAATACCACATTCACCCAATCTCAATAGCAAAGATTTAAATTTAGTAAAAAAATCTTGTATACTATCAAAACTTTTAGGGTCTAAGGTATTCAACTCTACCTCAAGCATATGACCTCGCATCTCATCCTGCCTTCCAAAGAGTCCTTCCAAGGTGGTCCAGATCTCGTTTGGAGTCTTGCATGTGACAACATGAAACCATAGATCAGTGGATATTAACTCAAGAAGTAGTCATGTGGCCTCATCCTTATGGTTTTCCCATCTCATATTCTCAATCGTTGATGTAGGTTTTGTTTCTGTCGCCATCGTCAAATTATACAGTCCTTTCCTTCTGAGTTGGAATTCTGCCTTGGGCTTCCAATCCAAATAATTGTATGGTGTAAGGATTACCACCAAGTTTGATTGTATAAAAGTTGTCATATCCATCTCTCTCACTGTTCCTAAGAACCCCTAAAAATTTACTCTCAACTTTCTAAGCAAGCAATGAGGTATCTCGCCAAACGGTTGAAAACCCACTTGCATAATGGGTCGATTTACTTCTCACGTGATCCGTTTCCTCAACAACTTAATATTTTGGGAGCAATGAATGTAGAAAGGTACAACCACGAATTCGTATCAATTTCAGGAGGCTATCTTGTGGCTTACTTTCTGAGCAAACGATGAGGAATCTTGCCAAACAGTTTAAAACCCACTTGCAGAATGGGTCGATTTACTTCCCTTATGGGTCGTTTCCTCAAAACATTAATACTTTTGGATAAATAACTACTGAAAGGTATGGCCACAGATTCGTATCAGTTTCAGGAGGCTATCTTGTGGCTTACTTTCTGAGAAAACAGTGAGGAATCTCGCCAAAAGGTTGAAATCCCACTTTCATAATGGGTCGATTTACTTTCCACATGGGACGTTTCCTTAAATCATTAACACTTTTGGAGAAATAATTGATGAAAGGTATGACCACAGATTTAGCTCACCGAAACTCCAATTTTCCTTATTCTTTGGCTTGTCTAGCTTCCTCCAAGTAGCATGTTAAGAACCAAATATCAATATATCATAGAAAAACCTCAGAATAAGTACTCAACACCTTGAAAAAGAGAGAATTTCAGATACTAAGCCTCTTCAAGGGGGAAACCTCCTTTTACCCCACATAAATGTTCAAGTACAAGATGATTCCAAATGAAAATGTCTCCTTGGTATATATAGGAGACTAGGAGGTATAATTACA
>JZKD02S2240568.1:172676-218238 GCA_000966675.3 Picea glauca
GGAGACTAGGAGGTATAATTACAACTAATGGAATAAAGTTGACATAAATAAAATAACATTACTAATGTAATATGCCCCAATTAAGGGGTAATGAGCCAATATTAGGGCTTAACACAACATAGCTATGATACCATGTCATTGTTTCATGTAAACCTGCACAGGAGATCTAGCTAAAGCATGCACAAACAAAGCTTATCAAGAAAAGGAAGAGAGATACACAATGAAGAATGTGAATCAATGTATATTATGATCTAATCAATGAGTGAGTGATCTTCACTCATATAGGCAATGACATCCTATAATTAGGAATGCATGCATAATAGTGATGGTCTAAGATTAGAAAGTCTAAAATAGAACTAGTCAGTTAACTCCCACTGAACTAGTGTTACTCCCACTGAACTAGTGTGCCCAAAATAGAAATTTCTCCAACATGCCTCACAGCCAAATACCTTGAGATATGTGAGAAAAGGTTTCTTACTAGTCCATACCTCTTGTCAAGTCTTGTCATCCAACATTGATGAGGGTGATATGTTGACCAGGTAACATGCAATACCCACTGCCTCTGCCCATAGTTCTTTCCCTAACCCGACACCATTGAGCATGCACCTTGGTTTTTCCATTAGGTCCATGTTCATCCTTTCTGCAACTCCATTTTGTTGAGGTGTATATGCAGTAGTATTTTTCCTTTCTATACCGCACTTCTTACAGAATTCTTCAAATTCATTCCCACATAACTCTCCGCCATTATCTGTCCTCAACACCTTAATTATTTTTTATGTTTGATTTTCAACAGGAGCCTTAAACTCTTTAAACCTGTCAAAGACTTTATATTTCTTTTTGAGGAAATATATCCAGGTATTCCTCGATAAGTCATCTATGTATGAGATATAGTACACAGATTTTCCTAATGATGGAACTGACATAGGTCCAAACAGATCACTGTGAACTAGCTGTAAAATTTCTTCTGCCCTCGTTGCACTAGAGGGGAATATTACCCGATTCTCTTTCCCATATACACAATGTTCACAAATATCAAAATCTATAGATCTTTTATACATACCTTCAACCATACCATTACCGTGTAGTATTCGAAGACCCTTCTCTACGATATGTCTCAGTCTTTGATTCCACAACATAACCTTTTCTCTAGAGACTATAGGAGTTCTTTCTTCTTCAACTCCAATATCAAAAACAATGGAACTATTACACCCATCACTAATAGAGCTTCCTTGCATCTTATATAGATTTCCAAACTGAACTCCATTCAACAACACCATTGCTCCTCGAACCATCTTGGAGGTTTCCTTTTCAAATATTGTTTTTACCCCTGCATCGTCCATTTTTCTTACAAAAATAAAATTTCTGGCCAAAACAGGGATGTGCAGAACCCCAGGGAGTTTTCTAATCCTTCCATCTATGATACTCAACTTGACATTTCCTCATCCTATGATTCTGGTTTTCGATTCATCACCTAGGAAAACATTACCTCCATCGTACCTTTCATATTCATAGAACCACTCCCTATGGGGAGTCATATCAAAGGATGCATCTGAGTCAACCAACCATGCCTCATGATATGCATGTGTGCTTGGATAAGCCAAGTACACACCCCCTCCTTCTTCCTTGGATGTATTTGCTTCTATAGAAGGAGCTTATTTAGATCCCTTCTTTTTCTCAATTTTGGATCTACATTGCTTCTTGTAGTGCCCTTCTTTTCCACATCTCCAACATACCTTTACAAACTTACCGAGAGATTTAGATATACTCTTGGACTTAGATCTCCCACTTGAGTACTTAGATCTATTTCTTTCATGGGAGCATCCTCTTGCAAATAATGTATCTGTGCTCTATCTTTCCATGTTGTTCTGTCTCATCTCCTTTGACAACAAGGATGAGACCACTTCATCAAACTTCAAGGAAGTTGTATTACTACCTATGGCCACAACCAGACTATCCCACGAGTCTGGTAAAGAGCATAGTAAACTGATACACTTATCTATGTATAGAGCACTACAACTTCTATGTTGAGGCTGAGACAATGTGGGATTTTTCCTTTGTGGTTTCTATCAAACATTACTTAGTTCATAATGTAGTTTGAGGAAATGGGAGATCAGTTTATTTATTCAATTTTGGCTCTTTTCCACTAAGATTTGAATGTTATTCCCCATGGTGAGATATGGGATCAACAATATACTTTCACCTCTTACACTATATATTTGAGGAGGCAATTTTGCTAGCATCATAGTTTGGTTTCAAGCCTAGATAGTTTTTTTTAAATACACAGTGTCATCAGCTATCTGATGAATGAACCGATAGTACTAACTATTGGAGGTATGACACCCCTATCGTAGGTACTGTAAAATGGTCGGATATTCACTGAAAGCTGCCATCGGATATCTGATGACCTGACCGACATTACTAGTCGTCGGAGGTATGGAACACCTATTGGAGGTACTTTGCTACTATCAGATATTCACCTAAATGGGACGTCAAATATCTGACATCAGGACTGATAATATTGACCATCAAAGGCATGGCATCGTCATTAGAGGTGTTGTTGTATCGTTAGACAATTGATTCACACAGTATCTTCGAACATTCAATGTGTACATGATCCAGATGGATCTCAGTGACCATCCACCTCTTCCACTGAATCACCATTTTGAGCCTGTGGTTTTGATAAACCATGATATTCACCCTTTTTATGGGGAATGGAATGTAATGGCATCTTCATTTTTTAATTACAAACATCATTTAATGATTTCCTAGTGGTCTTATGTACATGCCTACAACATAGCGTTAATGCACTAGATCCCATTATAACTCCACAGTTAAGCGCACTCAGGCTAGAGTAGTACTGGCATGGGCGATCGCCTAAGAAGTCCTAGTGTTTTACATGCCTATGGCATTTTATAAACTTAGTCCAATTTATCCCACATGCATCATAGGAATTATTCTCCCAATTGAGGTGAAGGAGGCCCTTTAAGCATGCAATGGAGTGTGATGTAAATCTTCTTGTGAATGAAGCGTAGCCAACATCTCTTTCTTTTTAGAAATAAGATACCCCATTTTTCTAGTTTGTGTTCTACAATGTTTTTCTATCTTATCTCTTTCTTTTTAGAGATAAACTACCCCATTTTTCTAGTTTGTGTTCTACAATGTTTTTCTATCTTATTCAGTAATAGAAGTTGGGTTTCACTGTATTTTTGTGTTCTCTTCTATATTTTTTGTGTATTTTGTTGTTATATCTCGATTATATTTTTTCCTTCATGTCGTTCTCAAAATAATTTGGATCAGTGGTATCAGAGTAGTCTGCTCCTTGTCATTTCTCAAGTAGGTCCCCGATGAGGTTAGGGTATAGAGATTTAGGTCTTGAGCTAGTTTCGCTTGAGGACACCCACTCTCACTATCCCAAGCGACCTTCCATGGAGGAAGAAAACAGAGATGACAAAGAAGGAGATCCTTTCAAGACGTTGCTCGAGGAAGCCCTCGTGCATCAAAGGAACGAGATGATGGACAACTTCGCTCAGATCCTTCGAAGACTACCGATGGCAGAAACCAAGGCATCTTTGACAAGAAACAATTTTGCAAGTGTGGCTCCCTTCAAGGTACAAGTCAATTTTGATATTCCTTTATTTGAAGTCTAGAGAGATGCAGATGCTCTAGAAAAATCATTGAATCTACTAGAAGGTTATTAGTCTATCCAAAAAAAAATTGACATTGAAAAGATCACCTTCACGCTCCTTAAAGCCCTTCTCCATGTGAGAGCTTGGTGGCAATGTTACTGGGAGAGGTACACCGCAGAAGAATCTACACTATTTGGGAGAGAACCCACTTGGGCAGCCTTTGTAGATGTCATAAAGGAGGAGTTCTAACCTGTTGGAAAATATGATGACCAATACATGAGATGAACAACTCTGCATCTGAAAAGAGACCAGACAGTGTCAGAGTACACCAACATATTTCATACCTTGCACTCAAATTTGGGTATCAAAGACTCCGAGTGGCACTTGGTTTTGAAGTATCACAGTGGTCTACACAGGTACATCAAAACAAAGATTGATTTCTTTTACATCTCCTCACTGGGAGTTGCTTATTGATATGCGGTCAAAATTGAGCATAAATTCAAGTAGCAGAGTAAGTGGGAAAAGCATGGACAGAGCAAGGAAGGCCAACCTCAAGAGAGAAAGTCCCATATGTAGGAAAAAAAGGGTAAGGGGAAGTCTAAGAAAGACACTAGAAAGTGGTGTGAGTTCCACAATAGCCCTTGGCACAACACTGATGAATGTCACTCAATACAGTCATTGGTGGTTGAGCTCAAAGACAAAGAGTCGAACCCTGACTTGGACCTTGATTCAGAAATAATAAAAGGATACATATCATTGATGCAGAACCCACTGCTATTGTCGCAACTACAACAACCCAACTAGAAGAGGATCTTGAGTAGGGGGAGAGACTCTTCCATTCACAGATGTGGGTGAAGGGGACCCCATTGCATTTTATTGTTGATAGCGAAAGACAAAAGAACAACATCTCAGCAAAGGTTGTCAAGCAGTTGGATTTTCCAACAACACCACACCCATATCCATACAACATTGGGTGGCTTTTCCAGGGTCAAGATCTTTGTGTCAGTCAGCAGTGTTGCCTATCCTATGACATCAAGCCCTTAACAAATGAGGTATTGTATGATGTTGCCCCACTAGAAGTTTGTGATGTTCTATTAGGCCAGCCATATATGTGGAGGCATCATGATGTTTATGAGTCTCGACCCCGTAGCATCATTGTTACCATAGGGGGTCAACTATACCGGATACCAAAGCTAGTTTCAACTATTGTCCCACCAAAACAATGCCACAAAGTAATCTCTCATACTGAAAAGTTTATCCTCTTCACAATCCGATCAGAAGGTGAACAGAAGGAAACTACAACCACTGCAGCCTTAGCCGAAGACCTTTCTATCTAGCAGAAGCAAATCGACCATATTATATACGAGTACCAAGATGTTCTTGTTGCACCTACGAGGGTGCCTCCACACTGCCCAGTCAAGCAAGGTTATAACATAACCCTTCATACTCTTTATGTTGCATATTCACTAATAAATTCCTCCCACACTCAGGTAAATCATGCAACTATATTGGTTGAATGGATCCAACCCCTCCAACAACATGTTCATGACATCCTTCAACAAGCTAGGTAGGACAACTTCTTAAACAAGGCAAGCAACACACTAAGATTCAGATTTAGCAGAAGTCTCCCTGTCTCCCAAGGTAACTTGATGCAATGGGGACCACTGCTTCCTAAGGGGGGAGGAATGATCCATATGGATCTTAGTGACCATCCACCTCTTCCACTAAATCACCATTTTGAGCCTGTGGTTTTGATAAACCATGATATTCACCCTTTTGATGGGGAATGGAATGTAATGGCATCTTCATTTGTTAATTACAGACATCATTTAATGATTTCCTAGTGGTCTTATGTACATGCCTACAGCATAGTGTTAATGCACCGGATCCCATTAGAACTCCATAGTTAAGCACGATTAGGCTAGAGTAGTACTAGGATAAGTGACCGCCCGGGAAGTCCTAGTGTTTTACATGGCTATGGAATTTTATAAACTTAGTTCAATTTATTCCACATGCATCATGGGAATTGTTCTCCTCTCACTCTCTCATATATAATTGAGGTGAAGGAGGCCCTTTAATCATGCGATGGAGTGTGATGCAAAGCTTCTTGTGAATGAAGTGTAGCCAACATCTCTTTATTTTTAGAGATATGCTACCCCATTTTTCTAGTTTGTTTTCTACAATGTTTTTCTATCTTATCTCTTTCTTTTTAGAGATAAGCTACCCCATTTTTCCAGTTTGTGTTCTACAATTTTTTTCTATCTTATTCAGTAATAGAAGATGGGTTTCACTGTATTTATGTGTTCTCTTCTATATTTTTTGTGTATTTCATTGTTATGTCTTGGATATATTTTTTCCTTCATGTCATTCTCAAAATAATCTGGATCAACACAATTCTCGGATATGAGACCATATGTTTGACATTAATAGTTGTAGGGATGTAGGATATTCAACGTATCATTATATCAGACTTCCGACACATAGCTTTCGAAAACAATGTCTAATTTCAACAAGTTTTTGGCCCTTAGGGTTGTCGGTATAGCCGAGGACAGCTTGTCGAATATCCGACATTCATACATTGATAGGATAGACGATATGAATGCACTGATAAAAATAATAACCGGGATTCATCGGAGGGCTGACGAAAGTGTGTTGACAAATCGACGTAGCGTCATCAGATTTCAGGGCACAAGAAGTAGTGTGTTAAATAAATATCTACCCCCTTTGGGGAACTTCTCAAATCCTTTGACAGAATTAAGGAGGATTCCTTCAATCATTTTAGTGATATATACAAAAAACAAGATGGGGTTGAACCCAAAGTCACAACTTGTATGTTAGAAACTATACCCACCATAATTTCTCCAAAGGAAAACAACTCTCTAATGTAAATGGTGTTTGAAGAGGAAATTCAAAATTCCATTTGGGACCTAAATTTAGAAAAAGCTCCTAGACCTAATGGATCTACTATTTACTTCTACAAGTAATGTTGGAACACATTCAAATTTGATCTTATCGGGATGATTTAGTATGTGCATATATATTTTTTAATAGGTGGAGCAACAAATTCACCCTTCCTGGCTCTTATTCCGTAAGAAGAGAACCCTTCCTCTTTTACTAGGTTCATACATATATCCTTGTGCAATGCTTCATATAAAATAATGACCAAAATTATATCATATGGGATTGTTGTAGGAAAATATCCCCGCGGACAGGTAGATTGCCTCAAAGAGATAGACCCTAAACTCTAAGACAGAAAGTGCTTAACGTGGATACTGACTTCCTTTCAAATCTATACAAACTAATGCATGAGGAGGAAGGAGAACAGAAGTACCTTTTTATCGACGTTTGTCCCTGCACGCTCCGAGTTGAGCTCCAAGCTTTAGTTCCTCGATGAGCTCTGTAGACAAAACAACGGTACAACTACTTCCTACTCTATTGATATTAGCTTGAAAATAGATCTATCTACCAGAGATAAGTTTATGTAAGATCATACACAAACTAGAAAGAAACAGGCCAAGCGTGTCATATTAATGAGAATAACGACTTCAGTACTTACAATCGTAGATGCGAATGCGACAACTTCGTCAAGTCCCCTTTGTCTTAACCCTTGCTCGAAATATGCATGATCCAGATGACAGCAGCTTCAATGATTACTCTCCTCTATTTCACTATGTGTTTCCTATGACATCATAGGTTTCATGCTAGCAATTCTTCCCCCTTTTCACCATCATAGAGCCTGCTTATATAGGTTAAGAGAAGCTTAACCTCTTGAGTTATATTTAGAATAAGTTAAGGAATCCCCTCCTTAGATCAGGGATCTCCTGATGAAACCAAGAATTCGAATGCAACTGCCTTCTAAACTTGAGAGATCCTCCCCTTATTCTCCTCAATAGGCCAACCATTGCCTCAAATTAGATAGCACTCCCTCAAAAGGGGCATCAGGGCGCTATAACGCTCCCTAGGAGGCTCAAGGGGAGCACCAGCGCTCTAAGGATGGATAGCACCCCTTCAGAGAGGTGTTTTGAGGTTATAACGCTCCCCAGTAGCTTGTGGGGGAGCGCCAGTGCTCCTAAGGATTCCATAGGGGAGCGCTCTCCTTCAAAATCCTGTTTTAAGGGCTCCTTTCAGGTGATAAGAGTTCCTTGACTTCAGTTAATCATTTTCCCTCCTCCAGATCAAGTGTATGAGATATTTTATGTGCCTCCTTAGTGTCGTTATTATGGCAGTATGCTTGAACAACATTTGCGACACTTGTGACAACTTGCGACACTTGTGAAAGTTGTAAGGAACATGCGACACTTACGACAGTTGAGAGGAACATGCGACACTTATCCAGTTGAGTAATATTGACATGTAACAGATTTCCCCCCAAAGCATGAAGTTAGCATATGAGAAATGATAACTGAAATGCTTTGTAGACTTTCAAGAAAGGGTATAGACTCAGAGAACCTGACGGAAGCTGCACACAAACATTCAACAAATATCATGACATGTTTCAAAACCCAAGGCAGGCATACCTATGCTTGGGTGATCAAGACTTGCAAGATATGGCCGCCATAAAACACACCGCGGATCCATAATTGTATTGATAAAAAGGTATAGCCACCAAAGATACAATGTGGATCTATACTTTGATGACTCAGACTGATCGTAGCCACGAAGAATACACAGTGGATCTACGACATGACAAGGCATAGCCATGACCAATACAAAGTGGATCTATGTAATAGTGTATGTATCATTTGTCCAATAGAAACTCCTTCGCAACCTGGGCAAAGCATATATCAAAGTGATCACCCAACCTAGGGTCTTCTTACCGATCCCAATATGGTACGAATCTAACCATGTGAATAGATGACTTGATGTTGAACATAGCAGAAACCACTTGATTACCGGTCAATGGTGTGAACCGTTAACAAGTGCGAGGGAGATCACCATTAATGTCAATGATTCCCAAGGTACCCTAGTACATTCTAACGAATGTGAATGGATGAGCTAGAGTCGAACATCCATGGAATCATCCGCTCAGAGGTCGATGATGTAAACCTACTGTCGAATGTGAGGAGGCCTGCCATTGAGGCACTAAATTGAGGCCTGATTCCTGTATAATGTGTTGGACTCAACAGGAATAGACTCGTTGAGGGAGGGCATTGATGTATCCCCCATCAATGACATGAAAAATACATAGAGATGTAGTTGGTAGATCAAAATAACATGGACTGACACGAGTTCCGAGGCAAGATATTTGGGATGGCTGACTCTCGAGGTGGATACTTCCCTTGAACACTGAGGCACAACAGCAAAACATGACATGGACCAAAACTATGCAGTGGATACTGTGACTTGCATCAGGTTACCCAAAGGAGTGAAAGGAACTCAAAGGATTGGTTCAGGGCAGAGGTTCAGCGGGTTATGATGCGTGCAAATGACAAAGTGTCGTGTTCAAGGGCGACTCTAAGAATTTATTGGTAATGTTCTCAAGAGATTGTTTGGCTTGCTCCTTTCAAATTTTCCCCCATCCAGATGGACGAGTACCTCTTTTCGATTTAATGAGCTTGAGGAGGATAACACATGCTCGATATAACTCACCTTCGGTAAGTTCCTTTTCCTTTGTTTAACGAACTGGAAGAAGTAAGGGTTCGGTCCCGTATGGTCCTGTCAATGTGTGTTTTAACGAGTCCAAAGACTAAAAACTCGAAGGTTTTTTGGCATTATAGAGTTTGGAAAAACACTTAAAAGAGAACTCTCTCAGTTCCTTTTTCATACAGTAGTCTAACGAGACCGAAAAAGAAATAAACTATCGCTCGAAAGGCGCCCTTTCAAACCTTTTAACGAGCATGAAAGGAAGCAAGATCACTCGACAATCTTTTCATATTTAGGGATTCTGAAAAGAGTTTAAAGATGACTCCAGGGGGGTTCCTTTTTCGTGTGTCCATTGTGGGTCCAAAAAAGAGATAAAAGTGTACCCGGTGCGTTCTCATATTTTCGAGCTTGAGAACGAACTAAGACTATGCTCTTGAGTGCGACAAGGTAAATAATCGATCAGAATTGCCAGGAAACCTGCGATGTCAAAACTACAATCTAGAGGTTTAGTGAAGCCAATATATTGTTAGAGAAACCCATAAATGAATATACCTTATAAAAAATGGAAATTTATAAATAGTAATATAATGAAAATTCCATTTACCATTTCATTTTGCATAAGGAGTTGTAGCAGTGGAGATTCTCACTTTGGGAGGTGGATCTTGTTTCATTCGATACCGGAGCTATAGTTGACCATTTTTCTTGCTGTTCATACCAGGTAGACCTCCATCTCCCCTTCTTTCAATCACATGGTTTAATATTCATTTTCATAGCAGAATTTAATTTAAAAAATGAAGCCCTAAGTTGCCCCAAAAAGATCAAATCTGCCTCCATTAAATATGATGGGAATTAGACATTCTTTGTGAAAAAACGTGTTTAAAAGATGATAGGGGGGATGCCAACGTCTTAATACCCAAGTGGACGGGTTGTTTTTGTCAAAGAACCCATGAGAAATCCTCCCATATGCCCACGCAGCCATAATAGAAATCGTTTTCATTAAAAACATTTTAATTGTTGTGTGATGATTGTTAAATGGAAAAGAGAGGGCATGGTGATTATAAAATAAGGCATGGTCTTTTTAAACGATGTGGGCATTTGATTTCATGTTTTAAATTTCTTTTAAAAAATTTCTGAAATTGCCAAAACATTGAAATAATGAGATTCTTTATTTTTTTGTTTTGTAGGTGATTTCGGTGACCATGATCGAGTGGAAAGAACGAGAACATGAGATGGATGACTTAGCTACCTTGCAGAGTCCTCGCATGCGAGCCGTATTGAGATCTTGTGGTTTACTGAAATTCTTCAAATTGCAAAAAATGAAGAAGGAGATTTTACTGCTTGAGCACATGATCGGTTTATGGGATGTTGCGGAGCAAGGGTTCCGGATCAGCACACAACTTCTAACCATCGAGTTGGAAGACATGTATTTCTTGACTGGCCTCTCAAAAAGAGGGGTTCCCATATCTTTTTTCAGGCAGAGGGCGCTACCTGAGCAAGTGGACGTGTATCTGACACGTCATTGTGTCCCAGGAGCAAGACTGGTAGGGGGTAGAATCCCTATCAAAGATATCCGAAAGCTACCCCTCCGGTCCATTTTGTTTTCCATCACGAGCATGACAGGTAGTACTAGCACACATCTGGCTTCAAGATCGCAGGTGTCTTATGGTGTGCATTGCTTAGAACCAACACTGTTCAATTGGAGTGCAGGGTTCCTTCGGAATGTGAAGGAACAGGTTTCACGGTGCAGGATGGGATCGAAACAGTTCGGTTACAGCTCTTTTCTGGTCTCGTTTTTCTTAGAGCGCATCCCCTAGATGCAGCCTCAGATAGCGCTGGCAGTGTGACCAGTGGACGAACCACGAATGGAGAGGTGGACTAGTCTGTCTCCGAGGCTAGTAGCGGAGTTGAAGTTCCGTTTCACTGGCGATTTCTTCACTTGGCTGAGATGACAGTATCTTTGGATAGAGGACTTCCCATATGCTGAGGTGGATTTCCGTGGGAGCATGGATTTGATTTTACCCGCGGGGGAAGATTGGGATGCTTCAGGTAAGAGACTAAGCAACACCTTGTCTAGTTTTGTTTTTTAAGTTTTTTTTTTAATGTATATATATTTTTTGGGTATGTAGAAGAGTTTTTAATAGATGTATTGTTTTCAACATGCAGACAAGGGAATAGTGCACCCGAATGATATACCGATACCAGGATGTCATGGGGTTGCTCCGGTTGTAGCGGACCCGGGAGTACCAGTGATAGGTCTCCATGAGGTTGAAAGAAACCTCCAAGGCCTCACGATGGGCATTCCTTCTCTATGAAGGGGAGAAGTGCCTTTACATCTGTAGAGGCACACTGTGGGAGTACCAGAGAATGTCAATTCTCTACTAAGATGCGTAGTGCGCGCGGTGATATGTTACTCGCAGCACAATGTAGTGCAGGGAGATTAGAGTCTCTTTGGTGGTCGTATTTTTTGTATGCCTTGTCAGGCGATGTTGTATGGGTGTAAAGACCCAACATTTTTCACTTCTACATACTTTTTTGATGTAATCAAAACATTTCAGTCAGGCCATATATATATATTATATACAGTTCCAAGTTTTTACAATGCCAAATGATTTGTACATGATGATGTCTGTGATGTGTTTTAATTTACATGTAATGTACAATTTTTCTTTCTTTAAATCTTATATGTGGGTGAGATACCGATCCATGATGTAATTAGCTAACGAATCCGAAACACTATTGAGTTCTCTTGGAATGTGTCTATATTCAATGTAATCAAACATTCATTCAAGATGATGAACTTGTAGATGGAGACGTAGCAGGATAGGACTACGAATAGTGTAGATTCGATTGAGTTGATAAACCACGAGTTGGGAGTCTAAGTAAACAATGATACGAGAGATACCTAGGGAGGAGGCTTGGGTCAAAATTCCGATGACAGCATGATATTATGCCATGTTGTTGGTCGCTGGTCCTAAGAAAATACCTCCTGAACTCACCACCTCGTCAAATTGGTAAATGACCTATGCTGCCGAAGTAATGTTCCGGGTATGTCGACTAGCGCCATCCGCAAACCCGAAAAAGATAGGAAAGGTAGACGTCATCTGTGCATGAAAACACAAGCACAATCATGAGTGGCAAAGGTAAAGACTCGAGCATGCGAAAGAAACAGACACACCAAACTAAAATACAATAATGTACAAAGTACACATGCTGGGTGATTTAGGCATAGTACTTTTTAAGGTAAAGCCCGTTACGGGGCTCTCCTAGGGAAATTCCATCATAATCCACTAACTCGTAGGCGCCTCTGTGTAGAACATGTTTCACAATGTAACAACCATGCCATAGAGGTTCTAACTTACCTGTCCCCAATTTGTCATGAGCTTGGTCATAGACGAGGACTAAGTCTCCTTCTGCAAAAGTCCGAGGATGGACGGATTTGTCGTATTGATTTTTAATTCGTTTCTGATGTGCCTCATTGATGAGAGTGGCATCACGACATGTTTTGTCCATCTTGGATAGATATAAGAAGCGTTCTTCTTCGGCAGAAGTATGGGGTAGGAGTTCTACTTTAAGTTTTAGTGATGGAATCTCACACTTGATTGGTAGAACGACTTCAATGCCATACACCAACTGGAAAGGAGTAAATCCAGTTGCAGTTTTCATGGAAGTGCGATAAGCCCAGAGAGCGGAAAAGAGTTGTAGATGCCACGATGTCTTGTTTGCCCCTACCATGCATTGAATCATGGTTTTTAGGACTTTGTTGATGGCCTCAACTTGTCCGTTGGCCTGAGTATAGTAAGAGGATGAGTTTTCATGGCGAAAACCCAATTTGACATGCAGTTCGCTCATCATCTGGTTCTTAAAGTGCGCACTGTGATCAGTGACAATGGTGTGTGGTACACTAAAATGATTTATGATGTGGTTAAAGAGAAATAGAGTTGCGGTACGACCATCGTTTAGAAAGGTAGGCATAGCCTCAACCCATTTTGTAAAGTAGTCAATGGCGACGATTATATAACCGTGCCCCTCGGCTGAGGTAGGCTTACATTGAATGAAATCGATACCCCACTTAGCGAAGGGGCTGATGGTGATAATGGGGTGCAGCATAGTAGGGTGGGTGTGTGCCTTCTTGTTAAAGATTTGGTAGGGTGGGCATTTTTTGACTGCCTCGATACAATCTTTGAAAATCGAGGACCAAAAGTAGCTGGCACGTAGGATTTTTTGGGTTGTGGCCATCCCATAAAGGTGACTGCCGTAGGCGCTAAGGTGACAATCATTCAGAATGCGTTCAGCCTCCTCATGAATCAGACATCATTGAAGGATGGTGTCGATAACACAATGATACAAGGTGTCACCGACGATAAGATAACGACGAGAGTTGTGATGAATACGTCGACGCTCTTCACGAGAAATGTTAGGCTGAAAGCATTGGGTTTGGAGGTAAAGGAGGATATCTTCGTACCAAGGATCAGAGGTGATGATGAAGAAAAGAGATTCGTCGGGGAGAGAATCTCTAGGTTCGATGTCTTCATCAGCATGGGGGAGAGCACAGATAAGCTCTGCGAACACCAGGGACTTTTTGGCTTTGGACTTTGTAAATTCAAGATCGAATTCCTGAAGGATGACGATCCATTTAGAATATTTGCCCCCAAGTACTTGATGTGTCAAGACGTGGCACATGGGGTTGGAGTCTGCAATCACCGTGGTGGTGCGTAATAATATGTAATGGCAGAATCTCTGGACAGCGATGACGACTGCCAGAGCCAGTTTCTCTACATGTGAATATCAGAGTTCGGGTCCAGATAGACTCTTTCTCAGGTAATAGATCACATGTTCTTCACCGTTGGGGTCTTCTTGAACTAACATCATCGCAATAATGGAAGTGGAAGTGGCCAAGTAAAGGATGTAGTCCTTTGTATACTCTGGAGGGTGCAACAAAGGTGTGTGGGTCAAGGCGTGCTTGAGAGAATCGAATGACCATTGGGCGGTGTCATCCCAAATGAAAGGGTGTTTTTCTGTAGTAACCGCATGAATCCTTTAGTTATCTCAGCATAGTTACAGATGAAACGACGAAGGAAGTTTGCTTTGCCTTGCAAACTTTGGAGTTGGGTTAAATTGGTGGGCGGGGGTAAGGCTAGGATAGACTTGATCTTTAAGGGATCCACCCTAATCATGTCTTTAGAGACAATAAAACCGAGGAGTAGACTGGATTCGATAGCAAAAATTCATTTATGTGGGTTCAAGTGGATACGATAGAACCGACATCGAAGAAAAATAGCTCGTAAGTGATCAACATGATTGGATCGATTGGATGAGTGGGCAGGTAAGTCGTCGAGGTAAGGCTCTGCGATATGCTTGATATCATGGAAAGAATACAACATGGCCCGCTGGAAAGTTGCACCAGCATTTTTAAGACCAAAAGGTAGCTTTCGATAGGCAAAATTTTCCCATGGGTAGATAAAGGTTGTCTTATGTTGATCAGCAGGTAAGATTTCAATCTGGTTATACCCAGAGAAGCCATCCATGAAAGAGAAGATTATGCTCCCCGCGCAATTATCGATGATTTGGTCAATGAAGGGCATAGGGTAGTTTTCCTTTGGACAAGCTTTGTTAAGATCCCGATAGTCAACACAAACATGGATGGTTCCTTGTTTTTTGGCAACCAGAACAAGGTTGGAGACCCATTATGTCAAAGGGACAAGATAGATAAAGCCAGATTTTAGAAGTTTCTCAACTTCTACCTTTATAGTTGCAATTTTCTTGGGATGAACCGGGCAAATCTTTTGTCGAACAGGTTTCACGTCAGGGTAAGTCTTGATTTCATGCACGATGATCGAAGGATCGATCCCTGGCATTTCCTCGTAGCTCCAAGTGAAGACATCGCAAAATTCTTTAAACAAAGTGGTATAAGAGACCACTTCTTCAGGTGTGCAATTAGCACCAAGGTTAATGTTTTCCATGACACCTTCTTTGATCGAAATATCAATAATGATCATGGTAGAGATGTTACCCATATTCCCCTCAGAGAGAGTACCTTGTGTGAGGATAGGAGATTGCGGAGTATCAGTAACATCGGGAGGGAAGACAGAGTGTATGTCTTGGTGAATTTCTTCCAAAGGAAGAAGAAAAGAGGATCAATGATGGTTATCATCCCAAGGTAGATCATCAATACTAAGAATTTCCATAATAGATTCGTCAGAAGGGAAAATTTGGGAAATGTAGTCAATTGCGGACGATAGGGAATCCAACAATGAGGGCATCGAGTAGGCATCAGGTGCCAATAAATGTGGATTGCCCGGAGAGAGAGAGGCATATTGAATAGCTACGTATGTGGCCTCGGCTGGGCTAAGTGGCATAGTGTCACCTAGCACATCGAATTCCATAGGACTAGGTACAATCTAAGGGTCAGATGATTCCAAGGATTGATAAGGCATAGTCGAAATCATATTGACAGTGGCGATACGGTTTGTGGTGGGTGGAAGTGGTGTAGGGAAAGTACCCATGAGGATAGAATATTTTAATAAGCCAACACCAACGCTTTCATACGTAACTGGGTGGTCTCCCAAAAAGGGAATGTTGTTGGTGAGAGGGACGCGAGCGTCGGGTGTACAGAAATCAAGTTGATCGATAGTGACAATTTTTCCTTGATGGGGGAATTGTACACATCGAAACACTGACGAGGCGACGACAGTCATAGCATAGAACCAACTTCTCCCAAGTAGTAGGTTGTAATCGAGAGGGGCATCGACCACCTCGACATCAACGGTAACAGTTTTGCCGCCCAACTGAACGGCTAGGGATTGTAACAGCCCGTGTGGATGAAAACCTCGCCCATCGAAAGCGCATAACATTGTAGGGGATTTGTTAAGAGCAGGTGATTTTAAGCCTTTCCAGCAAGCTAGAGACATGACATAGGTAGAGGCTCCCTCATCCAAGATAGTTCGGTGGATTTGTTGATTGTGAACAACAACATCGA
The DNA here is from genome assembly GCA_000966675.3 of Picea glauca. Taxonomy (NCBI): domain Eukaryota; kingdom Viridiplantae; phylum Streptophyta; class Pinopsida; order Pinales; family Pinaceae; genus Picea; species Picea glauca. The sequence goes on from JZKD02S2240568.1 coordinate 188,862, forward strand.
TTTGGAAAGCTAGTTGGTGGGAGAGTCACGGTTGATGATCATCCAGATTAAACATGAGGTTATTTGATGACTCAGGATCAAGAGTGCCAATGGCAGCTAATAGCGTTCTACGTTGGCTGGGACAGTGTTGTAGAACTTCTAAAGCGGACATAGCACATGGAGCTTGAGCCAAATCTTCAACGATGTTGTAGTTTTGGGCAGCCCGTGAACTGGGATTAAAGGTAGATTTTTGGATAGTTCTCTTAGGAGGGTGTAAAATGGAGCCTAACGAAGGTTTCTCAATCTGAAGTGGCCCAGATGGAGGGCTAATAGATGGAGGATTAACAAAGGATGGTAACGGGTCCGGTGAAGAACCATTAGTAGTCTTCGGCTTATCAGGTTTAACCGGTGTGTCATATGTCACAGTGAAATTGGTCAGATTAACCCCATTAAACATGTAAATGTGGGCACTTGTCGAGGCCTCATCATGGGGTTGGTTGGAACTGCCCCCTGGAGTGGGGGTTGAGCAACCAAAGATTGCTGCTGTGGGAAAGGTTGAGTAAGCACAGTGGGTTGTGAATTTCCTTTAAAGATCTTGGCCACTTCATCGTGATGTGGACAGTCTTGGGTGTAGTGATCGTCACCACAAATGAGACATGGGAATTTCGGTTTCCGTTGTGGTTATTTCCTGGAAGCAGGGGTTTGCAGTTGATTTTTTGGTTGTTTGTTGTTTTTGTTTTTCTTTGGTTTATTTCTTGCTTTCTTCTTGCCCCCAGGTTGTTGTGAAGGGGTCGATTGGACCACATTCACCTCAGAGACCTGAGATTGAGGGGGGGTAGAAGAGGGTGTCGTCGAATTGGGAGAAGGCGTCGGAGTGGCCCGCTGGATTGTTCCATTCGATTGGGAAGTAGATTGGGTCTTGACGGAGCCAATAACTCCATCTGCATGCGAGGTAGACGATGGTTTGGATGGATCATTAGTGGCATGGGTAGCATTCAGTATCAACTCATACAAAGTACCAGACTGTGAACAAACTAAGTCTAAGTACTGAGCTCGGGCAATAGCTTCTTCCGCGGTGACTACACCACCCATGACAACATCACGAGCAATTTGGGGTAACAGTGATTTGGTGAACCATTCCGCTAATAATTGGTCAGGAATGACCGCTTTGATTAGCCTTCGTCGTCGTCTCCATTCATGGATATGATCAGAGATATGTACGGAGGTTGTCTGACGAAGGGAGGTGAATAGTTCAGTACCCGTTTCGTATCGAATGGGTAGTTGGAAGTGTGTGAGGAAGGACATGGCGAGGGAGTTGAAATCATGAAAAGAGGCACGTGGTAATTCAATATACCATTTTGCTGCAGAACCCTATAAGCATTCGTTGAAAAAGACGCAAACGTATAGAATTGTCCATGAGAGAGTTGGATGAACACCACAAATGGAAAGTCATCACGTAGTTGTTTGGGTCTTCTCCGGACTTTTCATTGAATTTTGGGATATCGGAAGGAACTTTAGATGGAATAGTTGGCCAAACCGAAGAATGATAAATAGGGTCATTCGTTAACCGAGACAAATCTGGAAGATCCAAGGTTGCTAGAAAAGGTAGTTGTCGGTTAACCTGTGGGTAATACTGGTATGGCATAGGGACACCAGTAGGGCCATACACTGGGTTATGCGGATAATTGTAACTAGTAGGCCCTCTTGTATAAGGTTGGTGTTGACCAGGGTACACAGGATTTGAGATGTTTTGAGAAACATGTGCGAGTGGAGGATAACCGGATGGGTTTTGAGGGTTATAAGCTGGATTTGGCATTTGTCCATAAGGGGATTGTTGCGGAGCTTGAGGATTGTGTCCTGTCAAGAACTGTGGATTTCTCGGAAAAGGGACATTCCACGGACTGGGTGTGGTGGACACATTTTGTCCATATGGTTGATGGTAGGCTCCAGATTGAGGCTGCCCCCCAGCATGAGGGTGCCCTCCAAATGGAAATTGTCCTCCGGTGGGAGGATGCCCCCCAGCTTGAGGTAGAGTTCCTGGAATTTGAGAACCAGATGTAAGTGACTGATTGGTACCGTTGAACGGATTAGGACCACCAAGACTGGTCCCTCCGAGTTGTTGGATAGGTATGGAACTTCCCGGCGTAACTTGGGTAGTAGTGGCAGTGGAAGAATTCAGTTCTCTGTACCCAAAAGGGAGTGATGATGTAGGTCTTGGTGTTACTGGTGTGCCAATTGCAGCTTGGCTAACCACTGCATTACCGACAAGGATAGTCGGGATGTGAGGGACCATTGTGGAATGGGCCATCTGGAGGGGAAAAGTAGACCTTGGGCCAACGGACGATGTGTTCGTACCAACGGATGGTGTGGCCGTAAAAACGGTGGTACCAGTAAAATGGTTTAGGGGTAAGGTGTAGGTAATAGGTGTGTCAGCACCCATCCCTGTTCCATAAGGATCTCGCACCATGCGCGGTGGACTTCGAACAATGTCTGCGGTCCAAAAGGGATCATCAACTAAAGGGTTTGAATGAGACCCATTCAGAATGTCAGAAGGATTGACGACGGCAAATTCACCAGCGAAATTCAGTTGGAGGACACGTCGTTCATATCCCTCCGGAATGCGGAAAGCTTCTGGAGACTCTGAAACAATTCAAAAATTCTCTAAAGGAGTGGAAACTTCTTCCTGGGAAGTTGTAGTGTCTTGAACCTCGCTCTGTTGAGGAGATTCCTCCATAGAATGAGGGGGTAAAGGGGTGTTTCCTTCCATATTTTCTGGAGGAAGTCCCTGTAGCCTCCACGAACGACGTGGAGGGTCGATGTTGGTGAAAAAGAGTCGGCGAAAGAGATCTATGGCCAACTACAGAAAAGAAACAACATACGCTAATAGAATCTAAGAATCACAACCAAGCAAACATGACCTTCTCTCGATGACCGTACTAGTTGGTGATGAAATCCAATGTCGCGTGGTCAAGTAAAGAAGGGGCAGGGATAGGGTGGAACAGTTACAATGGTGACCTTCTTAACGGACTTATGCCTTTGTGCAAGCTTCCACGCAGTAATTATGGATTTACCCTCCAAGGAGCCCAAGTGAGTTTGACCAATGTCTGCTCCAGGTACAGTGAGACTTGCCTTCACTGTCACCTTGTGTAAGACCCTAAAGATTATGGCCACTAAGGTTACCAACTCATAGTCAGCCCTTGGGCAGGAATAGTCGACAGTCTGGTCTGAACGTACGGGCAGGGTATCTAGCCCGAAATCAAATTAAAGGATTCCATGCAGTAATTGTGGATTTACCTTCAAGCAATCCCCATAATATGATCTGACCACTACAATCAGTCAAACCACGGAGGGATAATCTCCGTAGCTCTCCTGAATGCGACCTTGTGCGTAACCCCTGTGTGAGAGGGGGATCCCAGGTAAACTTATACGACAATTGGATTTGACTCTCCCTAGCTCAGGATGCTAATGTTTGTTTTGGCAACTTTGGAGAGTTATTCTCACAGCCTAATCCAAAGTATTAGTCTTAGTCTACTGTTGGTGGAGGATCCTAAAAAAGAAAATGTTGTAAATGATTTTTAATTAGTGTTCATTTTATAGTTGTTCTTTACTGAAAAGGGGTGCATGGAAGTGAAACGGATAGAATTGTGACTTAGTCCCAAAAAATTCATGAAAGATGATAAGAAACCATTTATTTTCGATGAACATCTATCTAAGGGAGAGAGAGAGAAAGTTCTTTTCACTAATAAGCACTAATAAGGAACGTCCTCAAACAAATTTTCTCAATCAAATCCAATGTGGTGCTAAAACTTTTTGAGATACCTTCTAATACGCAAAATCAATCCTAAAGATGTTTATTTACTATTTGTGTGTGAATAATGATTCATTCAAAACAATGCTCGTCTTGCTAATTAGCTTTTTGGATCAATGAAAATTAGACCAACACAAGCAGGTTTCGTACAAACAATACACCCTCTCGTTGTGATCAAAACAAGAAGTGAAAGAAAAGTAAAAACAAAGAAAAATCAAGAACTTCACACCAAAAGAAATGTCGAGGAACAATGACCTTAGCTAAGATGAAATGAAAAGATCCGTGGACTTCTGATGTCCTTCACCAGAGTTTCTCTCTCAATCGAAAAGGAGAGAAAGACAATGCATGGGTTTCAAAACTACAAACAACAGAAAAACTCAAATCACAATGAAGAAAGCTGCAAAATCTTAACATCAAGATGTTTGTTCTTCAAAAAGAAAGATGTCAAGATTGCAAAGGAAGAAGCATTGACTCACAGGAAGACTCAGCAAGTGAAACACAGAGGTAAAAACCTGACAAGAGCAATTCTGGAGAGTTTATTGGCCAAAAGAGGGCTGGCGCTCTGTTTTCAAGGGAAAGTAACATTATAGCACTCTGTGTAAGGCACTTAGGGAGTGCTGACACTCTGTTAACATAGGTACAGGGGCACCAGGTTCAAAAAGCTCTTAAAAGTGTCAAAAAATCCAAAAATTGCAGTCTAATTTCAACAATCAAGCTGAGTGTGATGAGGTAGGGAGTCAATCAGCTCATGAAACCAATAAAAAAGGGGTGAACCAGGTCTGGGAACAATCAAGAGGTAAGACAAGGTCTATGAGGAGAAATCAAAACAAGAGGTTTTGATTTGAGGACTCCCTAGTGGAGTCGCCAGTTTCTGTTGTAGGAAAATCTCCCTGCGGACAGGTAGATTGCCTTAAAGAGCTAGACCCTAAACTCTAAGACAGAAAGTGCTTAACGTGGATACTGACTTCCTTTCAAATCTATACAAACTAATGCATGCGGAGGAAGGAGAACATAAGTACCTTTTTATTGACGTTTGTCCCTGCACACTCCGAGTTGAGCTCCAAGCTTTCGCTCCTCAACGAGCTCTATAGACAAAACAACGGCACGACTACTTCCTTATCTATTGATATTAGCTTGAGAATAGATCTATCTACTAGAGATAAGTTTATGTAAGATCAGACACAAACTAGAAAGAAACAAGCCAAGTGTGTCCTATTAATGAGAATAACGACAACAGTACTTACAATCGTAGATCCGAATGCAATAGCTTCATCAAGTCCCCTTTGTCTTAACCCTTGCTCGAAATATGCACGATCCAGATGACAGCAGCTTCAATGATTACTCTCCTCTAGTTCATTGTGTGTTTCCTATGAGATCATAGGTTTCATGCTAGCAATTCTTCCCCCTTTTCACCATCATAGAGCCTGCTTATATAGGTTAAGAGAAACTTAACCTCTTGAGTTATCTTTAGAATAAGTTGAGGAATCCCCTCCTTAGATCAGGGATCTCCTGATGAAACCAAGAATTTGAATGTAGCTTCCTTCTAAACTTGAGAGATCCTCCCCTTATTCTCCTCAACGGGACAACCACTGCCTCAAATTAGATAGCGCTCCCTCAAAAGGGGCATCAGGGCGCTATAAAACTCCCTAGGAGGCTCAAGGAGAGTGCCAACACTCTAAGGATGGATAGTGCCACTTTAGAGAGGTGGTTTGAGGTTATAACGCTCCCCAGTAGCTTGTGGGGGAGTGCCAGTGCTCCTAAGGATGCCATAGGGGAGCGCTCTCCTCCAAAATACTGTTTTAAGGGCTCCTTTTAAGTGATAAGAGCTCCTTGACTTCAGTTAATCATTTTCCCTCCTCTAGATCAAGTGTATGAGATATTTTAAGTGCCTCCTTAGTGTCGTTATTATGGCAGTATGCTTGAACAACATTTGCGACGCTTGTGAACAACTTGCAACACTTGCGAAAGTTGTAAGGAACATGCGACACTTACGACAGTTGAGAGGAACATGCGACACTTATCCAGTTGAGTAATATTGACGTGTAATAGGGATTAAGAAGATAATTCCTAAAATAATCTTAGAAAACCAAGGGGGGTTTATGGAAAATAGACAAATTATGGATAACATTATTCTAGTCTAAGAAGCAATCTGTTCCAATAGGACTAAAGGAGATAAAGCTATGATTTTCAAGATTGATATGGATAATGCATTTGACATGGTTCGTCACTCCTTATTGATTTTCTTCATAGGATTGGTTTCAATATTGGATTTATTCATTGGATATCATCATGTATTAGCAATCCTTAGATTTCTCCTCTTGTCAATGGGAGATCCTCTGGCATTTTTAAGGCAAGAAGGGGCCATAACTTGAGCATATTAAATAATATTGAGATGAAACCTATGGTTTGTTTTACAGAGAGGATATCTACAAAAGTGAAAGAGAGGTCCCTTGTCCAATTCTTCTTGGATTGGTCAGAAATTGCAAAAATAATGGTTTTTAAATATCTGGGTCCAGATCATTGTCAGAGATCCAAATGAAGATAAAAATCTTGGATAGAGTTGAGAAATAAGAAATGGAAATAACCCATGAAGGAACTGAATAAACCCTAAGGGGATTGGAATGGGGATATTGAAATAGGCCAAAATCCATTATTCTGGGCCACTTTTTGGGTATTTTTGATATTTTCAAAGGAAGAAAAATGACCTCATATCACAAAACGAGAAAACAAAAATTACTAGACATTTTATTTACTCATCAATATAGATAGCTTTGGTTTAGTGAAAATTTTCCAGAATTGCATAGATTGAGAGATGGTCAGTTTTTCTAAAAAAACAAAGTTTGGAGAAAGGGGTGAAAAAGGACAAAGTTGAAGATTCTCGATTATTGCAATTTTTTACTGGACCATTGGATTGAAAATATGAGAGTTGTTATGAATTATTTGTCATTATTATTATATATGTATCATACAAAAGTTTCTCTATTTCCCGACATATTTTCTTCTGCAGTTGACAAAAGTTGACATTTCAATAAAATTATACTAGTGGAGAAATTGCACAAATGGGGTGAAAATGACTTTTTCAGGAAGTCGTAACTTTCATCTCAGATATTATATTGGGGCATAAGTAAAATCATTGGAAATATATTTCGGAGGAGAATTACTCACAATTATTATAATTTGGACAATTATGATATGTTTTTTCATGAATTGAGCAAAGAAAGGACTTGTAGCATTAATTGACAAATTTTGATGATATGCATAATTCTAATAAAAATGGTTTCTTGCACATTTTTCATAATTAGGGGATATAAAAATATAATTTCAAGATGACAATGCATATTTGGGACATGGAGGAAGGAGAGGGAGCCTTTAGTCATGATAAATAAGCCAAAGGTCAAAATATCAATGTGGGTAATGTAGAGACATAATCAAATGGGCACATGAGCATAAGGGAACACGAAACATTAATAAAGATTGTGAGAAGCCTAAAAATAGAAGTGAAGAGTTATAAAGAAGACAATGAGAGGTTGATGAGAGAAAAATATCAAATAAATTCTTAGATGATGCAAAGCCTAAATCAATTGCATATGCAAGAAAAGAGCGAATCAAACTCAAGGAGGGAGGAAGAAGGCATACATTATGAAAGAAGAGATAAATATAGAAGAACTAGTCATTCAAGAAGTTTAGTAGAAATCATAGACATCACTCACCTCCTTACTCAACAAGGAAATTATACATCTGAAGACTCCATAAGTAGTCTAGAAGTGTCTTACGTCAAGCACCAAAGAATAATACATGAATTGGACAGTTTGCAAGGAGAGTTGAGGAAGCTCAAGCCACCATCCTTTGATTGTAAAAGAGAAATGGAAGATGATGGTGAAGCATGGTTTCTTGGAATCAGGAAGTATTTTCAGTTGAAAAACTACTCATCTAACCTAGAATCCATAATTACCACATACCATTTGCATGGAAAATATGTAATGTGGTGGGATCAGTTGAAGCAAGTTAAGCACATTAATGAGAGCAGGATCACTTGGAAGAATTTCAAGAGATATTTTCATAAGGAGTATCTTTCAGAGCACTTATATGAAAAGAAGATGCAATATTTTTTTGAACTCAGGTTGGGACGCATGACCATGACAGAATATGAAAATAATTTCTTGGGATTATTGAAGTATGTGGGGTTTATCAAGGATGAGAAGGTAATATACAAAGGTTTTTGAGTGGACTTCCATATTTCTATAAAAAGAAGATTCAATATGATGATCCAATAACTTTGATTGAGACCATTATGAAGGGTAAGTACATGTATGAGCAATGAAAGGGAAGAGAATATTTGTAGAAATATTTTAAGGATAAGAAGAAGTAGAAATATGATCAGAGGAGGAAGGGATTCAAACCTACTTTCAATAGAAATAGTCTTAATAAAAATGAACAAGATCAGTTTGCTAAGAATGAATCCAAAAGAGAAGACTCCTTGGGAAAAGGGGGAAGACAACCAATCAAATGTTGGGGATGCAAAGAAGATCATGTGTACAAGGATTGTCCTCACATAGAAGACAAAATGAATACCATGCACAACATCCAAGAGGCTACAATAGTATAAGACATGGGTAGAATATATGCATCCTTAGAATATTGACAAGTAGAGTACCAATCCAATATGATCAAGTGAAAGTTAAGATCATTAATCAACCTGTTGCTATTTTAATTTATTCAGGAGAAAACCATTGTTGCATTGAACCTAAAATAGTGGACTTATTACATTTGGAGAAAATTAAGCTTGAAAAATCAAGCTTAGTTATGCTAGCCACTAGAACCAAATGAAGGATCAATGAGATGATAGAGATTGCCCAATAAGTATTAACCGAGTGTATACTATTGTTGACTTGAATATCATACCAATAGGATATTATGATATCCTAATTGGAATGGATTGGTTGTACAAGCACCATGTTGTCCTAGATTCTCATAACAAGACATTTACATGTCTTGATGAAGAAGGAAAATAGGGAATTGTGAAAATAATTCTAATACCTATTTATATAAGGGATATTTCATCCTTACAACTAAAGAGATTCTTTAGGAAAGGATGTCAATTGTATGCAGCTCATGTGGAGAAGCCAAAAAATACAAAAGGACCAAGCATTAGAGATTTTTTAGTATTGAAAGAGTTTGAAGATGTATTCCAAGAAATACCAGGATTCTCGCCAAAGAGGGGAATATATTTCTCTATTTTTAAGTACCAGGAGTTTCCCCAATATCAACAACTCCTTATAGAATGAGTACACTAGAATTAAAGGATTTACAAATGCAATTGTAAGAATTGTTGAAGAAAGGGTACATACACCCAATTTTTTCACCCATTGAGGCTGTGTATTGACTTTAGACAGTTGAATAAAGCCACTATGAAGAAAAAATACCCTCTACCCAAAATTTATGACCTCCTTGATCAACTAAGAGGGGAAAATATATTTTCAAAAATAGACTTGATATTAGGATATCATCGGGTAAGAATCAAGGAAGAAGACATCAATAAGACAACCTTTAGAACCAGGTATGGATATTATGAATTTGTGGTGGCGCCATTTGGACTAACCATTGCACCAATTATATTTATGTTCTTAATGAATGGCATATTTAGAAACTACATAGATAAGTTTTTCATTGTGTTCTTGGATGACATACTTATTTATTCTAAGTCCGAGAAAGAGAATGAACATCACTTGAGGTTGGTGTTTCAAGTGTTGAGGGAACATCAATTTTATGCCAAGCTTAGTAAGTGTTCTTTTTACCAAGAACAAATCCATTATTTGGGGCACATTATTTCAGAATAAGGTATATCAGTAGATCTAGAGACAATTGAAGCTATTAGAGGATGGACAACACCTAGAAATGTTTCAGAAATCAGATATTTCATGAGATTACTTGGATAATATAGGAGGTTTATATCAGGGTTGTCTAAGATTTCTCATCCCATCACTTCTTTGCAAAATAAGGGAATTAAGTTTGAATGGAGAGACGAGTGTGAAGAGAATTTTAATTTGTTGAAAGAATTACATACAGTGCACCTATTTTAAATATTGTTGATCCGAATTATAATTTTTTGGTATGTACAGATGCATGCAAGGAAGGAATTCGTGGACTCCTCACATAAAATGGACATGCCATTAGTTGAGCCCATAAATCTTAAAGAACATGAGAGTAATTATTCCACACATGATTTGGAGCTTCATTCCATAGTTCATGCATTGAATATGTGGAGGAATTATCTCATGGGAAAGATATTTGAATTAAGGACAGACCATTGTGGTCTAAAATATCTTTTTGGATAGCCAACTTTGAATGTCATGCAGACAAGATGGTTGAAATTTTTAAGTGAGTATGACTTTGACATCAATCATATCAAAGGAAAAGAAAATAAACTTGTTTATGCACTCAACATAAGAGTACATATCATACATGCTACAACCATTAGTATGCATCAGTCAAATTTGAAGAGCATAATTTTAGATGTTGTTGTTACGTATCAACATTACCTACAAGTAAAATAAAGTTTACAACAAGGAAATTTACAACGAAAATTAAAGAGAATGAGATTAAGTAAGATCGGTTACTTATACATAAAAATAGAATTAATGTTCCCAGTTATGAATAAATCAGGTATTTGGTATTAAAAGAAATGCATAATGTTCATATGTCAAACATCCTGGTTACCAGAAAAAAATTGCAGTAGTAAGAAGACAATTCTTTTGGCCATGATTGAAGAAATATGTTGTTGATTACATTGCTATATGTATGGAATGTCAGAGAGTCAAGGTTAATCATAGACATCCTGCGGGTTTATTACATCCATTACCAATTCCAAAGAAGAAATGAGAAGTGGTAACCATTGATTTTGTAATGTTCGTGACTTGGCTAGTCTAGGAAATGCTTCTAATGTGTGTGTAGGATCAATTGTTTACACCATATAAATGATCATACAAATAACAAATGCGACAAAATACTACAAATTTTATATTATAATATCTCTGAGGAGTACAAATGTCGAATGCGGCTGAATAAAAATGAATCACTTGGATAGATCAAATGACAAAAGGATCTTATCAGGAATACAATAAGAAAACTAAATGATAATATCCAATAATAGATGAGAACTGTGGGATCAATGGATGAGCTGGAACTATGGCATCTTGCACGGTAACTGCTGGAAGTCCAAAAAGTTTGCCCTGGTGGATATACCTCATAGAATAGCCTAGAAACTGTCCCAAATGCTGCACCCTTCTCTAGCTATTAGTCCTGGTGACTGACCATCCCCTCTACCAGTGGGTCTGGACCCCGGATGGATCCCCCTGGGGGAATGTGCCCCTCTCTCACTAGAAAATTGTGCCCTAGTGATTCCACTATTGGAATTCATTGAGATGTATCTCAAAATGATCACCTTAGCCTACTGAGAATTGGGTCAGAAGGGTTTCCCTGGATCTGATCTATTGATCTCTCAGCAACCTAGAATGTGTCCGCCAAAAGTGTCGCACTCCCAAGTCTCAAAAATGCACCCCAAATGATTCCTTTGTCGGAATATGATGAGAAACCAGGTGAATGATGTGCATTTCCTTCCTCTCAACTCGGTCAGAGGGGAATATCTGAACTCTCCCTAGATGGGACAAGTCGATCCATTGAAGCTCATTAGAATTTGCGCCCTCACCCTAGATAAGTGCACCCTTGTTGTTAGACCTTGTGTAACTGTTGCTAAAGAATGGTGGAAGACCTGTGTGATATTCACGATGACTAGGGTGTGTCTCTCAACATTGAAATCAGCCAACTGGTGTCTTCCTTCTGGAATCCACTAAACTATCTCCCCTGAGGTGTGCCTCTCTCCTCAATGACAAGTCATAATATGCATAATGATGAATTAGGTCACTGAACCTTCTCTTATAGATTTTCTAAACCCTAATTCATTATTGAAACCCTAATTCACTATTGACTTCCAAATTTAGCTTGTATGTTCTATTTTTAGCTCATAATGGCTTAAAGGCACTTTTAACCACTTTTAGCTCAATGTCACTTTCCGAACATAACACCTTTGACTGAAGTGACCTCTAGTAACCCTCTTTAATCCTTTTTTGGCCCTTGATATAGTATAACAAGGTAGTTTAGATCATTAAGCCTCCTCTCTGCAGTTCCTATTTGGAAAGGGACATTACAATCCTCCCTTCCCGAAATTGCTTTTCCTCAAGCAATACCAATCTAGGGTGCTACAACACCTGCTCGCTCTCCCAAGTAGCCTCCTCTACTGGAAGCCCTCTCCATCTGATCAAGCACTCTCTGATGACCCCACTCCTCAATTTCTACTCCCAGAACTCCAAAACTACCTCCGAAACCAACTCCAACTGTCCCTCCTCATCCAATGGGGGAAGCTCCTCTGATGTGCTAATGAATTGTCCCACTACCTTTTTGAGGCAAGATACGTGGAACACGTTATGAATATTGCTCCCCTCTGGAAGCTCTAGCTCATAAGCAACCTCGCCTACTCAGCGCATGATCCTGGAAGGGCCATAAAATTTGGGCTTGAGCTTCTCGGCCCCACTCTTATTCATAGATGATTGTCTGTAAGGTTGGAGTCTTAAGAAAACTAAATCCCCAACCTCAAAGGTGCACTCTATCCTGTGCCTATCCGCACTCATCTTCTGTCGGTTCTGTGTCGTCTGCAAGTTCTCTTTCAAAAACTTGAGAATATCCTGACTCTCTATGATCCAATCCTTGGCCTTGGGAGATCTGCTCTCCCAAAAAAACAAGTCTACCAAAGTGGGAGCAACATATCTGTACAATGCTTGGAATGGTGTCATACCAGTGGACATGTGGAAAGTGGTCTTGTAGCAATTCTCTTCTAAATGTAGCCACTTGACCCATGTTCTCTGTTGTCCACCTACATAGTTCCTCAAATACCCTTCAACCCACCTGTTGACAATCTTGATCTGTCCATATTTTTGAGGTTGATAGCTAGTGTTGGGTGTCATATTTTTCCCCACCGACCTAAACAACTCTCTCAAGAATGTCCCCATGAACCGACTATCCCTGTCACTGGCGATGTTCCTCAATAACCCGTGAAGTATGAATATCTCCCTGAAGAATAGCTCGGCTACCTGAACTGCACTATACTCTATTGGTATGGCATAGAAGTGAGAAAAATTGGTCAATCTGTCGACCACTACGTAGATACATTCCTTACACTGGACCTTGGGTAGGCATGTGATGAAGTCCATTGATATACTCTCCCATTTCTGCTCTGGAATGGGGAGTGGTTGAAGTAGCCCTGCTAGAAGAGCATGCTATGAATTGTTCTGTTGGCAAGTCGCACACTCACTGATGTGTCTCATAATGACATGTTTGAGGCCCTTCCATGAGAACCTCTCCCTGATCTGTCTGTAGGTTTTGAAAAACCCCCGATGGCCTGCTAGTGGTGAATCATGAACTATTGTGAGGATCTTCTTCTTGAGCCCTGAATCTGGCACCAAGTAGACTCCGTCCTTGTAGAATATGACATCGTTAATGACCCTATACATGTCATCCTGTATCTTCCCATCCATAACCTCACAAGAAACCGTGTTCTTGGAATATTCCACTAACTAGTGAGATTTCCAATCTGCTAAAATCTCCATCAAAGAACATGTCGCAGGTCTCCTCGATAGTGCATCGGCCACAATGTTCTTCTTCCCCTTGACATACTCTATGTCGAAGTTGAATGCATGTACCTTCATCACCCATTTCTATTGGTGCTCACTGAGGTCCTTTTTCTCAAGGAAATACTTCAAGTTGTTGTGATCTGTCTTGACCATGAATTTGTTGTCCACCAAATATTGTATGAATTTGTTCAAGGCATGCATGATTTCTAGCATTTCCTTGTCATAAATAGACTATAACCTCTCAGGATTACTGAGATTCTTTCTCTCGATTCCAATGCGGTGTCCTCCCTACATCAAAACTGCCCCAATACCCTCGCTAGATGCGTCACACTCTAGTACAAATGGCAAGGTGAAGTCTGGTAATGAAAACATTGGACAAGTACCTATGACTTCCTTCATGTGATCAAAGTATTTATGTGACTCCTTGATCTAGATGAAATCCCCATGCTTGGTAAAATCCATTAGCGGTGCTCCAAGATGAGAAAAAATATGGACAAACCGCCTGTAATAGCTGCACAACCCAAAGAACTCCTCAACTTTGTCATGTTCCTGGGTGTTGGCCAATCTAGAATGGCCCTGATCTTTTCTTGGTGCACTTGTACCCCCTGTGCACTGATGATGTGACCCAAGTAAAGTAGCTCTATCATACCAAACTCACACTTAGACTTGTTGGCATATAATGATTGTGCCTCCATGATGCTCAATACCTCATCCAAGTGCCTCGTATGCTCTTGCCATGTCTTGGTGTAGACCAAGATGTTGTCGAAGAAAACCAAGATTGATTTCCTCAACTGATCCCTGAATATGTGGTTCATGCAAGACTGTAATGTAACAGGTGCACTGGTTATCCCAAATGGCATAACCAAGAACTTGAAATGCCCAAAGTGACATCAAAATATCATCTTTTCTATGTCCTTCTCTCAAATGATGGTCTAATGATACCTAGAGTGTAGATCAATATTTGAGAAGAAAACTGCCCCATGCAGTTCATCCATCAACTCATCAATGCATGAAATAGGATACCGGTTCTTGATGGTTTTCTTGTTCAAGGATCGATAATCTATGCACATCCTCATGGTGCCATCCTTTTTCAGAACTAAAACAACTGAAGAGGTGAAGGGGTTGTTGCTCGGTCTGATGTGTCCCATCGCTAGAAATTCCTTGATTTCCTTCTTTATGTCATCCTTGAACCTCCTAGGATGACGATACGGGGGCATGATAATAGGTTTGGCCCCATCTTCCAACTCAATGGTGTGCTCAAACACCCTGTCAGGTGGTCTCCCTGGTGGAATCGACCCAAAAACCTATTGATGTCATCCCAACAAATTATTGATCTTTGTATGATACTGTTGTCGACCCTCTAAATCCTTTCACGTAGTGATCAAGCACTTTGTGGCTTATGCTACCTCCCCATGTCTGAATATCCTCTCCATACTCTTGGTTGAAACTATCCTAGGTGCTCCTGTTGACATACCTCTTAGAACAACCTTCTTCCTGTCACGGTCTCTAAACCCCATCTCCAAGGTTTGTTAATTGGTGGTGATTTTTCCCAAGGTAATCATCCACTGGAATCCCAACACCACATCTGTGTGAGATAGGTCAACCACTTAAACTGTGTCTCTCACTGTGTAGTTGTCTAACTTTATCTTCAGGTCTAGAACTCTGTCTAGACACTCCACTGTGTGGACATCTTATACTACAACATCAAATCCCTCAAACTCCTCTATCTGAAGTTCCCTTATCGATACCAATGAACCGTCAATGAAGTTATGGGTGGCCCCACCATCTATCTGGGTGATTTCCCATTACCCCTGAATAGTCCCTCTGATATGGAGGGTATCATACCTGGGAACACTAAAAGGGTTCTTTATGACTCCTCCTTTTGTTGGTTTTCGTCTGTTAGCCTGCTCAAGTGGTCATGGGACTACAGGAGGGTGGTCTCTTACTGGTGTTAGTGTTCTATGGGGAGGTTTCTCCACTATCAGTGTTGACTCCTCCTCTGAGCTAGTGGATCCACTGTCCTTCTCCTCTTCCTCATTGTCCACACTATCTGTTTCCACCTCAATATAATGAGTCTCTCCCTTGCCCATGTACCTTTGACCTGGGACCCAAGGGTCTCTATAGTTGAAGTAAAGTTTCTTCCTCATAAGCTCTCACCTCGTCTCATCATCCAACTTCTCCTTTCCCTTCCATTCTCTCTGGAATGGCTTCCTATCTCGATCCTTCTGGGGTACGAAGGGTTTGGAAAAGGGTTTAGTCTTTGGAATTGAGTCTGCCAAATATCGAGTGCATAGGATGACATCCTGCAGGGTGTGAGGCATGTATGCCTTCGCCCATCCTCTCAAAGGCTCTTTGATTCCCTCTATGAATAGCATGATCAATATGGGCTTTGATATATCTGTCACTGCCATGACTACCCGCTAAAAATGTGTGATGAACGCCTCTGTTGTGCCAGTTTGTCTTGAATAAATTGAGCATAAGAATATTAGGACAAGAAGATTGGCAGAAAAGGCCTCAAGCCATAATTCTCAACATTGTATTCATCTTAATGATATAAATATATAATACAATAATGAAACCACCTCAATTTTTCTCACATCGACACCTCATCAAGAGATAAAGTAGGAGGAGACAATATAGGAATCTAGAAACACACTTAGGATAACAACTATATCCTAGTATGTAAAATATACAAAGGTGGAATACTAAGACTTAATGATTGTATATGAGAAAGAGGCTAACATTCCCCCCCTCAATCATAAGTCCAAACAAAAATACCAACACAGAAGGTGCATAAGTTGGTATATCTCCATGTCTTCATGCTGAAACTCTTGACCTGAGCTGCAATGAAGAATTGCCTGAAAAACCACCAAATATGTATGCTAAGAAATCTGGAAAACCTCACTATGTAATAATGTGATCCAAAATGCCAATGATTTTTTCACTGGTGTGAACTCCAATATGATGAGAGAGAACAAAGAGAAGTGAATCAGTTGCAAGTCTGCCACATCCCTAAAAATTCCTGACAACTCAATCAATGCCAAGCTGCAATGCAATAGGATCCATTTGTCCTCTGCTAGGTCCAATGACCATCTAGGTGGACCAAATGTCTACATCATTTCTGTCAAAATCAACATCCCTGTGTATGATTCAATATAGAACCATCATTCTTCCAAAGTCTTCCATCTATAGACTGTAGTTGCCCATTTGGCAAATTTGATGCCCATCTGGCATATTTGATGTCTTTTGTTGTCAAAACTTTCTGTCTAACAACCATCTTCAATTTCATCATAAATTCCCCCCTTTGTCAGCTGAAAGGAGAGACCACAAGTGGTTTCATGAACCATTGTCATTGGAATTTTGAACTCCCCCCCTTAAGGTGCATGAGAGTTTCATCATTGTAATCCCTCCTTATATTCTTAAGAGAGTACCATACTTGTTCCATTTGAGTACAACGCAAAGTGGACATGTAGAAAAAACCACATGTTATCTCATCACGTGACGGCCATGCTCGAAAGCTATTCCATAAGGGGAGCACTTATGTGAGGTACAAAATTGTTATGTGATACAAGATTGGTCTTTACTCGAGATTCAATTCTTCGGTAAGACTTATATAATCTCTTGGTTGTTGATGACCACTGCCAAGGATCAATCCACTCATAGTGAATCTTCAATCTTGCAAGTTTCTTCAGTATTGAACATTTGTTGGAAGAATGGTTATGCTTGCCACAATGATGGCAAGGATGGAGATCAAAACACGGATTCTCCATATGACCAACTCGATTACAATGTTGGCACTTATCATTCTGATCTTCAACATTTGAAGTTGAATTTTCTTGAAGGAATCCAACGCTCACAAACAAAATTGGTTTGGAGTAATTTGGAATATGAAAATTGTTTTGATTTTCATATCCTAAGCCATGTCAATTCCTATTGAAGTGTAATTATTCCCAAGGTCTTATGATGGGCTTGGAAATATCATGTTGTACTTGATGACGTGCTTCACATTTACTTTCACTTATACTTGTTGTATCACTTTGTTCTTTGGCATCTTCTTCTTGCAATTCATCTTCATTGGAAGTTACTTCTGAAGTTGGCTTGCTTATGTTCTCCTTCACTGACTGTTGATCATCATTATCATCAACATTATCATCATTATCATTATCATCATAAAGAGGGTTGTTTTGAACAAAAACTAGTTGAGAAAACTTCACTGGTTGTTGACTTTTGAGTTCTATCAACTTATCATTCAATAGATGGGATTGTTCTTGAAGAAGCATAACTTTAGCCTGTGTCACTTGCAAACAAGTTAGAACTGATTGAAGAGTTGCTTTGTTCAATATTACTGTGTTGTCTTCAGTGGTGTTTATTAGAGTATTCAGAAACTCTAGTGATTCATGAATTCGCTCCATTTGAACACGCTCGCTTGAACCTTTCAATCACTTGCTTTTCTGGCTCGCTTGTACTCGCTCACTTGAACTTGCTTCCAGGAAGTTGAGGATGTCGGTTACCACTGAAAATGCATCCCAAAAGCTTGATGTTTACAATGATTTGATTGAGTTAAACTACTCATCCTTGTCAATTACGACTCAAAATTATAATGACTCTTTGGTGTCGGGTTTAGCCGAGAATGCACCTGAAAATTACAAATTCAACTTCACTTGATTTGATTAGACACTTACACAATAATTATAGTTGATCTTGATTACTTACAAAAAATACTATTTGCAAGTTTATACGAAATGTCAAATTCAAAATTGAGTTGATCTTCAAATTTGATGATACTTTGAGTCTTTGAATATGAGCTTTATGTGTCCAATGTTGATGTGATTGCCAATTTGATATCTTCTTTGCTTCTTAATTGAATGTTTTGATTATGCTTGAATGGCATTAATTGTGCTTGAAATTTGTGTATGGATGATTATGTCAATACTAGACATAAAATATCATAAATCAACCATGAAGAAAAAACCACCATCACACATAACGACAATGTCCTTAGACCCCTTATTCAATTTTGGGACAGGTCTAGGATGAGATCCACCACCAAAAAACAATTGTTTTTTTTTATTAAAAAATTGATACATGAAAAAACTTTCAACTTGGATTGTGTTCTCCTTTTCAATGACAAGAGTGTTTTTCTCCTTTACAAATACTCCTCCCTTGTGTCTATGTATCATATAGTATCTCTAATATGGAGCAAAAGAGAGAAAAAACCAAGCACTTTGGTTTTGAAGAATGTCCTTTTGATTTAAAAAAAGAAAATTCAACAAACATGGCTGGAAACTCCCCCATTCACATACAATCCCTTTCTAAGATATCACTCCTCTTTTCTTTTTCTTTTTTTTAAACAACCCCAAGAACTTTTTACATTTATATAAAGAATGTTTTACTTTTTCAAAAATAAAAAACATTAAATAATCAAGGGTTTTTTTATAAGATCTTTTAACCATTAAAAAAGGCATTCCCTTAAATAAATTTGGGCACCATGTATCATATACCAAGTAATACTTCTAAACTTTTCAAAAAAATGTGCTTTGACTTCTTATCAAAAGTTTGTGCAGCCAAAATAAGTCTCAAGCACAACTGTAGATGATTGCACTTTAGCAGGAATGGAAAATGCGTTTCCAGAAAATATTTTTTCAAAAGTTATAAATGGAGATTGTTGCGATGACACAGATGACTTGCATCAATATGAAAACTCTGAAGCAAAAGGACAGGTGGAACAGATTTGTTGTGGATAGATTGTATCGCTGGAACAATTTTCTACCAAAACATTTATTTGAATACCTCTTTTGTGTCGACATGTGCAGTTTTCATTTCCAGCTATGAACTCTTCTTTAACAAGTGGATATCGTTGAGGATGTGGGTTGCAATGCACAAATTTAGCAACGTCTCAGCTCAAATCTTGGCCTTAGTTGAGTGAATCGTGTGAAGGTAAAACTCTTGGGCATTTGAAGATCAAATTGAAGATGGTTGTCAATTTTACCATTGATCACATGCCTTTTACAGAGAAGACCAAAAATGTGCGTTGTTTTATCTTCCACTAGATCGAGTGGTAAGGGCATTGACATTTTTTACAGAAGTGCAACAATACTGCTATCCATAACGTAGTTGAAGCAGTGGGCGGGATATCGATATCGATAGAGATATATTGGAATTGGGTTTACCGATCTCCCAACCTCCCACAGATCCAGTAAAACAGGTCCCAATAGCAGCAACAGATTTATTGTTAGTGAATTATTGTGGATCGCTAAGTGAATAGCTTCATATCCATGTAGCCAATTGAATACACAGATCCTATGGATGATGCATTTTTTTATGGAGAAATGTTGGTTTAGAAATGAAATTTCAAAGATAAAATCTACAAGTTGGAAGCATTTAGTGACTGGAATGATTGTCTGTCCTTCAAAATCACACCATTTATTTCTAACTAAAAAAAAAATCTTGCATATTTCTATCACTTGAAGAAATAGAAAACATTTTGATGGATAGATTTATGATCTTCCATGCGATCTCTTTCCAAATAACTTAAAAAATGAAAATACCTCTGGTCAAAGAGTGGTATAAAAAATATCCATGAACAAAACAGTAGTGTAGCATTCGATCAAGGCATGGATCATGACTCTTCTGCATTGAATGAGCTGAACTAATGATGACAGATTCCAAATCTCCACGCTAGGCGACTCTCAACAAGTAGCAGCATGGCTTCTTTGAATAATTATGGACTCTTATTACAGATAGTAGTGCAACATTCAATTTGATCCATAACTTTAAACAGCCAAACCAAATTTGTTTTCCCTAGATCTATTTCCTGGATGATGTAGCTCGTGTGCCAATTTGCACTTATTTTGCTGCATGATGTTGTTGCACCTCACCTTCAATTGAAGACTACCATGGAACTCAAGACTAACAAGCCCTTAAGAACAAATAAGCTCTAATACCAATTGAAGAAATTGAGTATAAGAATATTTGGACAAGAAGATTGGCGGAAAAGGACTCAAGCCATAATTCTCAACATTGTATTCATCTTAATGATACAAATATATAATACAATAATGAAACCACCTCAATTGTTCTCACATCGACACCTCATCAGGAGATAAAGTAGGAGGAGACCATATAGGAATCTAGAAACACACTTAGGATAACAACTATATCCTAGTATGTAAAATATACAAAGGTGGAATACTAAGACTTAATGATTGTATATGAGTAAGAGGCTAACATGTCTCAACTGGGCTAGATCCCTGAAGTGGATCTCGGGATCCCTCCTGTCAAACATATCCATGAGTATCTTTGTGAACTCCCTATAGGAGGTGATGTGACTGTGACCCAATGTCAACAATTCATGATGCCACCACTCATGTGCCTCACCCTCCAAGTGTAAGGTAGCGAAATTGATGGCCTCTGTCTCGGTCATCTGGTTGAGCTTGTAGTATGTGTCTAGCTTCTCTACCTAAGCTCTAGTGGTGCATTTGGATGATCCATCAAAACAAGGTATGGTGATTTTACCAAATTTCTGGATGAAATCAATGTTATGCCCCTATTGTTGTTGTAGTCCTACTCTCTGTGGCTCTCTGGGTTGGTTCCTGAGTCCGAGCCCATAATACTCGACTAGGGTCATGTCCTGATGGAATTGATGACCCAATAATGCATACTCCCTCTTGTACTCTGTAATGTCCTCTGCATGAGTGGGCAACCTCTGTGCTATCGGTAGTTGTGCTGCTACCTGGGGTGCCCTATCGAAACTGGGAAACAAAGGTCTGGGAATCCTACTCGAAGAGGTGTATGTGCGAGTAGGAGACTAGGGTCTACTCCCTAACTTTGAGTTCCCTTGTGTTGCATGTGGGGCTTGTGTGCCTGGGGTGCCCACTATAGCCAATATATCAGCCATATGTGTCAAGGACTGAGTCATGGCCCGCTAACTAGCTACCATATCACTGATAACCTACATGAAGGCTGCCTCTGGCTCCATGGGGGCCTTACCAATGCCCTCTGGTCTCTCAAATATGTCTCCTAGCATCCTCTCAGGATCACACTAAGCCTCACGCTCTACCCTTCTCTCTACTTCCCTATGTGCCTCTTCCTCTGAGTTGGGAGGGAAAGGAGGAAATTTAGGCCTAGACCTTCTTTCCTTACGCCTGTTGTAAGTGACATATTTGTCACCTAGTGCTCCCGGCCCTCTAGGTCTTCTGCTGCACTCATCATATTTAGTCACAAGATGGCATGACTAAAGCTCTGATACCACTGTAATGTTTTTGAATTGGATAGTCTAGGAATGTTGCTAATGTGTGTGTAGGATCAATTGTTTACAACATACAAATGATCATACAAATAACAAATGCGACAAAAGACTACAAAGTTTATATTATGATATTTCTGTGGAGTACAAATGTCGAATGCGGTTGAATAAAAATGAAACACTCAGCTAGATCAAATGAGAAAAGTATCTTAACCATAATACAATAAGAAAAATAAATGATAATACCTGATAACAGATGAGCACTGTGGGATCAATGGATGAGTTGGAACTATGGCAGCTCACATGGTAACTGCTGGAAGTCTGGAAAGTTTTCCCTGGTGGATATACCTCTCGGAATGGCCTAGAAACTGTCCCAAATCGTACGCCCTACTCTAGATATTAGTCTTGGTGATTGACCAACCCCTCTGCTAGTGGTTCTGGACCCCGGATGGATCCCCCTGGGGGAATGCACCCCTCTCTCACTGAAAAACTGTGCCCTAGTGATTCCACCATCAGAATTGGTTGAGATGTGTTTCAAAATCATCGCCTTGGCCTACTAGGAAATGGGTCGGAAGGGTTTCCCTGGATCTGATCTGATGATCTCTCATGAACCCCAAATGTGTCCGCCAAAAGTGTCGCACTCCCAAGTCTAGAAAATGCACCTCGGATGATTCCTCTGTCAGAATCTGATGAGGAACCAGGTGAAAGATGTGCCTTTCCTTCTTTTCAACTGGGTTGGAGGGGAATCTCTAAACTCTCCCTGGATGGGACAAGTCGATCCACAACCTCCTCAGAAGTTGCGCCCTCACCCTGGATAAGTGTGCCTTTGTTGTTGGACCCTGTGTAACTTCTGCTAAAGAATGATGGAAGACATGTGTGATCTTCCTGGTAACTAGGGTGTGTCTCTCAACACCGAAATCAACCAACTAGTGTCTTCCTCTTGGAATCCACTGAACTATCTCTCCTAAGATGCGCCTCTCTCCTCAATGATAAGGCATAATCTGCATAATGATGAATTAGGTTGTTGACCCTTCTCTTATATATTTTCTAAACACTAATTCACTGTTGAAACCCTAAATTGTTGTTGACTTCCAAATTTAGCTCGTCTATTCTATTTTTAGCTCATAACGGCTTAAAAGCATTTTTAACCACTTTTAGCTCAATGTCACTTTCCAAACATAACACCTTTGACTGGAGTGACCTCTAGTAACCCTGTTTACCCCTTTTCTGGCCCTGGCTATAGTCTAACGAGGCAGTTTCACCATTAAGCCTCCTCTCTGGAGCTCCTATTTGGAAAGGGACATTACAAATTTTATAACTAAGTTTCTTAGGACAGAAAGACAACATGATTCAATAATGGTAGTGGTTGATAAATTAACAATGTTTACTCATTTTTTCCTATTAATATGACTCATAAAACATCTAATATTGCATAAATTTACATGAGGGAAAATGCTAGGTTGCATGGGATACCTAAGGAAATTGTCTCAAAAAGAGATACAAAGTGTACTTCAAATTTATGGAGAGGATTATTTAAAGGATTTGGTACAAATATGAACTTTAGCAAATCATACCATCCACAGTCAGATTGGCAGATAGAGAGAGTCATCCAAGTGATTGAAGACATGTTGATAATGCATGTGATGGATAAGCCATCTAAGTGGGAAGATTACTTGCATTTGGTTGAGTTTACCTATAATAATGGGTATCAAGCTTCATTGAAGATGAGCCCATTTGAATCTTTGTATGGTAGAAAATGAAATACGCCAGTGAGTTGGGACAACCCAACAGACATAGTAGCGCTTGGGCCAGAATTGCTCAAGGATATGGAAGACAAGATGGTTAATATTAAGTAGGATTTGAAGGAAACACAAGATAGAC
The DNA here is from genome assembly GCA_000966675.3 of Picea glauca. NCBI lineage: Eukaryota > Viridiplantae > Streptophyta > Pinopsida > Pinales > Pinaceae > Picea > Picea glauca. The sequence goes on from JZKD02S2240568.1 coordinate 212,458, forward strand.
AAAAGAGGTATGCATATAATAAAAAGACAGCTGGAGATTTTAAAATGGGAGAGCATGTGCTTTTGAAAGTGAATCCCAAAAAGAGCTCATTAAAGTTGGGCAGTTGTACAAAGCTAGTAGCCAGATTCTATGGTCCATTTGAGTTATTGGACATAATAGGGCTAGTTAGATACATGCTTGCATTCCTGCTTCCATGAATGTGCATAATGTATTTCATGTCTCTTTGTTGAAAAAATATGTACATGATCCTAACCATGTTATTGATTGGAAATTAATTCAGGTGGAGCTAGAAGGAGACTTCTAGATCCAATTAGTGCGCATATTGGACAAAAAAGTCATAATGCTTTGAAATCGATTCATAGAACTGGTAAAAGTTTAGTGGACTTGCTATGGTCCTGAAGATGATACTTGGGAGAATGAAGATGCCATGCGGGAAGAATACCCACGAATTTTGGATGAACTTTGAAATTTTGATTTATGTTTTGTATATGCACTGAGGAAAGTGCCAAAAAATAAGGGGGAGGGGAATGTAATACCCCGGTTTTGAGTCCCCATATTAATAATGTATTGTTTATTTGATGAAAGGTTAGAGCGCCTAAATAATTAAAAAGGGTTGGAGTGCGTTAGAAATGTAATACTTAATCATCATTAATAATAAAACACATCATTGGCTGCTAGACAAATAAGGATAAGAGTTATAGGGGGATATGATTCCATGAGAGAGGGGGATAAAGGGGATAAGTCTTTTTAATTATATTTTATTTACCCATCTTGGATTTAATTGAGAAAAGTGGTTACATGAGATTCTTGGGGGGAAGGACATGTGGTTCTTGATTTCATGTAATTATATAAACTCCTCTTGTGGGTTGTTTGGGGGTTCTTCTCCATTCACTTTTCACTCTTTCATTCACTTTTCTCCTTCCTTATTCCTCATTCATTCTTGATCTTTGTTGGAAAACTAAAAATGAATTTCTAAGGAAAGAATCCATTATTGGTTGGAAGTAGTTATTTTTGGTGTATTCCATCCATGAATTGGTTCATGCATGCTTGAGATGCATTGGCATGTGCTAAACTTTGTTCACAATTGTGAATCCTGAGAGTCCCAACATGGATATTCTTGGCCATATGCACTAGAGCCCTGGAAAGAAGTAGACATCCTGAGGAACTGTGTGGCAGTGAAGGGGGTTTATTGTCTTTGGGTGGTGCAGGTTAGAGAGAAGAGATTTGGTGTACTTTGGATTGTTGTTTGTTGAGAAACCTATGAGAGATTGAAAGATGACTAGTTTGGGAAGCCAAGTGTCCCTCTAGAACCCGTTCTTGTGGATTTATAGCCCTGGCTTAGGGGTGACCTACTGTTGATACTTGGAATAACAACATCTATGGTTGGGTGGAACATCCTTGGTCTACAGCTAGTTGGTGATTGATTTTGTTAAGATAACTTTTCTTTGTCATGGTTTCCTTTGATTGTATATTTTGTTCCGAAGTGTATTAATTATTATCTTGTATATTCATTTGTATAATATGAATGCTTTCTAGTTATTGTTGTGCATGGTATATTGTTCATTTATTTTACGTTGTAATATGAATCTTGATTATTGCATGTGAGTCATTCATGCTTATTTATTAATTAAACATTATCAAAATTCAAAATCAGTTTTGAAGTGTGTTTTTTAAGTAGTGTGGCTAGCTTGTGGGTGGATAGGTACATTACAGGTCCAAAAATTTAGTCACTTCTCCAAAAACAAAAATTCAAGAAAGGAAGGAGAAATTAGATACAATTTGAGATAAACTAGAACAAGAAAATTTCACAGAAGAATTGCTACTAGAAGAAAAATAAATCTTTCAACAATACCAAAAATCCCTTCGAGATGAAGAGAGGAAATGGAGACTTAAATCATTAAGTTTATGGCTGGAGGTAGGTAACATGAACATGGCTTATTTTCACAAACAAGCTATAACTAGGCTTTGGAGAAGCAATGTTAAAGAAACATCTTCCCCCTTTGGGAACTTCTCAAATCCCTTGAAAATATTAAGGAGGATTCCTTCAATTATTTCAGTGATATATACATAGAAAAATATGCGGTTGAACCTGAAGTCACAAATTCTATGTTGGAAAATATACCCACCATAATTTATCGAAAGGAAAACAACTCTCTAATGCAAAAGGTGTTTGAAGAGGAAATTCAAAATTCCATTTCGGACCTAAATTTAGACAAAGCTCTTGGAGCCAATGGATTTACTAGTCACTTCTACAAGGAATGTTGGAACACAATAAAATTTGACCTTATTAGGATGATTTAGTAGGTGCATATATATTTCCGAACATGTGGAGGAACAAATTCATACTTGTTGGCTCTTATTCCATAAGAAGAGAACCCTTCATATTTTAATAGCTTCATACCTATATCCTTGTGCAATTATTTATATAAAATAATGACCAAAATTATATAAAATAGGATTAAGAATCTACTTCCTACAATAATATTAGAAAACCAAGGGGGGTTCATGGAAAAGAGACAAATTATGGATAACATTATTCTAGTCTGGGAAGAAATCCGTTACAGTCATACTAAAGGAGATAAAGGTATGATTGTCAATATTGATATGGATAATTCCTTAGACTGGGTTAATCACTCCTTCCTTATTGATGTTCTTCTCGGGTTTGCTTTCAATATTGAATTTATTCATTTGATATTATCATGTATTAGAAATCCTTGGATTTATCCTCTTGTCAATGGGAGATCCTCTGTCCTTTTTAAGGAAAGTAGAGGGCTTATGCAAGGATTACCTTTATCCCCCCAGTTGTACATACTTATGGTGGAATCACTTAGAATGTTGTTAAAGCATGAGCACAACATTGGAAATATTCCCAAGAACTGAAACATCAGAGGTGTCAAAAGAACCAACCATCCTCAATTGTTGATGAAACACTTCTTTTAGGACGCACTTCTACTATTATCGCGAGAAGACTTAAGAACATTTTGAACTTGCTTACTCAAACATATAGAGGTTTGATTAACCATATTAAAATACATATCTATGCCTGGAATGTGAGTCAAATTACACTTGATTTCATTTAAAATATTTTTCAATTCCCATACAAATATGAGTGGTATTATTTTAAATATCTGGGTATGCCCATTTGTTTTCACTCCTCCTCTTCTAATCAGTGGCAACAATTTTTATCCAAATTAAGAATAATGTTTTTCAGTGGGGATCAAATTGGTTGAACCCTATAGGGAACATTGGTCTCATTAAATGTGTACTATCATATCTGTTGGTTTTTCAATTCTCATCTCTTTTGGACCTTGTCGATATAAAACAACAAATAACACATGATATCAGGAAGTTCTTATGGCAAGGAGGTAAAAAAAATAGTAATACGTTTCATCTTCTCAACTTTTCTATAGTTAGAGAACCTAATACTGATGGGGGTTTGTGCATCAAATATCTATCTCCAATGAATCTAACAATGGGAGCCAAGCTTTTATGGTTCCTAGTAACGGGGAAATATGATTGGTGGAAGAAAGTACTAGTCTGAAAATATTTCTCAGGAATGAGAAAAAACATGTTTGGATGTAAATATTTCCTCAAGTGAAGGCTCCCCCATTTGGAAATTTATTAAAGCTTTCATTCCAACTATTTATCCTCAATTATCTTAGGTCCTCAGAAATAGGAAACACATTGATTTATGGAAGGATAACATTATGGGGAATAATCCCTTGATCCAAATGCAAGAGCTCCATCCTTTGAAATCCTAGTTATATTCTCATGTAAAAAACAGTCTCCATGATATCTCCACATGGACTGATGTCGATGGCTGGTGGAATGGATGGACCTTTGGTCTCTTCCCTCTGAAACTTTCTCCCCCTTTCCAACAACTCTTTGAATGTCTCAAAGGGTGTTATCCTAAGAAGAGAACCTTAGTTGATAAACATGGATGGGGAATAAAAAACTACTCTAAAAATAAGGGCTATGAGACTTAGTTGGAAAAACTGACACTTCTCCCTAGATCTTCCCCATGGAATAATATTTGGCATCGAGATCAAATCCCTAAAATCAACATTTTTAGTTGGACTTTGGTGCATGGAAAATTTTTAACTGTATACAATTTGGCCAAGAGAGGGATCCAAGGTCCTTCCTGGTGTGTTTTATGCTTGAATAATGTGGAAAATATTTATTATTTATTTTTGGATTTTTATTTCACCTCTCAAGTTTAGAAAAAAGTAATGAAAGTATTTGAATATTGATATCGGAAGCCATATTATTGGAAGATCCTATTTGGAAAATGGGGATATATGTACCACGGGTCTCTAAGAAAAAAATCTTTATTGAACTACTTGTGGATTTCCCTCCTAAAATATATATGTTGGAAAATTTGGTTGGCAAGAAATCGAGCAATCTTCCAGCCACAATCAATCAAGCATTAGCTTGTAGCAAATGAGTTCACCTTACCTATCCACAAAGTTTGGAACCAAATGAAGAACTCTAGATGGAACAATTTAATATTAAAGATCAACCTATCGTATCTATGGGGAGTTCAGTCTCATCAAGATCAATATGGAATCTTTGCATCAATAAAGAATATTTTTAGGCTTGGAAAGCTTAGAAATATGATAATTTTCTCTTCTTTGATGGTGCATCAAAGATGAATCTGAGGGTGGTAGGTGTGCATGGGGGTGGTTATTTATATCCCTAGAGGAAATTATGAAGCAACTTACTCATGCAACCTAGGTATATTATCTAATAATTTGGTAAATGTATATGGTTTATATCAAGGATTGAAAATTGCCATATTGCACAACACTCAAAATTTAATAATAATTGGGGATTCTTTGATAATCATCGGGCATCTGGTCAAGGGAACTAATTCTTCAAATGTTAGACTTTCCTCAACTCTCATTCAAATTAGACATCTTACTTCCTTCTTTTCCCAACTTAGTTTTTATCACATTTTGAGAAGTAACAATACATAAGTTGATTGGTTAGCATCCCAAGCAATCACCCAAAAAATTGGGACCTTATTCATCAACAATGAGGTCACTTTAGAATGAATCCCCTAATTCCTCATTACTTTAGGATGATGTTATTCCTCCTCTTTCATGTTAATTTTCATTCAATTATAAAGGAAATATGTTCATGTTGTGTATGAAAGTGGATATGCTAATGGTGTAGACATTGTAGTTTATGCATTGTAGATAAATTGACATTTATTAAATTATTAGAAAGTATAATAAATTATATCTCATTGATCAGAGGAAATTTATTTCACTACTTGATAGGCCATTATATTACTTGCATATATCAACATAATAAGTATTAATCATGTTCATTTTTTAATGAGATTGTGCATGAAAGGAGATTAACATGTAGAAGATTAAATTCATGCATATTTTAAGAGAATCTCTATTAAAACAATTGAATTCATACCTATTCTCATAGACTTAGTAGTTTAAACATATTTTATTGGGAAACTTATTTTTGAATTGTTGGGATCTATAAAAATAGAAGTCATATTATGTTTCGCCCTAGAGGCTAGAATTGTTCTATGGATCTATTCAACTATCATAATATCAAATAGAAGCTTTATTTATTATTATAATAGCTTTAGATTTAAGTATTGGAATGACAACATAGAACATGATGGAATTATGTAAATTTAAGGAGTAAACTATATTCTATATCATTAGGTTGTAAATAATTAAATAGAATTTCCCTATAGATTATTGAGATCATGTGACCCCACACACACAACTACTCTCTCTCTCTCTCTCTCTCTCT
>JZKD02S2240568.1:251088-277785 GCA_000966675.3 Picea glauca
TTTATTTTTCCTAAGGTTTTTCCTTGTTTATTATTCATAATTAGTCATTATCCAGTATCCTATATTTTAGGGGAGAATATTCCACCTGGAGAATATTCTCTTTCAGTTGACACTTTAGTTTGATTAGTTGAATTGAGTTTAGATGTTGCATTGGTTTTGTCACCATGCAACATTGGGATCATCATCAACTAATGTGCACTTTCCTTGGGATCATCACCAAACTTGTGAATTACCCTTGATTTCCCGATTTAACTCCTCACTACTGTCTATTCAGTTAGTTAACTGAAGACTAGTTGACTAGTTAACTCAACTAGGTGGCAGTTCACTCCCGTAATTGGTTGAGAGACTAGACTAGGTGACAATTTACTCTTGTAACTACTGGTGTGTGTCCATATCACTCTATACCATCACTATGGCTCATTAGTTACTCGGGTATCTTATATCTATTGTAAATTATTCACTCTTTGAGTGTGGAAAATGGTTAATGAGAATTCTTTCTATTCTTTCTCTCCTTCTTCTTATTTCTCCAATTCTCTCTTCAAATGTGTGTATTATTGTTTAGCTAGATATATTCTATTCAAGTTCAACACATTTACATTAAAGAACAGTTACCATACTGTTGGTGGGCCCCCCAACAAGTCGTGGTCACTTCTCAAAGGCACACCATGAACTCAACAAATTGATTTCACCATTAAAACTCAAAAACGTAGTTTCATATAATTCTGGCAATTGAAAATAGCAAAAACAGAGGAAAATCGTATTTGTCTCTAATACTCTACTTCTTCTACTACTTAACTTATATATGACCACCATGGTGGTATTTATAAGATTTACAGACCAAGTGGGCAGGCACTAGAGGGTCGAACCACTTCTAAAAACAACAAATTACATTAATGGTGCCCTAACTGCCGAAATGGAGCTAGCCAATAATCGCTCAGCTCAACAACCCAACTCGAGTTGTCAAGATTTCAGTAGCTGGAGGGGGAAATCATGAGAAAAACCCATGTTCTTGATTCACCCACCATTGGTCTCCAATACCATAACTTCCAAATCGCCCATCATTTTTATGCAGGATGAGGTGCTGGACGGAGTGTCGGACCGGGTACTAGATTGAGTACCAGATGGAGTGTTGAAAGGAGTGCCGGAAGCAGAAACGTGATGCGATTTTTCCCTGTAACACCAAAAAACGTAAATTATATCCTTGTAAACATAAAAACATAATGAATTATACTCAAGATCAATATAAAACATTAATTATACATACTTGGTGTGGATTATACCGTTTTGGCACAAAACTCTTCAAAAAGATTCTCCAAAACATGAAAAACACATATGTACATTCGGCAAAAGTATCTAATGACTGTCATAAAACTGATCATATCTCGGGCCCAACACTCATTGAGGCCCATTATCAGTGGAAACACACAAAAACTTATGCTAAACAAAACCTATAGCTTACCAAATATTAATTCATAAATATTTAATCATTCTAATACCGTTACTAAATTACATCTACAACATGCTAATTAAACATGAATGAAGATAATTTAAACAACATGACAACATATAATTCATTCCAAACTTAGAGTGAATGCACATAAAAATAAACCATAAATGAAACACAGAAACAAGATAAAAACAATTATCTTTCTATAGTAGTTGTGCAACCAACTGCATGGGATGGATGTTCCACCCAACCATATACTTGATGTTCCAAATATCAACAACATGTCACCCCCAATTTGTGGCTAGGAATCCACAAAAGAGAGTGCCTCTCCATTGTCCACTCACAGCCCAAGTTACCCATGACCCACTCATATTATCCTACAACTATCATGATTCCTCCATTTATCTTCCTCTCAACCTGTTTTGTCCAAGGAATGAAACCCCTTATCTTCTCACGTTCCCTCAGGATGTATCATTTGTTTATAAAGGATTCAATCATAGGTTGGACATGAATCTCTCTACTGGGGACTCCAGAGATGTCAACTGCTAGGAAAACTACTAGGAAACCTACCAACAACAAGCTTGTTTCTCCAATGAAACTCTCACAAAGGGAGTTCACTCCAAAATTATGACAACCTACTTCTTCTACAAGCCTAATAGCTTTCTTCTTCAGCCTTCAAAAACTCCAAAACAATTCTAGAATCTGTCCACCATTGTTTCCTCTCATCTCCAACAAACTCTCCTTTGTTGTCTCCCAATTCCCATGCATAAAAATTGTCCTCTTCTCCTCTCTATCCCCATACGAATTCCTCCCCTTCCCCCTACTTTCTTGACTCACACTTTTCTCCAATATTATTGTACTCATTCCTAGCTTTCAATAACTATGGTATGTGACTCTCATACCCACCCTCTTACATTTATTCAATGCTTGGAATCTCCTACACTGAAGGGAACAAATAGAAGATTCACTAAGAGAAACAAAATTAGGAAAAACGATTTGGGATTTAAATCATGAATAAAAACCCTTAGAACCCTCCTCTCTTGTGGATAACTCAACCCCCATCTTTGTCCATGTCCATCTATATCTGACATCACATTTTATTTATTAAATTTGTATATACAAGTTCACATATTACATCGCTTGTCCCACAACCATATATGATATCTACATTATACATTACTAAATTGGGGATTATAGCAGGGATGTTACATTACCCCTCCCCTACAATTTTTCATCCCCTCAGTGCATAATACCATGATGTCATACATGTACAAATTTTACATCATAATCCTAAGAAAATAAAATTATGCAAATTTCACAACTCCAACAACAGTTCCAACCATAATCTCTTGTTCCTCTCAACTTGCTCGACCCAAGGAATGTACCCCCTTCATTACATGAAATTCCTTAGGATGTACCATTCTTTTATTAGGGATTCTAGTGTAGGATGTCCAGGAAAGCTATGAGATGTGGTTCTAGGAACTCTAGCTTCTCAAAAAGGAGTGTTTCATTCTTATATTTCATTTTCTTCAAAATTAACAAAACAATTATGGGTACGCCTCTTGCATGGTCTCCTCGTGCTCCCATGTAGAGACTTTAGGACCATAGTAGGTCCATTGTACCTTTACCGAGATGATATCTTTGTTCCTAAGAACTTTGACTTTCTATTCCAGGATGGGCACTAGTTCCACCGCAAATTCCCCTTTGTGCTCCACCTGGATCACAGTCCAATCAAATATGTGGTTAGGATTAGACACATGTTTCTTCAATAAAAACTCATTACATACATTGTGAACTCTCATGGATGCAGAAAATACAAGTATGTATGCAACTAGTCCTATCTTCTCTAATACTTCGAAAGGCCCACAATATCTTTCTACCAACTTTGGGAAACTTCCTAATCTTAGCGAACTTCTTTTTTCTTTCACTTTTAAAAATGCATGCTCTCCCACTTTAAAATATCTGAAAGTTATATTCTTGTTTGCATAACTCTTTTTCCTATCCTCGAAATATTTTAAATTCTGCATGATCTTTATCATATGCTCTTCCATTTCCTTTAGTAAATCTAGCCCAATAATTGTTATGTCTGCTGGGTTATCCCAACTTATTGGCATGCTACACTTCCTCCCATACAAGGCTTCAAACGGGCTCATTTTCAATGATGTATGGTACCCATTATTGTAAGAAAATTCAACTAAATTGATATAGTATTCCTACTTGGATGAATGGTCCATCACATACATTCTGAGCATGCCCTCTATTATCATGTTGGTCCTCTATGTTTGTCCATCTGATTCTGGGTGATATATTGTAATGAAATTTAAATTTGTCCCAAATTATTTAAACAATCCTTTCCAGAAATTGGATGTGAACTTGGGATCTCCGTCAGAAACAATTTCCTTGGGAACTCCATGTATCCTGACAAATTCCCTCATGTAAGTTTCTACAATGTTGGCTACCTTTTGAATTGTCTTCACTGAAATAAAATGTGCAACCTTAGTCAATTTATCCACCACTACCATGATGGAATAATGTTGCTTCATTGTTTTGGGAATCTTAGTAATAAAATAAAGTGTGACAACTTCCCATTTCCATTCTGGAATGGGCAATGGCTATAGCGGTTTAGCTAGATGTCTATGCTTAGCCTTCACCTTTTTTCATTATAGGCATCTCGCTATGTAATCATCCACCTCTTTCTTCATTCCAAGCCAAAAGTATTGGCTTCTCACAACTGCAATTGACTTTTGATATCGCGGGTGTCCAGTGTATGACACATTTTTCATTTCCCTCAACACTCTCAACTCTTTGGATTTTGGTACATATACCTTGTCGTTATACATGAGGACTCCATCCTCTTTCAACTCATGCAAATTTCCCTGTTGTAATGTTTCTTTTATTTGCAACTAGTGTGATCTGAGTTCACAACCTCTATAATTTTATATTTTAGATCAGACATGTACGTGATAATGGTTGCAGCATGCATATCATACACCCTTTTGTTGAGTGCATCAACCACCTGGTTCTCCTTTCCTTTGATGTGCTTAATTTCAAAGTCATATTCACTAAGGAATTCCAACCATCTAGTCTTTTGGCATTTAGTGATGGTTATCCAAACATCTGTTTCATACCACAATGGTATGTCCTTAGATCATTTTTTCTCCCCATCGAACAATGTCTCCACATTTTTAATGCATGAATATTGACTACTAATTCTAAATCATGTGTGGCATAATTCCTCTCATGTTTTTTCAATTTTTTGGACTCATAGCATACCATATGTTCTTTTTTGTGAGAAATCCACCAAGCCCTTACTTGCAAGCACCAATGCATACAACAAAATATTCATTTGGACCTCCAATATTAAATATTGGCACACTCATTAAAATTTCCTTCAACTATTGAAAACTTTCTTCTCATTTGGAAGTCCATTCAAATTTCACACACTTCTTCTACAAAGAAGTATTTGGTCTTGCAATCTTTGAAAAACCTTTTATGAATGTTCGGTAATAACATACAATACCCATGAATTATATGACTTTTGTAACTTTTCTTGGCACTCACCATCCTCTAATGGTCTCTATCTTGCTAGGATCATTTTTTATCCTTTATGATGAAATAATATGACCCAAGTAATGAATCTTCTTTTTATAGAATATGCACTTAATTAACTTGGCGTATAATTGATGCTCCCTCAAAACCTATAGCACCATCCTTAAATGTTTCTCATGTTCCTCCTATGTCCTTGAGTATATGAGTATATCATCCAAGAAAAAAATTACAAACTCGTCTAGGTATTCCATGAACACTCCATTCATCAAGCACATGAAAACAACTAGTGCATTTGATATCCCAAATGGCACCACCACCCACTCATAATGTCCATATATTTTCTGGAATGTTGTCTTGCTACTATATTATTCTTTTATTCTCACTTGATGATAACCTGATCTCAAGTAAACAATGGAAAATATTCTTGCACCTTTTAGCTGAACAAATAAATCATCAATTCTTGGCAAGAGGTATTTGTTCTTTATGGTGACCTTATTCAACTGTCTAAAATCAATACACAGTATTAAGGTTCCATCTTTCTTCTTCACAAAATAAAATATGACATACCAAGATGAAACACTTGGGAATACATACTCCTTTAATAGTTGTTAAAGCTACATTTACAGCTCCTTCAACTCTGGTGTGCCCATTATATTAGGATTTTTGGACAATGGGGCAACTCCTGGCACCAAATCAATGGTGAAATCAATGTATCTCTTTAGTGGAGACCTTAGAATATCCAAAAATACATACCAAAAATATTTTAATACGAGGGGGTCTTCAATCCTTGGAACTTTATCCTTGGTTTCCTCTTCCATATGGGCTGCAAAAATCTGACATCCCTTCCTAAAACTCCTCTTCAATTGCATGGTTGAAATTTCTCTAACAGCTATAGTCCTTGGAATGCCTTGAAACTTCCCTAGTTTCCCTTCCTCATCAAGAAATGTGATTCTCTTGTTGTAATAGTCTAGGACAACATGGTGTTTTTCCAACTAATACATACCAAACAAATAGTCATATGAACCCAATGGTATGATGTTCAAATATGCTTTTGTGCTCAGTCCATTCATGTCTATTGGAAATATTTAACCAACTCATTGATTCTTCTCTTATCCCATGTGGCTAGTTGATCTAGGTGGATATCAATGGACACCCACATATTCCACTGGCTCAATGAACAATTTTCAATTTTGGTAGTTTTTCTACAGTTTTTCGGGTTCTGAACTTCTGGGGCCATTTTGAGGCCCTAAATGATGTTTTTTTTACTTTTGGGTGTGGGCCTGGTCAGAATTTTTTCTTCTCGACTAAACCTTCATGATGATGTATCGAGTTCCCCAAATGAATATCGTATGTAAACTTTACACCCTTAAGAACTTGATGCATCAACTACCCCCATCAAGGCCCACAAACCTTTTGGTGTTTCATCTCCCACAGTTAGGGTTTTGGATGTTTAGGGTTTTATCATTCATTATTTATGATAAAAAGGCCTTTGGAGCCATCGTTGTACTCATCTTCTTACGAATGAGCATAGCCATCACATCTCTTCTCAGAGATAAGCTACCACCATTCGAGCAAGTTTGTTTCATTCTGCATTTTTTACAGTTTCAACATGTTCTCTTTATTAATAAAAGTCCATTTTCACCGTGTCTTTGTGTGTTTATTTGATATATATATGTATTTCATTCCATTCCATTTATAAATATGGATCAGTGGCATCAAAGTGGTCTACTCTTTATGTGTTTCTCTATGCATGTCCCCAATGAGGTCAGGGTATGATGAGTTGGGACTCGAAGTAGTCAAGCTTTTGAAAGACCATCCTCATTGACCTCGATGGCCTCCTATGGAGAAAGGAAAGAGAGATGAGGGAGAAGGAGGTCATTTTACATTGTTTCTCGATGAGTCCCTCGCATGACAAAGGAATGAGACGATGGAAAAGTTTGCACAGATCCTTTGACGACTACCAACAACCAACGCATCTTCGTCAAACGACCACTTTGGAAGTGTCACCCCCTTAAAAGTACAAGTGAGTTTTTATATTACTGTATTTGAAGTTCATATAGATGTAGATGCTCTAGATAAATGGTTGAATCTACTAGAAGGGTATTTTTTAGTAGTTTTTTTGATAGAGAAAAGATTACGTTTGCACTTCTTAAGGTTGTCCCCCATGTCGAATATTGGTGGGAGACTTATTGTGAGAAAAAGGCCACTCGGGAATCCACAATATTTTTAGCCGTACCCACTTGGGATTATTTCAAGAATGTGAATAAGGAAAAATACTACCTTGTTGGAAGCTATGATGACCAATATACAAGGTGGACCACACTGTGACAAGAAAGGGACCAGACAATGAGTTCATAAACATCTTCCATACCTTGCACACCAACCTGGGTATCAAAGAATCTGAATGACATCTGGTGCTCAAGTACTGTGGTGATATACATATATACATCCAAATATAAATGGAGTTTCTATCCATCTTGTCACTGCGTGGCTTATCAATATGTTATCAAAATCGAGCAGAAATTTAAACAAAAGAAGCGAGATTTTGGGCCCATGAATTCCTCAAAGGAGAAGCAGGGTAAAGGCGGCCCCAACCCATAGAAAAAAGGACAGAGAAAGGATGGACACCCTTAGGACAAACATTCTAAGAAACAAACAAAGAAGGGTAATGAGAAGACAAATAAAAACAATGGAAAGTGGTGTGAATTCCATAAAATCCCCTGACATAACACCAACAATTTTTTCTAGAAGCATTCATTGATGGCTAAGACGAAAGCCTCAGTGTCAGAGGAAAGTTATCAATCTGAATCAGATCCAGAAAATCAGAAGTAGATCATCGATGTAGAACCCAGAGCCACCATTTCTACCACCAAGGTCCAGCCAAGTGAACTTGAAGAACCAGAAGTCAAAAGAACTAGATCTCAGCATAGGTCGTCAAGCAGTTGGACCTTCCAACAACACCACACCCACATTCCTACACCATTGGGTGGCTCCGCCAAGGGAGAGATCTTCACGTTAGCCAACAATGTCTCCTATGCTACTACATCAATCCATTCAAGGATGAGATATTTTGTGATATTCGCCCTTTGAATTTTGTGATGTTGTTTTAAGCCAACCATACTTGTGGAAATGACATGATGCATATGATTCTATACCTTGCAATTTTTTATTACTTTTGTTATGTAATTGTACATGATACCAGAGATATCTCCTCCTACCGCCATTTATTTGATATTTTCTAAGCAATGCAGTAAGGTCATTTCCCAGTTCGGGAAATTTGTCTTCTTCATGATTTTATCTCAAAGTAAAATAAGGCCATAGCCACATCCATGGCCTCTACATAGGGCCTCTCCATGTAGTAGAAGAAGGTGTACAAAGTCATGGAAGAATAAAAAGACATATTCTCCTCACTCACTGGGTTACCGTTGCACTGTTAAATCAAGCACTCAATCGATCTAGCCCTTGGTGCACCTTTACCGAATGGGTGAGTCTATCACCACTCTTTAATGGAAAATGAAGAAATCAAGTGCCATATCCAAGAGTTTCTTAAAAAGGGGAACATCTGATCCAACTCCTCACTCCGTGGAATCCCAATTATACTCGTGGAGAAGAAATATGGGACATGGTAACTCTGCATTGATTATCGGGCCCTAAACAAAATCACAGTCAGGAACTGATACCCAATTCCTCGAATTGATGACTTTCTGAAAAATCTCAAGGGGGGGAAGTAATTTAGTAAGATTAACTCGAAGTCTGTCTACCACTAGGTCCCAATAGAACAAACTAATGTAGGGAAGAATGCTTTCAAGTCCAAAGAAGGTCTTTTTTAATGGCTAGTCATGCCCTTTGGTTTGATAAATGCACATGCAAATTTCACAAGGTTGATGGGTGATATACTGAGATCTTACAAAAATTATTTTTTGGTGGTATATATGGATTACATCCTCATCTTCATAAATAATTGGTTCGAACACATGCAACATATTTAGTAGGTACTTCACACCCTGCAGCAACATAAGCTATATGCTAACCTGGAAAAATGCTCATTCAGAATGAGCAGGGTCCAATAACTAATCTACACTGTTGATGGGCATGGTGTGCCTATGGATCCATCCAATTTCCAAGTCATTTGTGATTGGCCAACCCTAACCACACTAACCGATCTTCAAAGTTTCCTATGACTTGTCAACTTCTATCACAGGTTCATGTTGGGATTCTCCCATATTGCATGAGCCCTCATCCAAGTGAACAAGGGTGGTGGAAAGGAAAATTTCATGTGGATAAATTCATAACATAAAGAGTTAGATGACCTAAAACATTAGGTGTTCTCATCCCCAGTGATCTCCTTACCCTATCTACACCAACCTTTCGAGATTGAGACCGATGCTTCAGACTATGTTGTGGGTGCAGTTATCACTCAACACGGTCATCCAGTGGCCTATCATAGTGAGACACTATCAGATGTTGTCTGTAAGTACCCCACCTATGAAAAGGAAATGTATTCCATTATACAATCCTTCCGCAAATGGAATCATTACATTCTCGGGAAGGAGACAGTCATCCACACTAATCACAAGCCAGTACAGTTCATGCAGACACAAGTAAAATTGCAGAATGAACATCATCAAAATTGGTCCACAAACTTGCAATAGATCCAACTCAACATAAAATATAATACAAGGAGCACCAATCATGTCACTGACTTCCTCAGTCAACCTCCAGTTGTAGCCCTAACCAAGGTGCTCCACTCTCGTGGACATGAGGCCTCAGAGTGGCCCCAACTCTACAAAAGTGATCCTGACTTCACTACCACTTACCAGATGTTGGGCACATGAATGACTGTCACTAACTTTCATCTTCAAGACAAATTGTTATTCCATCTGGGCCACCTATGTGTTCCTTTAAGAGGGAATGCAAAGATGATTTTGGAAGCTCACTATAGTCGAATGGTAGGACACTTTGGCATGGAAAAGACTATGGAAGTACTACAAAATCATTTCTATTGGACGAAAATTATACAGGATGTCAACAAGTATACCAGGACCTACACTTCCTACACCATTTCCAAACCAACCACTAAGAATCAAGGATTTTACACCCCTCTTCCTAATCCCGATAGGCCCTAGGAATTCATCTCAATGGACTACATGTTTGGCCTTCCTTCAACCAAGTAAGGTAATGACTGTGTTTTTGTGGTTGTTGATCAATTTTCTAAGATGGCCATTCTTACAGCCTGCAAGAAGAGTATCACAGTGGAGGCCACTACCAAGATCTTCTTTGAATGGGTGTGGGTACACTTAAGGATACCACACACCATCATATAATATTGGGAAAATGTGTTCATAATCACATTATGGTCAAGCCTATGGTCACTTTTGGACACCAATCTCACCAATTCCACCTCCTTCCACCCCCAAATTGACGGCCAGAAAAAGGTCATCAACAAAATGATCTTGCACATGTACAAATTCAAACATCCACGCACATGGCATGAGAGTCTCCCCTATATTCAAAATAGCTACAACATATCTCTTCATAGCTTGATCGACCAGAACCCCATTTTTAGGTGGGATTGGGATTTCAACCATTGGGTCCCATTGATGTCGCATTTCCCCTTGCATACACACAGTTAGAATCATCCCATGCTCAATATAAGGTTGAAAAATCAACTAAGTTTATTGAATGGATTCATAATATCCTCCAATAGTTCCATGATATTTTATATAAATCCAATTCTAAGTATAAGCAGTGCCATGATCAACACTATGTATCACACAATTTTCAGGTGGGAGACAGGGTTTGGTTGAATTTGGAGAAAGAGAACCTTACAGGAACCCATCAGAATCTTTTTCCACTTTGATATGGACCTTACATCATCACCAAGTTTGTGGGTGACAATGATTTTGAGCTAAGTATTCCCCCCTTCCTTGGCTTGCACCTAATGTTCAATGTGGACCATCTTCATCCATACTTTCCACCATTATTGGAAACACCAGAGATATCAGAGCAATTGACACCAACAGAGATCAAACACGAATGCCTGGAATAGGAAGCCATTGATCATATTGTGGAAACTCAAGTTAAGGGAACATTCCAATAGAGGATCCATCTTTATTGGGTTTTCAAAGCAAGGTAGCTACTGCACCAAGGAAAGTGGCTCACCTGGGGACAAATTTAGAAAAAATTTCCCCATCTAATGGGGGCACTCAACGCAATGGAGACCATTAATTATTAAGGGAGGGGAGGGGGGGGATGATCTAGGTGGATATCGGTGGCCACCCACCTATTACACTGGCTAAAAGAACAATTTTCCATTTTGGTAGTTTTTAAATAGTTTTTTGGATCCTAAACTTTTGGGGCCATTTTGAGCCCCTAAATGATGTTTTTTTGAATTTTTGGGGGGTAGATGATGGCCATGTGCACTCACCTAGGCCTGATCAGAATGTTTTCTTCTCTTCTATACATTTTCAACTACGTATCAAGCACCCAAAATATAGATCGGATGCAAAAGTTACACCCTTGAGAAGTTGACGTATCAACTACCCCCATCGGGGCCCACAAACATTTTGGCATTTCATCTCACGGGGTTAGGATTTTGGATGTTTAGGGTTTTATCATTCATTCTTTATGATAAAAATTCCTTTGGAGCCTCATTGTACTCATCTTCTTGCTTATGATCATATCCATCACATCTTTTCTCAAAGATAAGATGCCACCATTCGAGCAAGTTTGTTTCATTCTGCATTTTTACAGTTTCAACATGTTCTCTTTATTAATAGAAGTCAATTCTCAATGTGTCTATTTTTTTCTTTGATATGTGTGTGTGTGTGTGTGTGTGTGTATTTCATTTCGTTCCATTTATAAATCAAGATCACTAGTTGAACCAACCAAGATTTTTCATGCTTGATTATTTGCAGGTGAAATATTTCAACCAGGTTAGGATCTATGTCACTATGGCTAGCTCTAGAATGAATTAAAATTTTCATGTGTTGGTTATCAATCTTACTGTCTACTTCAATCATGGGGGATTGGTATTTTTATTTCTTATTGTCCAAGACTACATAAATCCTTGGCATGATTCCTCCCATGTCTTCAACTGTATCATCCTCCTAAATATTGTGGACAATCCTCATCCTTTCTCCTTTGTGAGGGAAATCCCTATACAAGTGATCTCATTCACATCCCCAACATTTTATGGGTTGTTTCCTTGGAATTTTCCCAAAATAATATGCCATCATGGGCTCATTATGGGCTAACTATCCCTATCAATACGCTTGAAAAAAAGGGTGGCTTAAAACATTTCTTCCTTTGATTCATCTTACCCTTCATCTTATCATTCCAATCTTTTTGGAAAACGGGTCCCCCTCTTATCTTCTCATAAATGTGTTTTTATTTCCTCATGATCTCCTCCAAAGTATTAGAGTTATCATAGTGTATCTTTTCACTATAGAAAGAAGGTATCTCACTTAGAAACCTTTGTATTTTTACCTTCTCATCCTTTATGAAGCCAACATACTTCAGGAATTCAAAGAATCCCCTCTCAGATTCTTCCATTGTCACGCTTCCCATCTTGAGTTCAAATAACTCTTTCATATTCTTATAATAATAATGTTCTAACAAATATTTATATTGGAAGTATCCTTTGAATTATCTCCATGAGACCTTCTCCTCATCAAGGTTCTTGGCCTACTTAAGCTTATCCCACCACATTGTTGCTTTCCCTTCAAGGTTTTAGGTTGCAATTATGGTTTCTACCCTTGAGGGATAATCATGAAACTGGAAATATTTCTTCATTCTGAATAGTCAGGCTTCATCATCTTCTCCCTTTCTATGCTCTGCATCAAAATTTGGTGGCTTGATTTTCCAAAGTCCACCTTGTAAAATGTTTGTCTTAGGTCTTCTTCTCTTCCTTATGAAAGGAGACACACTTGGGTGTCTCGCCTTGAACATGCATGAGATATTATAGTTGATTGATATGGGGGATGATGATTATTTATCACACTTATTGATTACATGTCATCCCTGTGATCATCCCTTCTACTATAGGATCTGAATGATGCCACTTGTCTAGCACTAACTACTTTCTTTGAGCCAGAATCCTTGTTGAATTGCCTATGCAACATGTTTATACTTTGTAGAATCTCCTCTTGATATTTCATTATCTTCTCATTATATTCGCTATATATCTACACTTCTCTTTGTAGGATTCTTATAGTTACAACCATCTCCATAGGATCCCCCCTGCCTCTTCTTCCATTGGACTATGTCTCAGGATTTCCCATGTTTCCACATCGCCTTCTGATTTCTTCTTCATAGCCATAAGATATTTAGGCATATTCCATGAATATAAAAGTCATAAAAGGAACCAAACTTTGCTCCTGAACCTCTTAATTCTATAAGAAAAAATTTGCATGAAAAATAAAATAAATTTTGTTAGAGAAAAATGAATATTCACGGTTATGGAAAAACGAATGCATAATTTTTTGCTCTTTAATGTCACTAGTCATCTACTTCTAAGTTGAATGCAAATTATACTACTCAAATCACTTTTCTAGGTACATGAGTGGATTCCTCTCTCTAAGATATTTCCAACAACTATTTATTTTCTCAAAACTGAGTCCTAAGAAGAAAGTTATGCCTCCCTAAATATTTCCCACATCATCCATATGATGATGTCATTGTGCCACCTGGAACCATGTTGGACAGGAAATTTTGGGATACAATGTTGGGATAAAAACCTAAGTATAAGGAAAGTGCACATAGGAATGAAATTAGTGTGGAGCTAAGACACATTCCACAAGATAGTGCGCAGAAGGAGGAAAGCGTGCAGAAGGAGGAAAGCGTGTAGGAGGAAGACAATGCACAGATAGAAGAATAAATAAAGAGATTGAGACAATAAAACATGAGAGAAGGATGACAACACGACATTCCAAAAATATAAGAACAACAGAAAAGAATCATGAAGAGTGAAAAGTAGAAGAAAGCAGTCGAACAACTAGTTAACTGAGCTGGTCATGTGTTATAATGGGGCAATTTTGGGAGAAATGGACTAGGGTGTTAAGCCCTAGATTTTGAAGTATAAATATGTAATGGGTTGGGAGATTAGGGTGAGGAAAGATTATGCGAGAGTTGTGAATGTAATAGTTGGTTGGAAAGGAAAAAGATGAATAAAGAGAGGGTCTAGAGATGATATTAAGTCTAGCGGTATCTACTTGTCTCTATGTGCTTATGAATTATGTTGTTATGCTTCGTAGAATAGACTTAGTTGATGGATTAATTATGGCGTAATATTCATGATTGTGACTGTGAAGAATCTATATAATAATAGGAACTATTCTAAGCAGGGGAATCTGAACCACAAGAAAGTAATACTAACTAGAGATTAATCACACACTTATATATAAGAAGGAAGAATGAATCGATTGTCTGTATCCCTTTCCCTTACTACTATAGAATCCTAGTTCTTGCAGTCCCAGTAGATACATCGGGTGAGACTTCATCTGCACAAGCAGGTAATGTCGAAAGGGCTATTGTCTAGTGGGTTTGTTGGTCATAGGTAAATCAAACCTTGGGTATTACAACCCATACATATAAAATTAATCCAACAAATGGTTCTATTGTCAAGACTAGTAAATTGTGATTAAGGGAATATTTTGGAGGCCGACTAAGAAGGAGATCATGGATTGGTTAAAACGAACGTCGAAAAGAATGAGAATTTTCATGATTAGAGAATAGGAACCCTCAGATGAGTGACAAGAAATGGATGCAAATGTATGTGTTCACGGACTTGCATGAAATTGTCTTTGGTGAAGTTCCAAAAATTCTAACCGAGTGGCTAGAAAGGTTAGTAGAAAAAATGGGAAGGTTTAGAGCTGCAACACCGAGGAATTGGACTCTTGAATTGGTAAGACAACTGAATTCGGTAAGTAAATCAACTACTCGAGTAGTTGATTTTTGGTTGGATAGTGTACTAGGGGTTTATATTATGGAATTTGTAGTAGATTGCATTCAATCATATAGTTTTGTTGAAAAATAAATTTTCAAAGGTCTACGCGGGAGGTTCTTGAAATTGTTAAATACGTGGATAAAAATGTTGTTATGTGAAAAACGCGTGATGATAATGAAGTCTGATGGATAAAATGGCTTTGTGCACATAGGGGAAGTCATAGGATGATAGGATGATTGTCTGAGAGAATGAAGGAAGCAATGAAAAGAGAAGGATGGGACTAAGGATGCAAGAAGGCAACATACCAGACGAAGAGTATGATTTTGGAGAGTTGTGCGAAGGAAGAAGGTACAAGAGGAAAAAGACTGGGGTTGGGAGATAAGACTCTCATAGTGAGCCAAAGGAAATATAACCTTGCAAACTAGTATGAATCATGGAGATACCATATATAGGAGGAGAAAAAGAGGAGTTTCAGTCCAGTACAGTAATAGAATTTCCGGTAAGTCCTACTAAGACAGGATCCTGTATTTAATCCATGATCCCGTGTGCATCACCACAATTAGATATAACATTTGGAGACTTGTCAAAAGCCATCATAGTTAGTCAAGAAGGATATATTAGTAGAAGTCATAATAGTGGGAGTAGTGCGTAGATTCAAAGTTAGAATCAGAGTCCACCAGCATCACCAAGAGGAGGGACTACACAAACCAGCATGGCGGGAGTAGATAATACTCTTAGACTTCTAGAATTCAATGGAGTGGGGTCAGAGGATCCAAAACAAGACTCATTTTTATATGAAACAGATTGTTCCACTAAGAACATACATGATAAGGCTATGAAGATTGAGAAATTAGCGACAACATTTAGAGGTCATGCGTTAGTATGGTATATGAATTTACAGATTATTATGCCTATAGGAAAAGCTAGGACGTTGGAAGAAATAAAGAAAGTGTTACTAAAGGAGTTGAAAAATCCAAATTCAAAGTCATAGTACATCACATAACTATAAGAGATAAAATAGGTACAAACTGAATCCATATGGGATTTCAATCAACGATATAAGGATGTGATGGGGAGATTGACTTTCCAAATTCCAGATCAACAACATCAAGAGTGGTTTATTGCAAGACTTATACCACACATTCGTAGGCCACTAATTCAACAAAAGGTTGCATCTCATCCCGAGGCTCTGGAAATTGCAATGAAACTAGAAGCATCTTCGACAAGAGATATTGTAGGAATGGCACAAGTTCAGATGTATTTGGCTGCATTGACAATTCAGTTAGTTGAGCTTACCAAATGGAGGAAGAAACGAGAACAAGTTTGGTGTACCAAGTACAGGGCGAAGGGCCATCAAAAGGAAGAATGCCTAGCATCCGTGCAGTATTTGGTAGTTGGAGCATCGAATCCACTACCAGGGGGGATACTACGAGATATGTAAGAAATGGGGCCATCACCCATTGAGTGTCCATTACTACAGAAGTATCAAAGTACACCCAAGAACTTGTTTTGTAATTTTTGCAAGTTGGTAGGAAACGAAGAGAAGGATTTTCATGCATTCGAACTACTAAGGGAGCACACATCGGATATGTACAGAATCCAAGAAGAGAATGTTGACATAGAGGGGAGTGGTGCGTAATATAACAATTAGAGAGGTTTCAATCAGGGGAACATAAGAAGATTTGGTAGAGGCCGAGGTAGAGGGACTTTTGGTAGAGGGGGATGAGGATTGATTATATGTTATAACTGTGATCAACCTGGACACTTGGATCGCTATTTCCAGAATCTGTGTACGATGTGAACATTTTGCAGATCACTAGATCACTTGAAAAAATACTGTCCGAAAATAGTTTCGAAGTGGTAGGCAAAGGAAACCCAAACCAAAATCTAAATCAGAATGTGCATATGATATCAGCCGAAAGACACAATGAAGGACCAAAAGTAGCAATTGTTACGTAGGGAGGAGCTTGAACAAGGATTGATATGATGAATTAAGGAAAGCAGACTAAGAAGTGGGTAAGGATGTCAACAAGGCCTATACCAGCATTTGATCCACAATAGGATAAAGAGACATACTAGGGAGAAAGAAAATAAATACTTGAACAACATGGGGGAGCATCAACATCATCATTTTCTCATATAGAAGATCGAACTATGCCAGAGAAGCCAATTGTTAAGGTAAGTACACCAAAGGAATTCCTAAGGAGTTGTGTAGGACTAATGAAATATGGAACTACACTAAGTACATTATATGACATGATTGATCACTGCACAAAAGGAAGTGAAACCCTTGTCGCACAAAGAATGGTAAACCAGGTACTGCATAGGAAGAGAACCAATGAATAATTCAAGTTCAATGCACATATTAGAGAGTGTGATGTGGATAATGTTATCTTGGACTTAGGGTCTGATGTGAATGTGCTACCTAAGAATACATGGGAGATGATGGGTGAACTCGAGCTAGTATGGTCCCCTATTCAATTAAGGCTCATGAATCAGCATAAGATAGTCCTGATAGGAGGTTAGGAAATGTATTCTTTTACAGATGAATTCTTTGGGTACCATCAAATAAGAATCACACAGGAGGATAGACACAAAACCACTTTTGTGGCAGAGTGGGGTAGTTATCAATATATAGTTATGCCATTTGGATTGAAGAATGCCCCTGTGGTGTTTTCTAGGGTAACAGTGGTAGCATTCAAGGAGTTCATCCATAAATTCCTAGAATTTTACTTGGATGATTGGACGATGTTCAGTGTAATGTAGGATAATATAGAAGTTCTTCGGATAAAGTTAGATTGGTGCAGACAGTGTGATATTTATCTCAACTTAAATAAGTGTATATTTTTCACATCATTTGGAATTCTACTAGGACATGTAGTATGGAAACAAGGACTATTAGTCGATCCAACCAATATTGTAGTAATTCTGGATTTGTAACCTCCGACATCAGTCATACATCTGAGGGAAACATTGGGTCATATAGGTTATTACAAGAAATTTATCAAAGGATATGCACATATTACAACACTCTTGGAAAAGTAACTGAAGAAGGAAGCCAAGTTTCAATGGAATGAGGAATACCAGAAGGGGTTGGACACTTTAAAACAAATACTAATAATCGCACCAATTTTGATGCATCATCCACGTGTACATGGAGTTCCATGTACATGTAGATGCATCATCCATAGCATTGGGAGAAATGTTGTCAAAAATAGGAGAATGGGGCATATATAATCTAATCACTTTTTCAAGTAGGAAGTTGTTTATATCTGAAACAAATTATACAACTACAGAACAAGAAGGATTGGAAATGGTCTATGCGCTACAAAAGTCCAAGCATTACTTATTGGGGTCCCACTTCAATATGTATATAGACCATTTTGCATTATATTACTTAGTGAACATGATCTAGGAGGATCTTGGTGGCTTCCCACCTTGTCCAACTGGATCAATACAGTTTTTTGGCAACTTCCTATTTTTAGCATTTTTTCGGTTCGTGAACTTCCGAGGCCATTTTTAGGGAATAAACGATGAATTTTCACAATCCGTAACCTCAATTTAGGCCAAAGTCTATGATTGAAACCCCTAAATTAATCTTCTCATCAATACCTTTCCAACGAGCTATCGTGCACCCTAAACAGATATCGTATGAAAATGTTACGACCCTAGGAAGTTGATGTACTAACTTACCCCAACGGGGCCCACATGACTTTTGGTGCTTCATATCCTAGGGTTAGGTTTTTGGATGTCTAGGGTTTTGAAATTCATGTTTATTATAAAAATTACTTCATATCCTCATTGTACTCATCTTCTTTTGAATGAGTGTAGTCATCACATCTCTTCTCAAAGATAAGCTACCACCATTCTAGCAAGTTTATTTTCAGTCTGCATTTTACAGTTTTTGGAATATTTATTATTTAATAGAAGCCAAGTTTTATTTTATCTATGTTATTGTTCACTGTTTCTCTATGATATATTATAAATCTGTAGTTTCATTTCGTTCCTCTCATAAATCTGGATCAATGGTATCATAACATTATGCTCCTTGTCGTTTTCTAAATGCATGTCCCCGACGCGATCAAAGTATAGAGAGTTGGGTATCGAGCTTGTTTCTCTTGAGAACAACCGATATAGCATGCCCAAGAAACCATCCATGGCAAGAGAAAATAAAAACTATGGGACATGAGATCCTTTCAAAATGTTTCTCGAGGAATCCCTTGAGCGACAGAGGAACGAGATGATGGACAACTTTGAACAAATACTTCGACGACTATCGACAAACAATGCATCCACCTAAAGCGGAGGCGCCATCCCCTTCAAGGTACAAATCAATTTTAAAATTCCTATATTTGAAGGTCAAATAGATTTCAATGTCGTATATAAATGGTTCAACCTTCTAGAAGGGTGTTTTTCTATCCACAACATTTTCGATAGAGAAAATATTACATTTGCGCTCCTCAAGGCCATCCCTCATGTCAAATATTGGTGGGAGACTTCTATTAGCAAAAGGAAATAGAGGGATCTACATTATTTTCAGTTTCACCCACTTGGGGTTTTTTCAGGGATGTTATTAAGGAATAATAGTACCCTATTGGAAGTTATGAGGACTTGTATACAATATTGACCACAGTGCTGTAGGAAAGAGACCAAACAATGGTAGAGTTCACTAATGTATTCCATACCTTGCGCACCAAGCTGGGTATCAAATATTATAAGAAACATCTGGTGCTCAAGTACTGCAGCGATCTACATAGATACATCCAGACATAAATTTGGAAAATTTGGACATCTCATCCTTGGGTGCGACCTATCAATATGCCGTCAAAATCAAGAAGAAGCTGAAACAAAAGATGCAACATTTTGGGTTTGGGAACTCCTCATAGCAGAAGCAAGGAAAGGGAAGCCCCAACCCATAGAAAAAAGGACAGATAAAATATGGTCAACCTCAGGGCAACCAGTCCAAGCCGCAAGCAAAGAAGGACAATGGGAATATGAAGAAAGATACCAGGAAGTGGTGCGACTTCCATAAGAGCCCCTGGCATAACACTATTGATTGCTTCTCAAAGAAGTCATTGGTGGATAAGGTAAAATCCTCTGAATCAGATATAAGTTCTTACTCTGAGTCACAACCATAAAAGGGGAGATGGATCATTGATGTGGAACCCAATTCCACCATTTCTACCACCAAGATCCAGCCCAGTTAAACTGATGAGCCAGAGGAAGGAAAGTGTCTCTTTCATTCACAGATATGGGTAA
Source organism: Picea glauca (assembly GCA_000966675.3). NCBI lineage: Eukaryota > Viridiplantae > Streptophyta > Pinopsida > Pinales > Pinaceae > Picea > Picea glauca. The sequence goes on from JZKD02S2240568.1 coordinate 271,290, forward strand.
AAGGCACTCTATTGCACTTCATCATTGATAGTGGTAGCTAGAACAACCTCATCTTAGCAGAGGTTGTCAGGAATATATCCCTGCCAAAAATTCCGCACCCGCAACCCTACACAGTCAGATGGCTTCATCAAGGAAGCGATATTCACATCATCCAACATGATACCCAAGGTAGTCCCACCCAGTGTTATTTCCTTGATCTCTACAAAGCAATGTAGGAAGGTCATTTCTCAGACTGGGAAGTTTGTCTTCTTTGTGATTCACTCTCAGAGTGAGAAAAAGGTTGTAGCCACATCCATGGCCTCTGCAGTTGACCTATCCATGCAGTAGAATCAAGTGGATAAGGTCGTGGAAGAATAAAAAGACAAATTCTCATCACCTACTGGTGTACCTCTTCATTGTTAGGTCAAGCATCCTATCGATCTGACCCCCAATGCACCGCTAACCAATAGGCCAGTCTATCGCCACTGTCTGCTAGAAAATGAGGAGATCAAGCATTAGATCCAAGACTGTTCCACAAGGGGCACATCTGACCCAACTCATCACCTTGTTGAAGCCCAATCATGTTGGTGTATAAGAAAGATGGGACTTGGCGACTCTGCATTGATTACGAGGCCCTAAATAAAATCATAGTCAGGAACCAGTACCTGATTACTGTTGGTCTCCAGTTTTGATCATGTTTTTGCCTATATTATATCACAAAGACTTCCATTTTCACACCCAGTACCACCCTTTTGGCCTTGTTATGACATACTTGACATCTCTTTACCACTCAATGGGGCTACTCAAGGTATCTTTACGTTTCAAGTTATTTTTATGTATTTTGATGCTTTAAATTAATATTGAAACTAATGTGGCTTGAGTTAGGTACTATTTCTATTTTGAAACAGGATTTTCCAGTACCAGGTACCAGCTCGTACCCCGTGGAGATACCAACGAAGCTGCTAAAGATCCGTGCGTTATGGCTAGAGTGGGAGACAGTGTGATTTACATGACAGATGGAGTCATCGCTCATATGATGATTGAAGGCACAATTATAGCACTGAGTTGTTAATACTTCATGATTCACACTTCGTGACACTACGTGTCACGAAGATGTGAAGACCGTTTTTTAACTGATTTCAAGTTATTTTCGGATCTGGGATCCGTTTGAATGAATGTATTTTTGCTTTAAACTGTTATGGAGGAGGATCTATATAACAAGAGGATCACCCCTAAGAAACGTTGGGTTATGTTATGTTATGAATACACATTTCTGAATACAATCTGTTTTTGCGTTATGTTATTTCACTGTCATACAATTTGAGTTATTTCTCTGAGTAAATGGAGCGTGAAGCATGGCTAGTGTTTGTGTAGAATGATTGAGTAGTTCTGGTTGTTCCTTTCGGCGTTTGTACCTTTTGGTTGGGCCCGCCAAACAGGTTCAAGTCACTGTTGTTCTCTGCATTAAATTTAGTTTATTTCATTATCGTAGTAATTGCATGCATGTTAGTTTATTGAGTTTTTGAATTAACTATTCAGATTATTGATTGATTATTCTTCAACTGTATCGTTTCCAGCATATTAATATCTTTTACGTTGATGAGTATTGAAAGTAGGGTTGATTCCTGTAGAGTTTAGAGCATGAACTAGGTTTTCTTCGATTCCAGTTTTCAATTTGAACATAACTTAGAGTTTGAATGTACTTTGTTTTGGTTAGGATAGTTAGTACTCTACTTTGTTAGATAGTTAGGCTACTCTGCTTAGTTAGGATAGTTAGGTTGCAATTAAATTAGAGGAAGCTTCCGGCACCAGTAGGGTAAGTAGGATATTTCTTTGTTTTCCTGTGGATAGATTTAGATTTCTTTTCGATGTTTAGATTAAAAGCATTTTAGGAAATACTCTTTCTGTTATGGCTTAGATAGAAATAGTGATGATAGATGATTAAAGGTAGTTTTAGATAATTGTGTGAAATCACATTAGATTAGAAATAGAAGCACCAACACTTAAGCATAGGACTGTTTTCTGTTGATGAATTAAATAGGAGATGATAAGTTTCAGGATAGTCATTAGGATTCAGTTTCTCAGAGTGAGTTTGTGTTTTCTTCTAAAGATAGTTTTTAGATAGGTATCAGAATCTTACCCGCACATACAGTGTAGCAGCTCTAAGTTTACTTGCCCTGGTTTGACAATTCAGTGTTCCAGGTCATTAAAATCTTTAATATCACAGCCTGACAATTACTTGAATCAACGATCTGCTTGATCAGCTCAAGCTTGGGGCCAAATACTTCAGTAAGATTGATTTGAAGTCTATCTACCATCAAGTCCCAATAGAACTGACAGATGTATGGAAAAATTCCTTCGAGTCAAAAGGTATTTTTGAATGGTTGTTCATACCCTTTGGTTTGAAACATTCCCTGAGAACTTTCATGAGGATGATGGACGATATCTTGTGGCCTTTCACTAATTATTTTGTGGTGATGTATCTAGATGACATCCGCGTCTACAACAAGACTTGGGTAGAACACTTGCAGCATATTCAGCAGGTTCTGCACACTCTACAGCAGCACAAGCTATATGCCAACTTGGAAAAATGCTCCTTCGGCATGGACAAGGTCTAGTACCTAGGCTACATTGTTGATGCACATGGTGTGCATGTTGATCTAGCCAAGATCTAAGTCATCCGTGACTGGACAACCCCAACCATGCTCACTGATATTCAAATCTTCTTAGGCCTTGCCAATTTATATCAAAGGTTTGTGTTGGGATTCTCTGATATTGCACGGGCCCTCAGCCAAATAACCAGAGGTGGTGGTAAGGAGAAATTTTTGTCAGGCCTATTGTAACAAAAAGCATTTGATGATCTGAAGCATCTCTTGTGCTCTACCCCAGTTTTTTCATTACCTAACCTACAATAGCCCTTTGAGATCGAGATAGGTTCTTCAAACTATGTTGTGGGCACATTCATCACTCAGCACGACCACCTCGTGGCCTATCATAGTGAGACACTGTCAGATTTCATCTATAAGTAACCTACTTACAATAAAGAAATGTACTCCATTGTGCAATCCTCCCTCTAGTGGAGGCATTACATTCTCAGGAAAGACACAGTCATCCACACTAATCATAAGCCACTGTGGTTCATGTAGACACAAGGAAAATTGTAGAATGACTGCCATCAGAAGTGGTCCACATATTTGCAGCAGTTCCACCTCAACATAAAGTATAAAATAGGAAGTACCAACCGAGTCATTGATTTCCTCAGTCGACCTCTAGTCACAACTCACAATAGTACTTGATTCTTGTGGCCACGAGACCTTCGGATGGCCCCACCTCTATGAGAAAGATCCTAACTTCACCAACACCTACCAGATATTGGGTGCAAACACAGTTGTCACTAATTTTCATCTTCAGGACAGGTTGTTGTGCCATCAAGGCCATATATGCATTCCATCAAGCGAGCGAGTGAAGCTAATTTGGGAATCCCACTACAATCAGCTGGAAGGACACTTCAGCGCGGAAAATACAGTGGCAGTGTTGCAGTGAAATTTCTACTGGCCGAAACTTCGACAAGATGTCAACAAGTATATCTGGTTCTGTATTGGATGTGCTATTTCCAAACCAACCATTAAGAAACAAGGCATGTACACTCCTCTGCCTACTCCTCAAAGGCCCTGGGAATCCATATCAATGGACTACATGTCTGGCCTTCCATCCACCAAGTGCAGAAATGAATTTTTTTTTGTGGTTGTTGATTGCTTTTCCAAGATGGCGATTTTAGCCACCTGCAAGAAGAGCATCACAGCGGAAGCCACTGCCAAGCTCTTCTTTGAACGAGTGTGGGTACACTTTGGGATCACACAAACCATTATCTCAAATCAACATATAGGGTTCCTTAGCCCATACTATTCAAGCCTCTAGTCATTGTTGGACACCAATCTTACCAAGTCCATTGCCTTCCACCCTCAAACGGATGGCCAAACCGAGGTCATCAACCAGATGATCGTGCAAATCCTACACATGTACAATTCCAAACACCCTCGCACTTGGGATGAGAGTCCTCCCTATGTTCATCACAACTACAACAGAGCCATACATAGCTCAAACAACCACAACCCCTTCAGGTGGGGTTGGGATTTCAACCATTGGGTTTCATGGATGTTGCACTACCCCTTGTGGCCACCCAAGAAAACTCATCGCATGCTCCAATTGGAGCTGACAAATTCACCCAGTTCATTGAGTTGATCCAGTACATCTCCCAATAGGTTCAAGAAATTTTACATAAGTCCAATTCCAAGTACAAGCAGCTCCATGATCAACATTGGGTGCCACACTAATTTCAGGTGGGAGACAAAGTTTGGTTGCACTTGCAGAAAGAATTCCTTACAGGTCCTCATCGAAAATTATACCACTCTGTTATGGACCCTACACCATCACAAAGGTTGTGGGTAACAACTATTTTGAGCTCAACCTTCCCCCATTCCTTGGCTTGCACCCATTATTCAATGTGGACCTCCTTTGGCCTTATTTTCCACCATTATTGGACACCTCGGAGATAGCAGAACAATTGACACCAACAAAGCTCAAACCTAAATGCATGGAATAGGAATCCACTGATCATATCATGGACACACAGGTCAAGGGAACTTTCCAGTAGAGGATCCAACTTTATCGAGTTGTCAAAGCAGGGCAGATCCTGCACCAAGGTAAGTGGCTCACCCGGGGCCAAATTCAGCAGAAATTTCCTCATCTGATGGGGGAATTCAACGCAATGGAGACCATTGCTTCCTAAGGGGGGGAAATTGATCCAATAGGATCTCGGCTGCCACCCACCTTGTCCAACTAGCTCAAAACAATTTTTTGGAAACTTACTAATTTTAGCATTTTTTTAGTTCCTGAACTTTCGGGGCCATTTTGAGGGACTAAACGATGATTTTTCATAATTAGGCAACTTAAAATTAGTTAAAGGCTCTGATTGAGCCCCCTAAATGAATCTCCTTATCAATACCTTTCCAATGATATATCGTGCACCCTAAAAGGAGATCATATGTAAAAGTTACAACCCCAAGAAGTTGATGTACTAACTTACCCCAATGGGGCCCACATGACTTTTGGCGCTTCATCTCTTAGGGTTAGGTTTTTGGATTTCTAGGATTTTGGAATTCATGTTTATTTTAAGAAGGCCTTCAGAGCTTAATTGTACTCATCTTATTGTGAATGAGCGTAGCCATCACATCTCTTCTCAAAGATAAGCTGCCACCATTTTAGTAAGCTTGTTTTCAGTCTGCATTTTACAGTTTTCAACACATTTCTTTTTTAATAGAAGCCAAGTTTTATTGTATCTCTGTTATTTTTCACTATTTCTCTGTGTTAATATTATAATTTTTTGGTTTCATTTCTTTCCGCTCATAAATCTATTTTAGAACAATCCCATATTAGGAGGAAGAATATGTAGATGGCTATTATTATTTCAAGAATATGACTTTGAGGTCGTAGTAAAACTAGGGAAGCTGAATGCAGGACCAAATCATCTCTCATGAATATTCACATGAGAGGATGTAGGTAATTTAGATGATATATTCCCATATGCATAGTTAGTTGCAGTAAGGATGGTGGATGATTACTTCTCGTACATTGTGGAGTTTCTAAGTACATGTATGGCTCACCCTAAAATGACAGTTGCACAAAAGAAGCAATTTGTAGTGAAAGCATTTGATTATCAGTTGATTGAAGGGAATTTATATAAGTTGGGTGGAAATGGCATATTGAGGCATTGTGTACTAGAACATTAAAAGTTGATTATACTTGAAGAAGTGTATGATGGAATTGTTGGAGAACAATACGCAAGAAGAGCAATGACACAAAAGATTTTATGTGTAGGGATTTCGTGTCCTACACTTCACAATGATGCGAATGAGTATTGTCAGTGCTTTGATGTATGTCCAAGAGTGGGAAAACCATCTAGGAGAGATGAAATGTTGTTAAATCCATAGGTTACGTTGCAATAATTTGATAAGTGGTCCATTGACTTTAGGACCAATCAATCCACAAGCAAGAAGATCAGGAGAAAGGTACATCATCACTACAACAAAGTACCTGACAAGGTGGGTAGAAGCAACACTAGTTATTGATTTTACTATGGATACTACTGCGTGGTTTCTTTTCAAGAATGTAGTCATGAGGTTTGGATTTCCACACATATTACTTAGTGATCAAGGTATGCACTTTCTGAAAAAAATAATTGCAGCATTGACTAAGGACTTTAAGATTCATCATCAAAAGAGTAAACCATATCACCCTCAGGCCAATGGCATAGTGGAATATTTTAGTAATATTTTGGAGACTTCTTTGAAAATATTTGAAATGTCGGGAGAGACGATTGGGACTTACGAATTCTTGTAGTACTTGTTGGATTACTGAGAAGGGGGGTGAATCAGTAATAGCGTAATTATAATCCTTTTTCTTCAAATGTTATATCAATGTAGAATTATTATCCAATAATGAGCAGTAAGAAATAAAC
>JZKD02S2240568.1:285199-319519 GCA_000966675.3 Picea glauca
AACAATAATGAGTCATATTTACATCAAACAATATTGGGTCCATTACCCAAACCTTTTTTCTACGGGGCTTTCTTCAAGGGTTGACATCAATGACAACCAACCTTAATCAACAATACTTTGGGCATACAGAACTACAAGTAAGAATATGAAAGGACAGAAACCTTTCCGGTTGGTCTATGGACAGGAAGCAGTGATGCCAATGGAGTTCATTCTACCTAGCCTACACATTGTAACAATCACTGATCTCTCAGATATTGGCGCAAGAGAGGAGAGGTTGGCACAGTTAGTAAAACTTGAGGAGGATCGCTTTGTTGTAGGATTTCATCAGCACATTCAGAAATCCAGAGAAAAGGATTTGCATGATCAACAGATTAAACATACTAAATTTCAAGTCGATGATTTGGTACTACTCTATGACAACAAGTATATATATCATATAGGGAAGTTTCACATGCATTGGTTAGGACCCTATGTGATCCAACAACTAACTGAGATAGGTGTTTCACGGTTGGAAACCTTGAATGGAAAAGTCTTGGAAGGAATAGTGAATGGGAGTCGAAAAACTCTATCGAGATGATGGACAAATTGCATAGTAATTTGGGTTGCGCTAAAAAAAAAGGGTACTCAAGTACCAAGGTATCAGAACTTGCATAGATGGAATGATCATCACATGCACAAATAACATTTCACCAATTTAAGACACAACAAACTGACGAGACAGACTGTGAAGTTTCTAGATGACATAGCAAAGAATCAACACGTAGTTGGGCAAGGAAAAGACTGTTAAAAGTATTGATGCATGGAAATGACAGTTAGGAAGAATGCATGATAGGTCTTAAAAGCATTGTAGAAGTCCTAAATGGGAAAATCCACCAGAAATCATGAACAGATTAGTAGAAAGAGAGGAACATCATAAGACGGATTTGGAAATAAAGTAGCATTTAGTTAACAAGTCACCAACCACGATGACGGATTGGAAAAAGAAGTTAAGGGAATATCAAACATGTATAGTTGGCACGAATGCAGGTATGATTTTAGGGGATAAATTTCTCTCATGGGCTAATTTTCCATGGTTTTCCCAAAACAATATTCGTTATTCTAAAAATGATTTGCCCAAATTCTATAGAATAAAATTATTTTACCTTCAAAATCGCCAAAAAAATTATATAAACTATATAAAATCCTTAGAAATTTGAATATTTTTACAAAAATATCGCCAAAAAATTATAGTTGGAACATGAAGGATTAATAAGATTCACCAATGTTTCTACATTTTAAAACAAATTTCCATCCTTAAAATCATTCCTGCACGAAAGAAAAAAAATAGTTAAAAGTTGATAAATTCTAAGTCATTGTTACATGCAAGGAGGAGTGACCATAGTCAAACTACCAGATTCGAGATAAAGTGACCTGCACAGACACAAAGAGATAGTCTTGGAGTCCATCACATAGGTAGAATGGAACTTTAGAGAGTTGGAGGGTCATCCAGCATAGCGAAGAAACATCCGAAACGACCAGTAGCAAAAGAGGAGGTCGAGGAGGTAGCCGGAACTTTGACATTGGTGGCACCAATAGTTTTTCATAGAGAATACCTACCACTAAGGAAGGATGATGCCCCACCATTAAATGTATGAGTTAATTCAAAGTGTCATTGCCAATAACACTAGTTTTGGTCGACGTCAATAGCGACGAAGACATGCTTGAGAAGATTGTCAACCTGAATTTTATGGACCATGATATCATAGAAACATAGAAATTCCTTGAGTTGGCCAGGGATCAGTATTTATGCATGAAGATAACCCCAAGAATCAGAGTAATTATGGTCGATCCATAGGAATGAGAATCGGGCTTGGACAAAGAGGGGATGTTGAACTTGTTCGAAATTCCACATTTTGGATGAAGTATAAAAATTAATGCCGATGTAAAGGTGTTACTCAGTTGTTTTCATGGGGGACACTCTGGCTCGATCCCCTAGTATTGATTGATACTGTGCTAATTGTGCATATCACAAGTTTGCACAAAGAAGGATAAGACCTAGGACTATTGTTCAAAAAAATGGGAGAGCGAGCCCTATCTGAGTCCATGAAAGAAAAAGTTGACAGGTTAAGAGGAAACAGGGGTTTGAATGTCAAGAGAATCAATGAAAAGGCGATCTAGTATGTGATGCAGGTTTTGGCCTGCAAACTATTGTGCAAATTTCACAAAGATGAAGTAACATCCGAAGTAATTTCAACAACAGAAAAATGTAAGGAAGGAGTTCAGATGAACTAGGCTAAATTTTTAGTCAACCAATTTTTACAAGATTGCATAGAGGCCCATGAGAAGGGAACTAAATTTTACTATGCATGGTTGCTCATCCTCATTGTGTTGGTCGGGAGACAAGATCCCATGCATTACCAATGCATGCGTGCTTTAGGTCATAGCCCTTTGGCTGCTAGGTATGCCAACTTGTGGCACACAACAATCAAGAGACAACAAAACAACAACAATGCCACATTTTATACCTATTTGGAGCGTGTTACTACTATAGCTAAGAACACATCGTGCATATCAGAGGAAATAGTATCCACATACAATGATATTGCATGATTCAGAGCTGACATTCACCATATGTATGTGCAAGCCACAAAGGATCATGCATGTAAATGGTTTCCAACCAATTATCGATTGACAACATAAGACGTGAAATTAATAATCATTGACTGGGAGGAATATTGGAAGAGCCCCGAAGAAAATACATGGTCATCAAAGGAGGAAGAAGACCAATACAAAAGTGAGGAGGAATAGGATCAGACGAATGGCACAAGAGATCTTCCTGGCACATCTATAATCCCCAACGTGGGACTCAAAAGCAAAGATATGGGGCCAGAATAGGCAGGAGGGGTGCAAAAGAAAGTTAAGGCATGGAGGTAGACCCCATTTTATATATTAACTAATGATGATATGGATAGGATTAGTTACCAGATACGGGATACCACAGAGGAAATATGGGAGGAAGAAGGAAAGAAGAAAGAAGAACAAGAGAAGAAGGTGTGGGATCAATTGGGAATACTTTAACAGATACTAGAAACTGTAGATTTTAACCTTGTACAATATTTACTGCAAACAAATTTTTAGTAAAAGAGCATAAAAGATACAATGGAAAATACAAACATTACACAAATATTTTTCCCATGGAAACCCAAACTGGGAAAACCATCATATTCTATATTTATGCATAGTGATACATTGTTTACAATACAATATACATATAGGAGCCAACAGCATATGAAGGCATCCTTTTGAAGGCATATGCACTCTGCACCACTACTGGATGTGTATTATACACTAGCTGACCCATTAAAGCCCATGTATACTGACAAAAGAACAAAAAATGGAAAGTTGCAGACGGAATACGAACTTTTGGGTAGATTACCTAAGTCGTTTAACTACCCATATCCAATCACTCAACCAAGTACCTAGCCCTTTCTATCCTATAAAAGAAGGGGTAAGGGTCCCATTTGAAAGGAGGAAAATAATAGCAAAGAAACTTTTCCCTTTTTTGTATTCCCCTTGCCCCAAGATTCTGCAACCATTTTGTGATTTCATGGAAGAGGAGAAGCATGTGTGTTAGAAGTTGGTGCACAGTAAAAGAGGAGCCCAGGACCAGATTCCTGGAGCAGTGATCGATTTCACCATTGTAAGTTACTTTTGTGAAGTTAATAAGAAAGAATTACTTTTCCCGTCTCGCCATACAAGGTGTTAAATATTCAGTTTTTATTATATTTTATTGAAACTTCTAACCTAATAATTTATATATAAGATGCATGTTTGGAGTTCTTTGTTTGTCTATCGATGAATGCAGGTTATACACACGCCCTACCTTTAGACATCCCGCATATATCCGCTGGCTGTTGAAGTGTCAGTTGCGTGCTTAAGTCCAGAATTTTATTTTTAGGAGAGGTAGTCATCCTCTTTCCCTATTAGAAGTGATCCTTCTCAGGGGTTTCCTGGATTTGGTCATGGTCCCTGTGTTGCAGTCTATAGCCTAGGAATAACCTCAGATTAACTTTTCTTTATCAAAGTTTCCTTGCATTTTCTTTGTCAAAATAATTTTCTCTGTCTCTAAGGGATTCTGGTCTTCAATACCAATACTCCCTGCATGTGCTAGATTGTTGTTTTTTCATTTTTTTTGAGCATTTACAGAGCTATATGCGCCCTGCAGTAGCCCTGCATGCATGCATATTCACTTTGCCTTTGGACAGCCCAAGTATAGACACTTGTTGCGGAAGCGACAATCATGTGTCTGTGTCGGGGAGATCTTTTGACAAAGAGAGGCAGTCATCCTCTTACCTGTCAGAAGCCAATATTCTCAGGGGTCTTTTTGGTCTCTTCCCTGGTCTCTATGATCATAGTCTTTTTGGTCTGAAGCCTAGGTCTGACCGTAGCATAATTTTCTTTTCATCAAAAAGATTTCTTGATTTTTCTGTATAGATTTTTAGACAAATCTGTGAGTCTTTTCCAATTAGCCTTTCGAGTTTTGGTCAGTGACTCCCTACGATCCGCAGTAGGGCCAAAATTTATTTTGGTTTATGTTTTGTCTTCACTTTATATTTTTTCTTTCTTTAGAAGAAAAGAAAAGGAATCCATTGTTCAATTCTATTATTTTAAATCATGTTGAAATGAAAAAAAAATTGTCATTTCTTTTTGTTTGGTTGAATAGTTGGTTGTTTGCATTAATAATTAGGGAAAAGTTTTTCTTTCATAAGTTCTTGGATATTTACTTAGGAAAATAAGTAGCTCATAGTCGAGTGAAATACTGTGTTTATTTTGATGTTCAAATATCTTAGAACGAATAGTTTGAAAAGTTGGTTAAAGAATTTAAAAGTGCAAATCTGAATTTTTCAAGAAGAAGTTATTTTGTTTCCAGATTTTTGTTTATCTTCTCTTTCATCTCTCAAAACATCACTAGTTTCACTTTCATAACCTTTCAACTGAAGACAAGCCACACAAATTAACAATTAATTAAAATCAACTAGACTTTATGTTTTGTAGGGTCCATCAACTAGTCTAGGCTAGAGCCTTGATTTAGATTGGAGAGGAAACTCTTCAAGGCTGTAAAACAAACATAGGAGTTTGTTCTAGGGAGTGTTAAAAGTCCAATATCGTGAAATTTATTTGGGACCCCCCTCTAACACAGGGGCTAAACACGAGGTCACGTTTGGAAAGGTAGCAGAGATAACCCCTCCAAAGTCGGACCAAGAATAGTGGGGAACACATATAGAGGACTTATCTTGGGATTTCATTGATCACATTTACCACAGAGCTTCGTGGGTCTCGAATCCGTTCAGGGTCCTCAGTCATCTTCCAGAACACTTTCTTTGTATACCCATGATAGGTTTCAATCTTGATACCCTGCTCATTACGATCCACTCGACTGTCGACTATACCCTCCTAGTGACTGTTTGCGAGCTAGAAACGTAGTTGCCTATCATTTTAGAGACTTACACAGGTGACTACGGGGGTATACCGCAGTACCTAGGGAAGACATTGGGCCACACTTTATAGAGTATACCCAGAGGGTGCTTCCGTATTCGAGTTGCACTTCCATTGGTAAGTTTCTCTAGTGTTGGTTGTTGTAATTGTTCTTCCAACTAGCTAGTGACTGTTTTTTTTATCTCATAGGTGCTTTTTCTAGTGCTTGCTAGTTTTCAAATGATTATAGATAGCCATAGTGTGTCTTTGATCTTCTCAAAAAGTGGAGGATCGGGAGCTCCGCTGGTCACGAAGGATTCTTGGCCTGCCACCGGTTACACTCGAGCCACCCCCGCCACCGCTAAGGAGAAAACTAGACCAGCAAGGGTCTTTTGAGGTGACCGGGTCATAGAAAACTATGCCCGAACAACCTCTAAGAGAAGAACTTTTGATTTCAGAGGAACCAACCATTTCATACCTTGGAGCGGAAGCTCTTGGTCCTTATGAAATTCCAACCACTGATCTTTCGGTGCTCGTCCTCATACAGATTTATCCTTACGAGCGCCAGATAGTGTCACAAGTAGCAATGGAAACAAATGCTGCCACTTCTTCTGGGAATTCCCATATTCCCACTATGGCTGTCACCACAGGGGGTGTTCCACCTCCTAACCCACCGTCATCGGTTTGGGCCACCATGGTCTTGACCGCCTCTACCTTGAGAAATGGTCTAATTCAATCTATGGCAGTGGCCACTGCTCCTTTCACCAAGTGTGCGACAGGCCCTCCGCTTTCATACGAGATGCCTAGCTCAGGTACGAGCCCTGTACTTTCCTACTCTACTCTACAGACTTTAGTTTTGGGGGCAGGGACCTCTAACGCTCCTCTACAAGGCTCCATGGGGGGAACTTCATCTTCCTATAACGCTTTCCCTTGTAGAGGAGGTCATATACCTCCTTCATCCCCTTTGCTCGAAGGTGCTCACCAACATTCTGCCAGGCTGAACACAAACCATAGTTCATTTGGAGTAGGGAGTCAAGGACTACCTTCTCATAGCATGCTGGTAGGTTCAACATTATTCTCTTTGTTCGGCACATTTGGTAATAATGCTTTATCTTCAGCTGCTTTCCCAACCGAGGGCAACCTCGGTTATGGACAAAAAAATCCTATGCAAGGTACTATTCCTACACAGGGGGGAAACCCAGGAATTCCTTCCGCAAAAGGACCCTGGAATCCATGGCAGGGATTAGTTTCCTCATCAGGGATGTCTATCGGTGGCAACCCCTTCCATAACCAATGGAACCTCGGGCAAGGCGCAGGACCTATGCCCATGGGATCGACATGGGGCAAACCTTCCCAAAGTCCTTCAAATGCAATGCACACCCAACCGTCTATGTCCTATTACTGGAATCAGTTGTTGATGTCTCCAAAAATGAAGAATCTGTATGCTGGTCATGGCCATGGTTTTTACCAGAACCTTGGTCATCAACCCAACTTTTCCTGGAAACCTGGTGCCAGTCAAACTCGAGGCCCCTTTTTTCATGGTTATAACTAACAACCCAAACTGTCGTTTCTGGAAACGTTGCATTTTCCATACTTGACAAGGTTGTTGAATGATCCTATTTGTCACGATCCACGTTGGCCTCCTATGCTGACCAAGTTTCCTTCGAACATATCAAAGTTTGAAGCCAAGCCTAACGAAGACCCAAGCGATCATGTGACCACCTTCCATCTATGGTGCTCATCTAATTCATTGAAAGATGACTCTGTACAGTTGCGTTTGTTTCAACGCACTCTCATTGGGAGTGCTACAAAGTGGTACATTGAGCTCAACTGCTCAAGATAATCTTCCTTTGGAAAATTGGTAATGGCTTTCTTAAACCATTTCCAATTACCTATGAGATACAATGCTGGCACAAAATTGTTGGCCAACTTCGAACAGACAAAGGCGGACCATATCTTTGATCACATCCGAGAATGGAGACACCGAAAGAGTTTGATTAAAGTTCCAGTCCCACTAGCATTGTTGCTTGAGTGGTTCCTTAAGTCTTTGGTCCCACAGTTATCTAAAGACATCGCAACGTCGAGACTATTTTTCAAATAAGATGAAATAATGAGAGCTCAACAGCTAGATCTGATTTACTCTCAGTCTGGTTTATTGTACGAAATTTTTCCGGATGTGCCATGGTCAATACTTGATAAAACCAGATAGAGAGATGGACCACATGCCGATGGTATTGTTGGTTCAGCACAAACAAATCCCATTGATCAGCTGACAAAACAATTGCAGCAATTGTCGATATAGCACAAAGCGGCCAGCCAGACTATTGGTCTGGCAGCTCCCCCTACCCAAACGTTGGATGTACACAGTGTTCAATTGACAAAACCGAAGGCCACCCAGCAGCTTGATGGAAAGAAGAAACAATGAAAGAAGGGTAAGGGGGATAAGAAACCCACTAATAATGTTGGTGGGGCCAACACAGAAAAGAGGAAGTCGAAGTATCCCTGTAACTTGTGCATAGAATACCACCTGACTCAGCAATGCCCTCAGCTTGTAGAGGCCCAAAAGTTATTGGCACAACAACAACCTGTTGTGTTAACAAACCCATTTCAACATGGGAAAAATTTAACTCAAGCCTCTCCGAGCATAGAAGGGGGCAGTCAAGGACTCCCTCCATCTTCGAGTAATCCTTCGTCCGCGAATGTGTATATGATGAAAGGTGATGCCTATATATCGACTAGAGCACATGACTACAGAAATCCAAGCACCTCTGAGAAAGGTAAAGAAGTCAAAATCCCATATCTTCCTCTCCATATCAAGAATACGTTGGGCGAAACAATGACACACATCCCAAAAGGTGTGTTCAAAAGAGCTTCTCACAATCCAAATGCAAGGGCCTCCCAGAACTACTCTGTGGTGGAGGATTTGTCTCAAACCCCTTGTGCGATGTCTGCTTTCGAGGACGTCCAGAGCTGCCCTTCCCAAAAAAAGGCTATGTTAGCCACCTTAGGATCTGCTGAGAATTGTCATCCAGGTACGATCATGCTTGATATGACAGACTTAAAACCTCGTCTCCCTTACCACATAGCGTTCCAGATAGTAGTGGCTTACACCATGAAAACTTTTACTTGAAACATTTTTCGCACAGTGGTTGACAAGGGCTCCACAACATGCGTAATGTCTTTGGCGTGTTGGAAGGCCATTGGCTATCCTGCTTTGTCTTCGTTTCCTACTCTTCTTACCGCTTTCAACGGTCATTCATTCTGACCACATGGCATCATCCCCTCTTTCCCCATGCAGTTAGGAGGGAAGACTGTGTGTGTCAAGGTTGAAGTGGTCGATGCATCTCTTGACTACAATCTCTTGTTAGGAAGGAGTTGGACCTATGCCATGCAAGCAGTGGTCACTACAGTTTTCCAGGTCTTGTTGTTTCCACACGAGCGCTAGATTGTGACCATTGATTAGTTGTCTTTCTCCCATCCTGACCCTTCATTGGGGGCATCCACGGTCCCGACGATTGATAACCCTCAACCCAACATCATCAACATAGGGGTTGGTTTGTGCCCACCTTTGATGGGTACTTTCGATTACCTACCTCCTCAAGGTGATGTTAAGTTCATATCAGACAAGCCTAAGGTTGATATTTTTCAAGTCTCGTCGTTTCATATGACTTACTTCAACGATCTGTGGATTCTTCCTTCCTCATCAGCCATGATGGAAGGGACAGGGCACCATGGTATGTCCATGCCCTTGTCCATGGCATAATTTGCGTACTCTATAGTCCAGCAATCTTCCGCCGACCCCGATCCAACTCCCACACAAGAGTTAGATCTGATTCTAGAGCCTATTTCGGCTCAAGGTTCCCTTCCCGACACTGATTCTTTAGACTTAGTCTTGCCCTCAGATGAAGCGATCATTGAAGCAATGACTAGTCCAGACAAACCCCAAGACGATCTCCATCACAGATCTTATTTCCTCTTAGAGTTAAGAAGAATTGAAGCAAGGGAATTCACTTTGACTATGACTAGAGATAGGTCTTGTCCTATCAATCCCTTGGCTATGAATGATGTTTATACCGAGGGTAATATGGAAACCATTGTTGAAACTATACCTATTGATATCTCTAGAACCCCTGGCATCATGGAGAATGTTTTCGTCAGAGCCGACTGTTCCCCCGAGGAGATTTGAATGTACACTGATTTATTTAAAGAATTCTGGGACATTTTTTCCTGGTCTTACGAGGAAATGCCAAGCATTGATCCAGAAATAGTCGAACATGAAATCACGACTTATCCTGATGCTAAGCCAGTCCAGCAGAAACTTCATCCGGTTAATCCTAAGAAAGCAACAACTATTAACGTTGAAGTAGACAAATTGCTCAAAGTAGGTTTTATCTACCCCATCCATTTGACCCAATGGGTTTCAAATCCCATGTTGGTCAACAAAAAATAGGGTACGATTCGTGTATGTATGAGATTTCGTGATTTGAACAAATCCTGTCGAAAAGATAATTTCCCCACACCATTTATTGACTAGATAGTCGATGAATGCGCAGGTTGTGAGGATTTTTCTTTCATGGATGGTTTTTCGGGATACAATCAGATACACATCAAACCCAAAGACCAACACAAAACAAATTTCATTTGTCCATGGGGTACATTCTCTTATCGCAAGATGCCTTTTGGTCTAAAAAATTTTGGAGATACCTTTCAGCGAGCCATGTCTTTTTCTTTCCATGATCTCAAACATATAGTCAAGGCCTACCTAGATGATTTAGCATCATGATCTCGTAAGAGAACTGATCATCCCACACACCTCCGAATTATATTTGAGCAATGTCGCTACTTCCAGATTCGCTTGAATCCAAACAAATGCAGTTTTTGCATGATGTCAGGCCGTCTACTAGGTTTCATAGTTTCGACAACAGGGATCATGGTTGTTCCTCTCAAGGTTGAGGCAATAGTTCAGTTACCTCCCCCGCATACAATCCTTCAACTTCAGAGTTTACAGGGAAAAACAAACTTTTGCGACATTTCATTGCAAACTATGCCGAGATCACAAAGGGCTTTATGCGTTTACTAAAGAAGGACATTCCTTTTCATTGGAACGAAGCAGCTCAATGCTCTTTCGAAGTGTTGAAATGTGCCCTCACGACTGCCCCTCTACTTTGGCCACCCAATTATAATAAAGATTTCTTATTATTCTTGGCTACGGCAGAGTCGACCATCGGTATGGTCTTAGTTTAGGAGGATGATTTTCTCTCAGAATATGTGATTTATTACCTGAGCCTAGGCCTGGTTGGACTGAAACTCAATTATTCCCACATTGAAAAACTTCCGTTGGCAACAGTTCATGCTATCCAACGGTTTTGTCATTATATCTTGTTTCGCAAGACCACCTTCATTGTTGTTGTGAATCCATTTCAATACATGTTGACACGATGGGTAATTGGTGGAAAGATCAGTAGATGGATAGTTTTCCTCCAGGAATTTGACTTAGATTTTGTTTTGGTTAAATCCAAAAAGTCACTGGTTTATGCGGAACTCATCTCGAAACTTCCAATCGAGCCAGGTGATGTTATGCCTAAAGAGTAGCCTATTCAAGGAGACATGTTTTTGATCGCGTCTTCAGACCCCTGGTATGGAGATATACTTGTCTATATCCAAACTTTGAAGTGACCCGCATCTGCTTCTCATGATAAGCGTCACCGTATATGCCATCAAGCTAAGAACTATCTCATACTCGAAGACACTTTGTATCGTCGAGGTGTGGATTACATCCTTCGCTGATGTCTCACTCATGAAGAAGCATAAATCATGCTTAACGATTGCCATACTAGAGCATGTGGTGGTCATTTGTTTGGGTTGGCAAAAACCCAAAATATTTTACGAGCTGGTTACTTCTGGTCGACATTAATCAAAGATTGTGTTGAATCAGTCAAGAAGTGTCACCAGTGTCAGATCTTCTCTCGGAAGATGAGGACACACCCTGCTCCCATGTTTCATGTCATTACCGTTGGTCCCTTCACCAAGTGGGGGATTGATTACACTACATGCAACCCTCCTTCAACAAGGGGGCACCATTATATATAGCTATTGACTACTTCATGAAGTGGGTCGAAGTTATGCCAATGTTCAAAGATGATGGCGAGACTACAACTCTCTTTTTATTCAACCAGATAATAGCAAGGTTCGGCGTCCCAAGAGAGATTGTCACTGACCATGGCAGTCACTTTCAGAACAAAATGATGGCCAAGTTAACATCAAAGCTTGGGTTGAGGCAAGAACATTCGTCACCCTACTACCCATAAGCAAATGGTCAGGTGGAAGCTATCAATAAATCTCTTAAGACCATTCTACAACGAATGATCAATTCGGCCAAGTCAAATTGGAATTTGATGTTATACTCGGCATTATGGGCCTACCAAATGTATGTTAAGAATGCAACCAGTTTCTCACATTTTCAACTACTTTACAGGTTGGAAGCAGTCTTTCCTATCGAGTGCCAGATCCCGTCTCTAAATTTGGCAGTATAGTTATTTCCAGACACTTCACTGCTTGAAGAGCAGTTATTATACCTCAAGCATCTCAATGAGCAACATCGTTATGCAGCTTTGGCTAATGAGCCTCACAAACAAAAGGTCAAGTGTCAATATGATCAGTCCATTCATCCTATTTCCTCTGAAGGTGACCTTGTCCTAGTCTATGACCAAGATAAGGACCCCCTGGGGGCAAGCAAGTTCAAACCCATGTGGTTCGAACCTTTCATCGTCAAAGAGGTTCTAAAGAAAGGTGCTTATCATCTGGTAGAATTTGAGGGAAATGCTTTGGCAGAGCCTAGAAATGGGCTTTACCTCAAGAAGTATTACTAGTAGGTGGGTCGCCTCGGGTGACTTCTTGTAACATATGTGTAAATCTTGTACATTCTCTTTTTGTTAGTTTTTGTCTTTTTGGTTTTATGGATAGGTCATTTTAATGTCATATTTTTCACTATGGAAGATGTCAAGTGAATCAAAGGTGTTCAATGGGTTTGCGGATGACGCTAGTTGGCACACTTGGAGGCTTGCTTCTGTAGCTTGGGTAATTTACACACCTCAAGGCCTTTGAATGTGAATATAGGTCTTTTCAGTGATAGTTTACCCCTTTTTCGAGCTGACTAGAATACCTTTGAAAAAGGTACCCCAGTGGAGTCTCCTTTTACATTTTTTCATAGTCTCTAAAAATTAAAAAACATTAAGCTTACCTTCTCTGGGCTCGTTAAAATTACATCGAAGGACGTTATCATTGTGTCTTATCAATCGCATATGCATCCCTGGGATTTTGGCCTAATACCAGCTCCATGTTTCTCTCAACTGAACCATCTGAATCATGTCTTCTAATGCAAGCCTTGTAGCACTTTTCCTTTGTGTCTTGACACCTTGACCCCTAGGGGATTTTTTTCAAGTGTCCTTTTCTTGCATATGTCTCCTTGCTCTGAGCATCAGTGTGTTCCTTGTGCTTGGAACTAGTATATCTGTGACACTCATTCCTCCTTTGTAACATAGCATTCTTTTATTCTTTTTCCAAAATTATTTAAAAGGACAAAACAAAATCAAATATACCCCAAAAAGAGGAAGGGAAAAGTATTTTATTTTTGTTGGCAGCACAATGAGTCGCCCTTGTACAAATCACATCCTTTTGTTTGTTCGTTAATCTCTGGGATTTAATATGACCTTAGGAAGTTGTTCTCACTACATAGAGTTGTGTCCTCCTCCACTTGGTTATTCTTACAAACATATGGAGAGTTTACGTTGCCTCCTACATCATGAACTTATGTCAATGCCATGCTGCTTGAGTCTCATCATTTGTCCAACTATTTTCCAAGGGAAGTTTTTACCAAGCTTGAGTCGACCCCTCTGCAGTTTGTCTCTTGACCTCATGCCCAGCCATCCCCAAACCCCAATCAAGTCTTTGTTCGAAATCAATCAAGCCCTCAGCTTGATCATCAAGATCTTCTAGTCTGTTCCCAAAGAGCTATCGAAGACCTCTGGGTAGTGAAGTCATACACTCATTTTAGACTCCTACTCGATTTATGAAGATTTTGAAGTTGTTGCTCGAGCTCTGAAGGCCTCATCTCTAGCCATCAGGCATCATTAGCTTCTCGAAGATGGATACTATACATGTATATATTTTTTTATTTCGATATGTATATCCGCTGTGTATTTCTTGCGGCTCCACTTTATATAGTTATATGGCATGGATCTGCAGTGTATTATGTTGGAAGCCATGATTTTATTTCATTTCGAGCATGGGTATGCCCGCCTCGATGAGACAATTGTTATCTTGCAGATGGCACCTCCCAAACTCTGGTCCATGGGCTCACTCGTTTCGTATGTTGTTAAAGATTGGTAATGTATTTCAGCCATTAGATGCTCTTCTAACCTCACACATTAGGGGGCATCTGTTATAACCCTAATTTACACTCGACATGCATACCTGGTATCAGGCCATCTCATTTGCCATTTTTTCCAAGCCACCATTAAACATCTCTTCAAAAAAATATCCTTTTGAAGGCATATGCACTCTGCACCACTATACACGTGTATTATATGCTAGCTGACCCATTACAGCTCATGTATACTGACAAAAGCACAAAAAATGGAAAGTTGCAGACATAATACAAACTTTCAGGTAGATTACCTAAACCATTTGAATTCCCATAGCCGATCACTCGACCAAATACCTAGCCCTTTCTAGCCTATAAAAGAAGGGGTAGGGGTCCCATTTGAAAGGAGGAAAATAATAGCAAAGAAAGTCTGCCCTTTTTTGTATTCCCCTTGCCCCAAGATTCTGCAACCATTTTGTGATTTCACTGAAGAGGAGAAGCATGTGTGTTAGCATTTGGTGCATGGTAAAAGAGGAGCTTATGACCAGATTTGTGGATCAGTGGTCGATTTCACCATTGTAAGTTACTTTTGTGAATTTAGTAAGAAAGAAGTGATTTTCTCGTCCCGCCATACGAGCTATTAAATATTCAGTTTTTATTATATTTTATTGAAACCTCTAACCCAATAATTTATATATAAGATGCATGTTTGGAGTTCCTTGTTTGTCTGTCGATGAATGTAGGTTATCTTTGGGAGGAAACTTGCAGTCAAGGAGCAACTGAACGCGAAAGGATCTACATCAAACATGGAAGTCAAGGTATAGTAACTTGATCCTTTTATCTTTGTGTTTATATATTAATGTGGGGTCTATGTTGGGATGATGGTAAAACGTAGGAGGCTTTCGAAGTTCATTTTATTCATGCATTAATAAACCCTTAGTGCTAGTTCATAGGTGGATTTCCCACCCACAACAGCGGGGGGATTTCTCACTCCTCAAACCCCCCTGTGTTATATGCAAAGAATATAACACATACCCAACATTCTCCCACTTGTTGTTTTCTTTTCATACAGGGGGTTACAGGGTTACATAGTCAACAATCCAGGGCATCAATGCCAATGGATCCTCTACACCAAGAGAACTTCTCAGTGCTCACAGATTTTGTTAATGAATCTACGACATTCTTTAAAGTGTCTTCCTTCATCAACAATACTTTCTTTTCATCAACCATGTCTCTCACAAAGTGATGTTGAATATCAATATGCTTTGTCTTTGAATGATAAGTTGGGTTCTTTGCCAGAAAAATTCCACTCTAACTATCACAATCTATCCTTACATATTTTTGTACCAACCCAATACATGAACACAATATTTGTAACCATACTACTTCCTTACTTGCATGAGTGGCTTCCATGTATTCAGCTTCTGTAGTTTAAAGTGCCACTACAACCTATATTTTTCTCAACCAACTTATTGCTCCTCCAAACAGGTTAAATACATACCCACATGTGGATCTCCTACGATCCATATCTTCAGCCCAGTCTGCATCCACAAAGCCATGTATATCCAATACTATGTCCAATCCCAGTCTTCCTTGGTAGCACAATCCATAGATAGCAGTGCCACGCAAATACCTGAAAACCCTTTTTACTACTGTGCAATGCTCCTTCCCTGGTTTTGACATATACCTACTCAAAACTCCCACTGCATGTGCAATGTCTAGTCTAGTACAGCCTATTACATACATCAAACTGCTAACTTCACTCACATATGGAACACGAGACATGTACTCCTCCTCTTCATGTGTCTTGGGACACTGATCCGCAGATAATTTTACACCAATAGGAATAGGAACCTTGACCGGTTTACATTCCTGCATATTAAACCTCTACAATATTGTCTCGACATATTTTCTCTAATTTAACCAGAGTTTCCTCTTTTTCTGATCACTTTTGATTTCCATGCCCAAAATGAAATTTGAAGCACCGATATCCTTGATGTCAAATTTAGAGGACAACTGAGTTTTCACATCCCAGATAATCTCCTTGTTGTTTCCTATCAACAACATGTCATCCACATACAAGACCAAATAAATCAAATGATCACCAATTAAATTAAAATATACATAGTGATACTCTTTGCTTCTTGTGAAGCCAGGTCCTAGCATATGGCCACAACCAGACTATACCATGAGTCTAGTAAAGAACACAATAAATTGATACACTTATCTTCATCTGGAATTTTAATCTCAATAGATACTAACTGACTTACCACAGTATTGAAAGCATTCAAATTATCTGCCACTAAGTCTCCATCTCTCATCCTCAGATTATACATCTTCTTTATCAGGAATAGTTTATTTACTAGGGACTTAGACTGATACAACTTCCCCAACTTATCCCATAAATCCTTGGTCGTAGCTTCCTCTGACACATTTAGTAATACTGAATCTGAAAGACACAGTCAAATTGTTCTCCTTGCCTTTCGATCCAACTTTTTCCAGTCATCTATTGAAGTTCCTATAGGTGGACTACCTGGTTCTACCACGATCCACTGATCCCTGCCCACCAATAGATCTTCCATCTTGAGCTTCCACAACTCAAAAATTTTCCCATTAAACTTATCGATCTCAATTTTCGAATTGTTTGCCATTACTTTTCACCTAAAAAATCAATACCAAAAATCTTCCACTGTAACAAGGCTTATCACAATCCTGAGCCAAATCCTTGACCACAAAGGCATCCTCCTAAAGCCAACAAAGCTCTGATACCAAATGTAGATTTTAACCTTGTACACTATTTACTGCAAATGTGTTTTCAGTAAAAGAACAGAAAAGATACAATCTCAAATGAAAACATTACACAAAGATTTTTCCCCTGGAAACCCAAACCGGGAAAACCAACATATTCTATATTTATTCATAGTGATACATTGTTTACAATACAATATACATATAGGAGCCAACGACATCCAAAAACCTAACCCAGTGACCTAGATTAGTCAACAACCCTAATTCCTTAACCATAAATAGAAAACCATCGACAAAAAACATGTGCTGAAAAAACACCCAACAATGGTAACGAAAATCAAGGAAACACGAAAAACGAGGCAAAAATGTGACAGGTTTCCTGAGGAAAAATAATTTCTCAGAGACACTACACCTGAACCCCCACACGGGGGGCTTTCCCCCCCCTCAAACCCCCCTATGTTATATGAAAATAATATCACACATACCCAACAGAAAAAACATGCTTCACGAAAGAACACAGATCAGGAGGAGGACCATCCCCATTACCAAGGACAAAAGCGGACAACATGCATACGACCCTGTCACAAATAAAAAGGGAACATAGAACCATACAAATTTATTTATATGCACTAGAGTTGCCAGTGGGAGAATTATAGGAGAAACTAAAGGCATTGGGCCAGCTTAATATAATCATATCAAAAAATTCCATACAAAGATCACATGACTTACAAGTAAACTTGGTGCAAGAAATAAAGAACAAAGGAGACTCAATGAACCAAGACTTGGAAATACTAAGGGATGAAAGAGCCCAAGTGCAAGAACATTATGATATGGCACTTCAACAAAACAAGGATATTGAAGTCCAAATAGAGTAAGTTGTGAAGAATAAAGAGGGGGATGAGGAAAGGGCCACGAAAGAACTACAGGAGAAGGACGAAGTTGAAGCCATGGTGCAGAAGACAGAAGAAGTTGTCCATAAATTTTACAAGGAAGTACCAGAAGTTCCCCTCATAATAGAAGCCACTATGGAGGAACAATTGTCAAATATTGATGAAGTCATTAATGGATTCAAGGAGAATATCTATGATTTATAACTGAGGAGCATGCCTGAAATTCCACCAAAGTTGCATGGAGGTAGGGTGAGGATGGAAACGACAATAGTTGCCAATATTAAGAGGATAGAAAATGAATGCGTAAAAATTTGTGAGGATAGTGCGTAGGCATGGACAGAGCTCATGGGAAACCTAGAAATGAATTCCATATAGGCCAAGCTAAGAGAAGTGCAAGAACATGTGCACGAGGCAACATAAAAGGTCACTACACTACCACCAGCAGAGCATATGGAATCCATTTTGTCTCAGTGGAAGAAATTTGTAGAAGTGGAGAGACTAAGGGACCAACAAAATATCCTTCAATAGAGACTCGAACCACGACAAGAAGAATTCGTAATGGTAAATGGAGAATTGGTTGCTATACAAGGTAAGGTCAAACAAGCAATAGTTGAAGCAGAGGAAAAACTCACAGACTTGACCCTGCAGACCATGGAGGAGATAGCAGCAACAAAGGTTGCAGTTGTCAAAGAGGTAGAGGTTGTTAAGGCTACCTTTCAACACTTCATTTCAGCATGGAAGAACAAGAAACATGCTTGAGTGGCTCGAGACAAGCCACATGTGAGTGTTGGGGGCCTGTTGGACAGGCCATTTTGGGATACAATTTTGGGAGAAAAACCTAAGTATAAGGAAAGTGCACAGAGGAAGGAAAGTAGCGTGAAACTCAGACACATTCCATAGGATAGTGTGCAGAAGGAGGAAAGCGCGCAGGAGGAAGAAAACATGCAAATAGAATAATAAAGCAAGAGAACAAGAGAATAAATCGTGAGAGAAGGATTACAAAATGACATCATAGAAATAGAAGAACAACAGAAAATAAGTACGAAGAGAGAAAAGAAGAAGAAATTAGTCGAATAGCCAGTTAACTGAGTTGACCATGCATTGTAATGGGGTAATTTTGGGAGAAATGGACTAGGTTTTTAAGCCCTATATTTTGAAATATAAATATGTAATGGGTTTGGAGATTAGGGTATGGAAAGATTATGCTAGAGTCATGAATGTAATAGTTGGTTGGAAAGGAAAAATATTAATAGAGAGAGGGTTTAGAGATGATATCGAGACTTGTGGTATCTACTTGTTGTTGGACATATTTCCATTGATGTCAACAGTCATTGTGATGATTTGTTGTTATAATGAATTATCATTATGATTTACCATAGATAATATTGTCATTGATGTGAACAATATATCATTTAGCAGAAGAAGCGAACAGTATGAAGATTAAATCTCAGAAGGAAAAACACAGTACAAAAGTGAATGAAGATCAAAGCTCAGAAGGAAGAGTGCATTGCATAGTACATCAATTAGCAAAAGAAGCGAACAATATGAAGCAATTCATGATTATTGTTGATCACGATAGGATAAACAATGTTCCTATGATAAAATCTCAGGAGGGTTAGCAAATGCAGAGATCAAAGCTCGGAAGGAAAAGCGTAAGCTCAAGGTGAGAATCCTTAACAGTCATTCGATTAGAGTGAGAAGCCTCATCAGCCGTCTGATCAAGAGGTTGACCATGTTGATCGTCTAAATATAACGACATCGGTCATATTAGTGACCATGGGCTTGAGGATCATGACCGTCGGATTTGCAATCCAGATCAATGGCCGGGATAAATTGCAGAGATCAGAAGGAGAATTAAACAACTCACTAGTACTAACCCCGCAATTGGTCTAGATCATCAGATCTCATAGACTCAGATATCGACGACTGTGTTTGATCCAACAAGTGATCAGTTTAAGTTAGATTAAGTCGTGACCATTGGATGCGCAATCACCAGATCAACGACAGGGATGAATTGCGAAGATCGAAAGGAGAATTAAATATCGAGCTAGTTCCAATCCCGCAATTAGTCAGGACTGTCCGATCTTATAGCTTCGAAGATCATTGATTGTGTTTGACTCACCAACATCGCACAACTTCCAATTGTGGATTTTGGGTGATGAGTTAAATCACTCACAAGTTGTGGTTCCACAATCATCCGTGATCGTGGATCTTCTTCGAGTGTCTTCACGACCGTTGGATCAAATTTTAGTGGAAGGATGAGATAAGTTGAAAGGGTTGAGAATTTGATTATCTAAATACCCGTCAGTCGTCGGATCAAACCTGAATTCCCGTCAACCGTTAGATCATTTTAAAGTGGAAGGATAGGTTAAGTGAGGTAAAAAGGATGAGAGTTTGATTATCCAAATACCTGCCAGTCATCAGATCAATCCTGATTTCCTGTCAGTCGTCGGATCATTTTCGAGTGGAAGGATAGGATAAGCGAGATAAGATATGAGATCTCATTTATGCGAAATTTTGTCAATCGTTGGATCATTCTAAGCTGAAGGACAGGATAATCTAGAAGATCTGCATCAAAGATAGATCGAGTCATTGATCTAGGATCATGATTGAAGAACAACATTTAGTTCGGGTATAAATATGCGAGGAGGTTATGCTCCGAAAAGTTTGATATTTAAAATAACCGAAGCCCAAAAATCCGAAATGAATAAGGACCATCGGATTTGGAGGACATACGATGACTGTTGGATCAGATTTGTTCGTCAGAAGACCATGTCAGCATGGACATGTGGCAAACCACGTCAGCAGACCACATCAGCAAGGACACATGGCAGACCATGTCAAAACATCTACGTCAACAGACTATGTCAGAAAAGACATGTGGCAGACCATGTCAGCAAATACACATGGTATAATCAGATGATGACAAGCATCAAGAGGAAATTGGCTCATGCCATGTCAAAAAGTGACGTAAGCAAGTCACGTCACTCTGGGAGAATTTCTATGGGAGTTTCACCACCAAGAAATGTCAAAAGTCTCGAAGTCCCAAAGGACGAAGGTCCGAAGTCACTCTCAGTCATCGATCTAAGATACATCGAGAGTTAGGACAACTGTTATATATAGGAGAAGAACATGCGCCACATGAGGAGATCCACATCAATAAGACTACGTCAGCAAGGACACATGGCATAATCAAATAATTAAAAGTGTCAATTTGAATCAGCATTTCAAGTACATGCAAATAATGAATCTGAGTGACACGTGGCAACTAATCAGATCGTGACACATCATCAAGTGACGTGATTAAGTTATGTCACTTTGGGAGTTTTGGTTCATGATTTTTACCACCAGCACTTGCCCGAAGTCCTGAATGTCAAAGTCCTAAAGTGGACATGAGACGTTCGGTCTGAATATCACTTCAAAGCGATCTCGATCATTGATTCGAAAGGAACACATGTCACTAGATTGATAGATTCAGAAGATTGACGTACGAAGGAAGGAAGGGGTTGAGATTTGAAATCTCTGAAGTCTGGAGACCCGAAGGAGATCTCAACTGTCGATCTGATGTCGGGTGTACTCTTAACCCTCGATCTACTACAGTGGAAGGATAGTGTAAGCAGAAATGTTAACCGACAGCAAGTAGTCTCCACCACTTATGACTTACTCAGCAGGTGATCACTCCGAAGGAAAGAAGGGGCTGAGATTTGAAATCTCTAAAGTCTGAAGACCTGAAGGAGATCTCGACTATTGATCTGATGTCGGGGGTACACTCAATCATTGATCAAAATACAATGGAAGGATAGCGTAAACATATTATCCGAAGTCCCAAAGTAATTGGTGGACATCCATCTCAATGCTTTATTAAGTCCTAGTCGTTGGATTAAGAAATGAAAGGATAAGACATAAATACCATGTATGACAATTGATCTGGTTCCATGATAGAAATGTGAACCATCTGATTTGTTCGGCGATATTGTATTTAGGATATTTGAAAGGTTGGAAGTCATGAAGATCTGAAGGGAAAAGTCCCGAAGTCCTGACAATCGTCCATCTCATCGGGAGATTGAATCATGACTGTTGAATTGATAAGCGCTCAAGAGCTCATCTAGCCTAGAGTTTGGTCAACTCCATTGGTCATATGGTAAAGATATTTAAAAGGCAGAATGTAATGTGTCACTTAAATTGTTAAGCCTGTGGTTCTACACCATTGATCATATGAACATGGTTTTAAGGAAGCGTCGATCTTTGTTATCACAGAGACGAAGGAAATCGATCCATGCCTATGATTGATTTGTGAAAGTAAAGGGGATGCCAAGTGTAATGTTGAAGACCCGGATTGATGATCTCTAGTGGTCCCAAAAGTTATTGTAAATGAACAAGTTAGTTATAACTTGTTGCACAAGTTGGTTCAATACCTTAAACAAATTTTGAGCATAAACAAGTATAAATACAACCATGATTGGTTCACTTGAAGGTGTGGTTGTGGAGGAAGAGTGGCTTTTGAAGTGAATGAGGAGGATCTGGACTTGAGGTCTATGCGAATATCAGAGAGATGTAGAAGTGAAGAAGGCACAAATATATCAGAGGAAGGATAAAGAGAAGAAGGCATGAATTTTAGAGAGAAGATGAAATGCGATGATGAGCATTTATGGTATACCTATGATCATGAGATAGAGTTGATTCAATAATGGATCACTGCTACTAGATTTGAATATTAACTCTAGTTGGATAGACTGCGTTCTATCAGCAAGTTGGGTCTTGTGGCAAGCTGGGTCTTGCTTGAGAGTTGGTGCTCTCCAAAGAGTTGGTGCTCCTTACTTCAGTTGGTGCTGATACAGAATAGTTATTGCTGGCAAAATTCATATTACTATATTCACATATATATACATATCATTATACAAAATCTTATACAAACATCTGGTATCTCTTGTCCATTGTGATTATAAATTAAATGTTCTTAATTTGTTCAATTATGTTTTAACTACTAACTTGTAAGAAGAAAAGTTAGAAAAGTCCACACGCTAATTCACCCCCCCCTCTTAGTGTGGGCAGTTTGTTCAACAATTGGTATCAGAGCAGGTTCTTTCAGCACAGTTTAACCACTGGAAGCTAGATCCTGAAGAAATGGGTGGACAGATGGCTCTCTCCGCAATTGAAGATCCCTTATTTGAAGTTGTCAGTAGTACGGATATCATTAGACCAAAACCCATAGGTGATTGGTAAAATCACCACCACCAGATTTCAAGGATCCACGAGAGGCGATTAGTCCTATTATCTCCCAAAAACGCACCGTCATTTTGGGTGATAGAATGGGTCAAAATTTTTATTTCTGTGAGTCTTGGCCTTCAAAATTTGAAATCTCAGCTTTCGACAGTTTAGGTTGTCTGATTTAGTCTAGTTAACTGTCGAAACAGGTTGTTTTCGGTAGCTAAGGCAGTCTGTCAGAATGACCTTAACTGCCGAAAATGTTTCCATGTGTAAAAATAAAAAATCCTTTTCCTCTTGCATACGCCAAATGTCCACCTACAGGTCAATTGGTGAACCAATAAATTCTAGTCAAGTCACAAAGCTTAGCGTACCCAGCCATGAGCCATTCCACGAGATAAGCCACATAACAGTTATAAGTCGACAACACCAAGCCAAAGGCATGCATAGTTTTCTGAAAAAGAAACATAGTTTGATCTATGGGTTTTCTTTTTACAGATTAAGACATCAGGTTGATTATGCAAAGGTTCAAGCTAAGCCATTGGTCAAATACTAAGCTACACAACATGCAGAATGACCTTGCAATAGGCCA
Source organism: Picea glauca (assembly GCA_000966675.3). Lineage (NCBI taxonomy): Eukaryota > Viridiplantae > Streptophyta > Pinopsida > Pinales > Pinaceae > Picea > Picea glauca. The sequence goes on from JZKD02S2240568.1 coordinate 308,451, forward strand.
CGTGTTTCATAGTTTAGTTATAAACAAGTTTTGCATTTATCAAGCAGGAACTTGCGTTGTGGTATTAATATTTCTTGCAGGACATTTGAAGAAAGTCACTCGCTCGCCGATCATCAAGCATACAACAGATACATGTTGATATCTTTTGTGCAGATGTCAAAAGAGGAGGCATAAATGCCCGATTTGCATGAAAGAAGTTGAAAAATTCAAACCCTCATCGTCATTTATCCATGTTCTGACTTCTACGTATGGTTAGGAAAATTTTGGTATATACAACAGTTTGAAATCATCACCAGGCCGTATGCAAGCAAGGGCATGAGGAGGTATGCGTGGTGGATTTCATATTGGTCTCTCTGGCATTGGCATTCGTACCAGACAAGATTGGGGATTACAGCTGGAAGGTATCCTACGAAGAAAATAGGGTTGCCACTAGGGAAGGGTTTCATATCCAGATGGCATGGTCGATGATTTGCAGGGCATGGAGGAAAGATCTGTACAGTCTCTAAGATACTCATTTCCACCTGCTGAAGATATATATAGTGGGTGTTTTGACAGAGATTTGAAGAATGGCCATATGAGATATGATTCATATGCATATGATGTGTCAGCCATGGGATAAAACGTCCATATACAGCATTAGATGAAAACCCTAGATATGATGAATCTGGAAACAGAGGAATTGCTCAAACCCGTCAAAATTATTCTGATGATGAGTATGGAAACATTGATGGACCTTATGGAGCAGTAGGGAAGTCATACATAAAATGAGCAGCATCTATGGTTGTTGGGCTTAACACAGGAGTTCCTTGGGTAATGTATTAGCAAACATACAAATTCTCTCTGGAGCTAAAAGGTTGGAAGCACAAGTTTCATGAAATCTCAATATAAATTAGACATTTTTACATCCACTCATGCATTCTGTTTTGAACAGAAAATGTAATTTCAACTTTGCAAAAGATGTTTTACAGGAAACATTAAAATTGACATTGTTATGGGATGGGCTGAGGTTCAAGTACAGTATATATTCAGCACTCTTCTGCAAACTGTCATATCCCTCACCTTTTGATAAAGGTAAATAAAGATTATACTTGCAGGCTTCAGGGGTCATATGAACAGATTTGATATTGTTTCAATAATCATTAAGAACTGGCTCTGTCTCATTTCTTKTGTTTGACATMTAACTTYRAGTCTGGRAAGAGACAACTGRAAAHWTTKAWRATTTATAATTTTCTATGCTAAGMTTGRRAGTTGAAAGACATTGGGGTGYAGGCRAAGTTYCACTTCTCRCTTCTTTGGTTTGCATATTCAAAATTATGCTAATAGTGTTCAGTATGTTGCTCATCAAACTTTAAAGGACTGGGATACTTCCTGTGTTGGATCTTACAGATTGACTTTAAAGTCAAGTTGTGGCATATGTCCAGCATTTGGAAATATTTTCTCTATGTATATGAATTGGTTTTGCTCTTGTATAAATTGGCAACAGAAGTTTTGCATACCTTAGCTTTCAAGAATGAAGCAAACAAAAATCAGATTATGGAATGCAATGCTCTTCTCAGCAGATAATGAAGATAATATTTCTGACATCACAAAGAAGGGCAGAGTCAATCCATTCAGGGATTCAATTTGAGCAAGGGAAATGTTAACTTTCCACCACCTGAGAAAGATGTTGAGGAGGGAGAATTTCCAGCCAGTGACAGTGATACACCTGAAATGCCCACTTTTACTCCTAGGGTGGATGACACTGAGGAATCTAATGATGTGGAGGCTTTATAGAAGATCAGCCATCAGCTCTTTCAAATGGAGATAAGCCTATAGTAATGGATGAACAAGAAAATGCAATAATGAATGAGGCTGGTCACAACAATGAAGATGAGCTGCAGAAAGATGAAGACTATCTAAAAGATGATGATGATGATGACTTTGCTAGGAAGTTGGGTGGCATCTTCTCTTGATTAGTGACTTGTATTAGAAGATCTGTTGAAAGCTGTTTAGAAATCTATGCATATATTGGCAAGCTCATCAGGGAACTGGACCTTGTTTTGATACAGCTTGTATCAGCTCTTCTTATTGATATAATGTCAGGGCCACATTATCCAGCAAATTTCTCTTTGTTGTAGTAGCCTTTGAAGCGGAGGAACAAGAAAGGTGCAGATCACTTGAAATATCGCCCAGATTCAGAACTTGAGGGTTGTAAAGTGATAAATCTCCTTCAAGTAAATAGATTATGCATTGCTTTGTCAAGTCTAAAAGCTATGTTTGGAGATACAATTCAAAAGGGTCTCTTTCGCTAAAATTGTCCACTTTTGAAGGCAAAGTATCAGGGATCACATGACACATCATTCGTTTCTTATCTTCATGAGATCAAGTTTGGGAGCCTTGGAAGGCTTAGCTTCACTCCATCGATTGTCCAACACATCAACACACATGAATCATCTCATTTTGAGGGCTTCGCCCTATATTTTGTAATTTTAGTTTCAATTACTATTTTTAGCATAGCAGATCCATGTTTTGAGGATCTGAAAACTGTTTGTAAAGGCTATAAAGCCTAGGAACTCAGTTTGATACGAGGTTCGATTTTGGGTTCTATGATGCTGCCACTGTAATGAAAAGACCTATTCTTATTTTATAAAAAATTGCAATCTTCCTTCAGTTGTGTTGTCAGATTTTCTCCTCTGGTCTTTGATATCTTATGAGTGAAAGTTCTTTGTTGATGCTCATTCAATTTGCAGTGTCTGTCATCTCACTGGTTAATTGTTTTAGTTGATAATCATAAGTTATTTCTTTGGTTATTAAACCCATTGTGCTTGTTGGTATGAAGTATAATCTGGTTCAATAGCTGTTTTCTTCCCCATTTAATCAAACCTTGTCTGACTACATTATTAGAAGGCCTTGTGAGATTTTATATTTCTAGACAGTCTTGATAACACGGTCTAGTCCCTAGGATATTCATCTTGATCCAAAAACCACATCATTTATTAAGAAAATTGCTTCAAAAAGAGTTAGTTACCAGGCATCTCTGACTTACAGCCTAGGAGAGTTTCCGGGAGTGATAACAAGTCCCTTGTCACGATACATGCGGGGAGCACTGACTACTTGCAATTTCGTGCAACAATATCCCCCTCAGCGCGAGCCGAGTGTGTATCGAACTCGTGACCTCTATCTCTGATACCATTTGTCGATAGTACGAATGTCGTTAGACCAAAAACCACAGGTGATTGGTAAACTCACCACCGCCAAATTTCAAGGATTCATGAGAGGTGATTAGTCCCTTGTCACGATACACACAAGGAGCGTTGACTACTAGTTTTGTATCCTTCCACTGTATTTTGATCAATGGTTGAGGCATTGACTACTGGTTTTGTATCCTTCAACTGTATTTTGATCAATGATTGAAAGAATCATCACAGGGGGAGTTTTGTATATGAAGTTAGTGTGTTTCCCTCAATGACAAAGGGGGAGACTATTAGAAATATTGTCATTGATATCAACACACTAACTTCATATACAAAACTCCCCCTATGATGATTCTTTCCTATTATGAATTTTCTTTTCTCTCCCCCTTTGATATCAATGGAAAATGGTTTTTCCTCATGTGTTAAAGCTTTGTATGTTACTGATTAGAATCTAAAATTAGGTAACTCTTCCTACAATCATTTTTTGCCTGCCATAACTAAATGACTCCCCCTATGAATATTCTCTCTTTCTTCTTTTGACTACTCTCCCCCTTTGTTTCTGAAAAGGTAGCTATTCCTAACAAGGTTATTTGTAGCGCAGCGGAAGCGTGGTGGGCCCATAACCCTTTGTCGGGAGTATGACTACCGTTAGACCAAAACCCGTAGGTGATTGGTAAACTCACCACCACCAGATTTCAAGGATCCACGAGAGGCGATTAGTCCCTTGTCATGATACACGTGGGGAGCACTGACTACTTACAATTTCGTGCAACAATCTCCCCCTTAGCACGAGCCTAGTGTGCATCGAACTCATGACCTCTAGCTCTAATACCATTTGTCAGTCGTACGACTGTCGTTAGACCAAAATCCACAGGTGATTGGTAAACTCACCACCACCATATTTCAAGGATCCATGAGAGGCGATTAGTCCCTTGTCATGATACACGTGGGGAGCGCTAACTACTTGCAATTTCATGCAACACTTGTCTCTTTGTGCTTATGAATTATATTGTTATTCTTCGTAGAATAGACTTAGTTGATGGATTAATTATAGCATAATATTCATGATAGTGACTATGAATAATCTTTGTAATAATCAGAAATATGTTAAGCAGGGGAATTTGAACCACAAGAAAGTAATACTAACTAGAGTCGAATCACACGCTTAGATATAAGAAGGAAGAATCAATCGTCCATCTATCTCCCTTTCCCTTACTACTGTATAATTTTGGTTCTTGCAGTCCCAATAGATACCTTGGGTGAGACTTCATCTATGCAAGCAGGTGATGTCGAAAGGGTCGGTGTTTGGTGGGTTTGTTGGTCATAGGTAAACTGAACCTTGGGTCTTACAACCCACACACAGAAAACTAAGCCTACAAACCAAGTGGACTCATTTTCATGAGTGTCGACCTACATGGCTCGACCAATGTGGATTCCCTACTTGCATTGGATTAGGGCCTAACTGCTTCACTGCTGACATAGGGACGAATATTCATATTTTCTACAATCCTAGATATCCACCCATCCATCTTTCCTAAAACTTCGAATATCCACCATACCAAATACATAACTGTATTAAAAGTCCATTTCGCAAAACTTGACATCTCCACTACCCAGATATCATAATTCCACTTGCAAGGTTCCACCATCCAAGATCTGGACTTCATAATAAGTCCATTTATACAAAAACCCATATTTTCGGATCACCAAACAATGTTTACATAAAACAATGGGTCCCATCTATATTCGACTACCAAATGGAATCTCTTCCTTTTCCCACCTATATCAACTTGTACCCAATGACATGCCTCCACCTATCACTAACCCATTTTTTGCAGAAAGAGTGGGTTAAGGCTTCCCCTGTGATGCGCTAACTACTAGTTTTGTGTCAACAGTTGCAGACTTTGACATGTAACTCTACACCTATGTGATGACTTTAGCCCATACATCCTGAGTGTTGTAAACCTCACTTTCATACCAAACTATAATGTCTCTCAACCTTGTTTAGGCCCATTACCAGCGGAAACACAAAAAAAAAAATTGTTAAACAAAACCTGTAGCTTACCAACTACTAATTCATACAGATTTAACCATTATGGTACCATTACTAAATTACATCCACAATATGCTAATTAAACATGAATGAAACTAATTTAATCAACGCAGAAGCATATAATTCATTTCAAACATAGAGTGAATGCACAAAAAATAAACCATAAATGTAACACAAAAGAAGCTAAAAAAACTATAACAATTGTGCAACTCGTTGCATGGGGTGGATGTTCCACCCATCCATAGACTTGTTGTTCCAAATATCAACATAAATTCACCCCTAATCTAGGGCTAGGAATCCACAAAAGAGGGTGTCTCTCCACTTTCCACTCACATGTTGAGTTACCCACGACCCATTGGTATTCTCCTACAACTATCCATATTCCTCCATCTCTCTTTCTCTCAACCCGCTTGGCCCAAGGAATGTATTCCCTCCTCTTCTCATAGTCCCTCAAGTTGTATCATTTGTTTATCAATGCTTCAAGTATGAGTTGGCCAGGAATATCTCTACATGGGACTCTAGGGATGTCAACTGTTAGGAAAACTACCAGGAAACCTACTAATAACAAGCTTGATGCTCCATTGAAACTCTCTCACAGGGAGTTCACTCCACATTCCTAACAACTTGCTTCTTTTGCAAGATTCACGACTTTCTTATTCAACATTCAACAACTAAAAAATATTTTTAGAATGTGTCCACCATTATTTTCTCTCTTATCCAATGCACTCTATCATGTTGTCTCCCAATTACCATGCATAAAAATTGTCCTTTTCTCCTCTCTATCCCCATACAAATTCCTCCCCTTCCCCTACTTTCTTGACTCACGCTTTTCTCCATCATCATTGTACTCATCACTATCTCTCAATAACTATGGTATGTGACTCTCATACCCACCGTATTACATTTAATGATTGGACTCTCCTACCCTCAAGGGAATAAATAGAAGTTTCACTCAAAGCAATAAAATTAGGAAAAAGGATTTGGAATTTAACTCATGAATAAAACCCCCTTAGACCCATTATATCTTGTGTATAACTCAACCCCCATCTCTTTCCATGTCCATCTATAGCTAGCATCACATTTTATTTATTATTTTTTGGATATAGAAGTTCACATATTACATCACTTGGCCCATAGCCATATATCATATCTACATTATACATTACTAAAATAGGGATTATAGAGGGGATGTTACATTCTACATGGGAACTACCTATGGTATGGGAGTATGGTTTCACACACTATAGAATATGGACCCACAAGGACTACAAATTGTAAATTTATTTATCTTCATTATCTTGAGCTAACCAAGAATTAAAAGATCGTGTCTATACATATCAAAGTTGTGATTGACAGAGGAGGTGGAAGAGGGAGAAGTAGGGAAACAAGAGGTTTTCATGCATGACCCCATGCCCAAATTACACTACAACCTTCTCCCTAAAGAGTGGGAGATCAGAAAAATATTATTGTTGGTGAAGTTAAGATTATGATCTAGTTGTTTCAAATAATGACATGTGCAGTGAAAAATTGACTAAATAGAGAAGCTGGTGGTAATTGAGTTCCAAGTAAAGGATCAACAAATATTGATCCAGGTGTACATTGGTGGCCACCCACCTCTTCCACTGACTCATCATGGTTCTCCATCTTGGTATTTTTTGTTATGATTTTAATGTCCTGAACTTCTGGGGCCGTTTTGAGACCCTAAATGATTTTTTTTGGCCATTCTGGGGGCTAGGATTTCCCTGGCATGCCCAAGCTCTGCCAGTAATTGTATTTCTCAATTAGATATTTCCAACAAGCTACTAAACTCCCCAAATGGAGATAGTATGCAAAATTTGTGCCCCGGGGAAGTTGACGCATCAACTAACCACCTTGGGGCCCACAAACCTTTTGATGCTTCACCTCCTAGGGTTAGGGTTTTGGACCTTAGGATTCTTTCTTGATGTTAAAATTCCATTCTTCCAGCCCATTATATTACCTTCTTGCAAATGAGCATATTCGACATCTCTTTCTCTCCATAGATAATATACCACCATTCTTGCATGTTTGTGTTCTACAGTATTCTAATATTTGATTCATTGATAGAAGTTGGGTTTCATTATATTGTTGTACAAATCTCTACTATATTTATGTCTATGTTTCATTTCATTCTCAATATAATCGAAATCACTAGTATTAGATCAATCTTCTCCTTGTTATTTCTCGGTGCATGTCCTCGAGGAAGTCAGGCTATAGAGCATTGGGTCTCAATCTAGTTTCACTTTTGGACGACCACTCTTGCTAGCCCAAGAAACCTCCCATGGTGGAAGAAAAGAGAGATGACAGAGTAGGATATCCTTTCAATATTTTTCTTAAGGAATCCCTCATGTGACAGAAAAATGAGATGATGAACAAATTCCCCTATATCCTTTGATGAATGTGGACACTAGGAGAAACACCTTCAACAAGTAGCTATTTTGGAGGTGTGACAACCTTCAAGGTAGAAGTTAACTTTCATATCCCTTTATTCGAAGCATAGATAGTTTCATATGGTTTGGAGAAATGTTTGAATCTATTAGAGGGGTATTACTCTGTTCAAAAAAATTCTGACACCAAAATTATCACCTTTCCTCTCCTTAAATCCCTTCCTTATGTCAAAGATTGGTGGGAATGTAACTGGGAGAGACATAAAAAAGATGAGTCTAGGAAATTTGGGATAGGACCCATTTGGGAGGCCTTTTTTGAATCCCTCAAGGAGGAATTCTACCCTATTTTAAACTATGATGACCAGTACATAATATGGATGACTCTCTGTCAGGAAAAATACCAGATAGTGCAAGAGTAAACCAACATCTTACATAAATTGCACTCAAAGTTGGGTATCAAACACTTTGACCGCCACATGGTTTTAAAGTATTGTAGTTTCCTACATAGGTACATCCAAATAGAGATGGATATTTCTTCGACATCTCCTACTAGGATTCCCTTATTGATACGCTGTCAAAATTGAGTAGAAACTTAATCATATGAGTAAGAGGAAGTTCAGATTTGAAAACATCCAATAACATAAGCATGGTAAAGGTGGCCCTAACTCACAGAACAAGGGAGAGAGAAAAGAAGGCCAAACTCAAGACAACCGGTCCAAGCCACAGGTAAATAAGGGTAATGAGAAGTCGAAAAAAAGGTACTGGAAAGTGGTCTGAGTTCCACAAAATCTTTTGGCACAACACTGATGAATGTAGTTTGAAGCAATCATTTTTGGCCAAGCTTAAAGAAAAAGAGTTGGAACCTGACTCAAACTTTGATTCAAAAAATGATAAGGGAAATCACATCATCGATGAAAAACCTAGTGCTACCATCACAACTACAAAGCTCCAACCAGGAGAGTTAAAGGATCTTGAGGAAGGGGAGTGCCTCTTCCATTCACAAATGTGTGTGAAGGGGAGCCCACTACATTTCATCATTGATAGTGGGATCCAAAAGAAATTCATCTCAACTGAGGTCATCAATAGATTTAAGTTGTCGATGGTGCCACACCCTCAACCATACACCATGGGTTGGTTTAGCTAGAGACAAGACCTTTGCATCAACTAACAATGTTTCCTATCCTATGACATCAAGGACATCAAAGATGAGGTACTATGTGATGTTTCCCCACTAAAATTTTGTGATGTTCTTTTAGGAAAACCTTATATGTGGAAATTGCATGCTTTTTATGAGTCTCAACCCTACAATGTCATTATTAATCTGGGAGGTCATCCCTAAAAGGTACTAGAGGTAGTTCCAACTACTGCAATTTCATTGATCTTGGAAAAACAATGTTGAAAGGTAATCTCTTAGATTGTGTAGTTTGTCCTCTTCATCGTTCAGTATGAAGGTGAACATAAGGTCACTACACTACTACATATTGAAAAATTTGTGACGACCACTTGCGACGAAAGTACTCTTTCGTCGCAACATTCAAGAGAAAAAGTTCAATTTTTCTAAATCCACCCTGTATTTGTCGCTATCTCAACACATGTACTTTGACTAAATTAATATGGTCAATGTTCATCGCAAGAGCGACGCATGTAGTTTTTAAAAATTAATATGGTCAAGATTCGTCACAAGAGAGACGACTAACCTAACGTTAAAAGTGACTGTTAAAAATGACAAATAAATAGGTAAAAAAAAAGAAATATTTTAGGTCACAGTCGTCGCAATTGCGATGATTGTGACTTAAAATTGGACTATAAATATTTGACGATTTATCAAAGTATCAAATTGAAATTTCAAGTTGATAAACCAAATATGAAATGAATCCAAGCATCATTTGATATCGTCGCAAGAGATACGAATGTAAATAATCTTGCGACGAATTTGTTATACTATCGATGAAAAAAGTTCGTCGATAGTACAACTAATTCGTCGCAAGAATATTGTGTCTAATTTGAATGGTGTTTCATGGTTTGCAAGGATTGTGGGGATTATATTATGGTGCAATGTAGTGTAGTCTATAATAAAAATCTCTATGCCAAACCTCAAAATGGATAGTACCATATCTTGTTCATAAGACAAATATTCTTGGTATGTTTCCTTTGTGGATATGTTGGCTCAAGCCCGCAGTACACATGTTGCCTTACAATGAAATGTAACAATTTTACTATTGAATGATATTTTTATGTCACCCATGGTTAAAGAAAGAACTTAATCTTCTTAGGTCCTATTTGAATCTTCTTAGAATTGAGATTCGTTACATAGTCTTAGAAAAAAGACAAAAGACTTATGTAGCGAATATTAATTTGGTCTTTGTGTGGGAAATTTTATGCCATTAGTATGTTTTGTAAAAAAATAATGGATCTTGGGGGATACAGCATGGTCGAGGAGTGAGGAACTAGGAACGAGGAATGAGGAACAAAAATTGTACGAGGACTAAACATCGACAACAGTGACCTGCGAATGGGGCCAACGTTGAAATTTTTTCAAACAGTTTCTATATGCACTGAAATTTGTCATGGATAGACTATTGGAATGCCTTAACTATATGGGAGGGTTTCTGGACTCAAATTTGAGTGACACACCTACTTTCTTCCATCATCAATTCATCATGTAAACCATAAACCTTAATTTTTTTTCAAAGTACCCAATTTTGTTGACGCAAGTTTTAGGCTTTCGTCAGTATTTCTTCATTTTTATTTCAGGTTCTACATTAATGTATATACAATGTATATGCATCATATTTTTGATGAAAAATCCCTCTATTTCGTTGATTGCTTAATCAACACCATCAAGATACTAGAGGCGGACAACAGTGACATGTGAATGGGGCCAACTTTGAAATGTTTTCAAACTATATCTGTATGCATTGAAATTTGACCTGGATAGACTATTCGCATGCCTTAACGATATGGGAGGGTTTCTGAACCCAAATTTGATTGACACACCCACTTTATTCCATCATCAATTCATCATGGAAACCATAAACCCTATTTTTCATATGTTCTAGTAGATATGTTAATGATTCCAAGTTTCATATTTGTATTTGACTGAAGGTCGACCTAGTTTGCAAAGTATCAAATTGAGATTTCAAGTTGATAAACCAAATATGAAATGAATCCAAGCATCATTTGATATCGTCGCAAGAGAGACGAATTTAAATAATCTTGCGACAAATTTCGTCGATAGTATAGCTAATTCGTCGCAAGAATATTGTGTCTAATTTGAATGGTGTTACATGGTTTGCAAGGAGTGTAGGGCTTATATTACGGTACAATGTAGTGTATTCTATAAGAACAATCTCTATGCCAAACCTCAAAATGGATAGTACCATATCTTGTTCATAAGACAAATATTCTTGGTATGTTTCCTTTGTGGATATGGTGGCT